>CM035418.1:3880773-4000773 GCA_020310875.1 Ceratopteris richardii
TCCATATATCTCATGGAGTTGGGAGAAATATGATCTACGAATTTCATTTGATGGAATCACTCCTAATTTGGACAAATCACGTTTAGGTGGAGCCAAGTTTGAGTTCAAATTCAAACTTGGAGGAAGAAGCACTTATAATAGGGGATTGTAAAACGCACTGTGAATGTGGCCTCATTGAGAGCTCTTCCATTGATCAATTGCAAGAATCGCGTAGCCTACACCAGAGCCTACCGATTCCACCATCATTGGGCATCATTACTATGCCAATGATCTCGTATAATCATGTGTTATAATACATATATCACATTGATAAGCTCTATCTACTTCTCTTCTATGACTACTCAAAGTAGTGAACTTTGGTTGATCATATTCCACTGAGTTCTCAACCATTTTACATGATCTATAGCTTGTTGGAACCAAATTGAAGTCTACTTTATGCTACCAAAGTTTCAAAGCTTTTGGTTTGAGCATTTGGGAGAAACCACCATCAAACTACTCACTGATTATTTACGTCTCAGTCCCTAAAATATCGAGGGTGAGCATTGGATTGCTAAAATCATTTCTCATAGCAAAGTTTATCTTTTTTTATGATTCCACTTGTAATCATTAACTATGTAAGACAATTTGATTCCTTCAAAAGGAATTTGATCAATTGTTATTGTATTGTGAGCACTGAGGAAAAGAATCAACAGGTGTATAGACCAAAATAGCAAGTTTTGTGAGACTAACTATTTGTGAAGTAGTCTGTTTTGATTCAATTAGTTGAAGGATCAACTCCAAAGTACATAGGTATTTTCTTGGTGTCATTTTCAATTTAAAAGGGCCTACTATCAAACTCTGAAGTAATTTAGCGTAGGTACAAAGCAGGTTTTAGCAGTACTACCTCACTTCCTTGAGGCATCCATCTCTTCCAATTGTGGTATCAGAGCAAGTAAAGGTAAAATGGGATGGTTTTTCCCTTCTTTCATTGATAAATTGGACATGAATAATTATCCAGCATGGTCCTTGAGTATGAAGACCTATCTACAAGGAAGGAGTCTTTATGGATACATATCAAGAGATGAGGAGATGCCCATATTCAAAAGCAAAGGTCAACCTACAAGAGAGGAGCTAGAAAGACTCAACTCATGGTGTGTCAAACATGCTTTAGAAGGGTCATATGTACTTAACTCTATCTCTGACTTCCTTTTTCCTCACATTAGGAATTGTAAAACTTCCCAAGAGACTTGGTATACATTATCTTCATATTTTTCTTCCAATACAAGAGCTAGAAAAAAGTCAATTGTGGATTGAGTTTAATACTCAAAGGAAGCAACCTAAGCATAATGTTTCAGAGTATGTGACCAAAGTAAAGGATGTGGATGACCAATTGGCAAGCATAGGAGAGGAGATTGAAGAGGAGCAAATAGTGAAATCTTTGTTTGTGTATGCTACACACATGTGCCACAAGAGTTGAGAGGTAAGATGGATGCCAGGGCTGAAAGATGTATGTTTATTGGTTATGCTATGGAGCAAAAAGGTTACAGGTGCTACAATCCTAACACAAAGCAGTTAAAGGTATCTAGAGATGTAGTATTTGATGAAATCAAAGCATGGTATGCTTCCAAAGTTCCATTGCAGGATGAAGATATTGAAGAAGCAGAGAGAAGATATGAAGCTAGATTTCAAGATAGCTTGGAAATTAGTGGTCCAAGCATACAAAGGAGTTCATGCATGGATTCAGCCCATCAATTAGTGAATAAAGGAAAGGCAAGATTGGTAGATCTTGATGAAGATGGACATGAAGTTGAAGACTTTGAAGAACTTATGTTAGAAGGGGGAGCTACATCAAAAGCAGAAATCAAGGCACCAAGGCAAAGAAGGTTCATTCCACCAAAAGGAGAAGCAAGGAGTTCAACAAGGGTAAAAGATCCAATCTCAAGGCTTGTTTATGATAGTTATATTTCTAGGCATTATGCTTTTATGACTAAGGTTATCAAAGATCATGAACCTTCTACCTATGAAGATGCCAAAGACACAAAGGAGTGGCAAGAAGCTATGGAAGAAGAGTACAAAGCCCTTGAAGACAACAACACATGAAGTCTTGTTCCAAGACAAGAAGGGATGAAGGTAATTGGCAACAAATGGGTCTATAAAGTGAAGATAAATTTTGATGGTTCAATTGCTAGGTACAAAGCAAGGCTTGTGGCAAAAGGATTTGTTCAATCCTATGGGCGTGGTTGCAAAGATGACCACAATTAGGGCAATCATTGTGGTTGCCACATCTAGGAGGTGTAAAATATATCAATGAGATGTAAAGAATGCTTTTCTTAATGGTGATTTGCAAGAGACAGTCTACATAATTCAACCATTAGGGTTTGAGAACCCTAAATATTCATATTTTGTTTGTAAACATAGAAAAGCATTGTACTGTTTAAAACAAGCTCCTAGGGCATAGAATCAAAGGCTTGTGGAGTATTTGTGCAGGTATGGATACAAGCCAAGTGATGGAGATCATTCCTTATACCTCAAGAAGGAAGGAGGACTAGTTGTCTATGTATGCATATATGTGGATGACTTGGTTATAACAGGAAGTGATGATGCAAGTATCACATGGATCAAGGCCAATCTTGGAAATGAGTTCAAGATTTCATATCTTGGAGTTCTTAAATACTTTCTTGGGATTGAAGTTATTTATATGGAAAATGGTATTTACCTTGCTCAAAGGAAATACTTGCTAGATGTACTTTATAAGTATGGTATGAGTGGATGTAAGCCACTCACACAACCTGTGGATCCAAACACTAAGTTATGTGCAGGTGAAGGACAACCACTTGAAGATCTTTCAGTATAGAAGCATAGTTGGAAGCCTTAATTCTGCTACCATCACAAGACCGGACTTGTTTTATGTTGTGGGAGTTCTTTTTCAAATTCTAAATTCACCAACTAATGTTCATATGAATGCAGCCAAGAGATTTCTTAGGTACATCAAGCACACTATCAACCAAGGGTTTTACTACCCTTATGGAGATGGATTACAACCTCAAGGCTTTAGTGATGCTGATTGGGCTGTGTAGCTCAGTGATGAGTAACACCTCCTTTAATGTCAATCCGGGAAGACGTGAGGATGGTATGAAGACCACGAGCAAGTGGAAGCACAAGTGCGTGAGTGAGAAGCACACAAGCATGCACACACATACACACACACGCGCACACACGGCAAGAACAAAGAGAGTAAGACAATGGAATCACTTCTATTGCAACCAAGTTCTCATACAAGCTCAAACTACAAGAAGCTCCCCCAAAAATGAGCTCTCTAGCTCTATTTAGTGTCCGGCCTAGTTGAAAATTAGGTTCTAGGGCTTATTTGAGGGCCCAAACGAGATCTAAAAATTATGAAAATTGGCAGGCAACTACTTCTAAGGCTCCCCAAGCTCGAGGACTCCTCGGCTTGTACAAAATGGAGCTACAAAAAGGTGAAATGATATTTACAAGGGTTTGTAGTGATGAGAATCACTTTAAAATGATGTGAGGGTTTTGAAAAAATGAAGTGTTGCCTTAGTGCTAGATCTGCATGTGTGTCCGTACTTGCTTCTTCCCGTATACTGGCAACACTCTCCCCCCCTAGCGTCCGTCGCCTCTGACAGACCTCTGCTCCACTGTTTGATCAATGTACTCTTGCAGGAGGTCGGTTGCCACTTCTTGTTCCTTGATGCGTAGTCCCCGAACCAAGTCTCTCTGGAGGGTCTCCCAATTGACTGCACCCGATATGTCCGGTTGTGGCGTTGTGTAGAGTTCTGAGTGCATGGTTTGTTCACACGCGAATAGATGTAGCAGGTGGGTTGGGCGTGGTGCGAACACTTCTGAGTGTGACTCCCAGAACCCCGTGGTAAACATATCGTCGAAAGTTTGCTTATAGCAGGCAGGGAGATATCCGATGCGTGCGTGCCATGCATAAGCAACTCGTATGCTTGGGGTTGTGCTCATATCATACAGGAGGTCATAATTACCATTGATGAAGCTGGGAATCGGAGGCTGAATATGGCATACATTGCGGAAAGTTTTGAGCACCACCTGCATCATATCGAATATCTTGAGCATCATCTGAGCAGCAACATCTGGCATGGGGTGGAGGCGTGGCAGCCAATATCGAATGGTAGCCATCATGTACGCTATTGTAGGTGGGCCTGTCGGTGGTGCGATTTTGGGGTAGTTCAGCCACTGTTTGCAATTCACGTTGTTCTGGACCTTGATGGCGAATGCTTTCCAGGAGCGTCTTCTTTGTACTGGTCCGAAGCATGGGTTATATTTCAGATGCATGGGAGCATGATCCCATGTTCGTAGCATTTTCGGATAGGTTTCCAGTAACTTTTGCCTCCATATGGGCTGGAATATGGCCCCTTTTTTGGCTGCCTCTGGGATGTCCTCGGGTTCGAATTGTGTTGCGAAAGAGGGGTACTTGTTGGTTATGCGTTTGATCTCAGCATTGTAGTCCGCCAACAATATAAAATAAGGTTTGTATTGTAACTCTGAGCTAGTTATCAGCCGCCTAGGAGCCAAGTTCGAGAAATATTCAGACTTGAGTATGGTCTCCTCTATGGCTTTCATGGCTAGCATCTGAGTTGCAACACGCTCTTCGTGAGTGTGCCCCATCTCCTCTACCTGCTTCATCCATGCTGACGGGGGTTCCTCATATGTATCTTGGCCTTCTTCCGTAATTCTGCCTCCTGGAAGAGGTTGAGGCTCATAATTGTCTTCAAATGCCTCCTCCACTGGAATGACTACTGTCTCTTCTTCTATGGTTTGATCAGGTGGAGAGGGAGGTCGTTCATACTGTAACAACTTAATTTTTAGTTATGCAACCTGTTGCCGTAGCTCAAGTACTTCATTGGTTACTGATAATTCCGGCTCTGGTGAGGTTGCAGCGTTGGCCATCTCTTTAGGTTCTCGTTGGTGTAGTGTAGGCACTTGGGCTTTCTGTAGGTCTTTGACTTGGTCAGCAAGCTGATCATGTGCTTCTAGGAGATTGGCATAGGTTTCAAATACTTGTTGTATGGTTTCTGAGGGGATGGCTTGAAATTTGGCCGGGTCGATGGGTGCCCCGGAGTATTTTCCATAGCTGCTTCGAGGTTGTCCTGATTTTGTTGTTGTAGTCTTTTGTTTTCTTCTTGAGCAGCCGCTAAATGGCGTCGGAGTAGAGCCGTGTTTCGTTGTAGTCTAGCATTACGGGCTAGCTGATCTCTAAGTTGTTCTTCCGTTGCCCTAATCTTCTCTGTATGTGTGGACTCGAGCTCCACCTGATATTGTTGGAGGGTGGTCACCTCCTGCTGTAATTCTGTATTAGACAACTCCAAGGCAGTGACACATGCCTGGAGGTGGGCTGACAAAGTACAGAGCTCTTTATTGTTTTCTTCTAATAACCTGTATTCCTGTTTAAGTTGGGCAGCAGCTTCGAGCATGGTGTTGAGTGCATGACTAAATGAGGTGGGTGCAGGGGTGAGGGTGGAAGATGCAAGGGGTCGGGAGATGGGAAAGGGAAAAGTGGATGTTGTGCCTACAATGTTTGGAAATGGCGACGTGAGTGAAATGACACGTGGTGATGTTGGAATAACAGTGGTGGTGGGTGATCCTGTGGATGGTGAAATGTCCATGGATCGGACGTGAGAGTGTGTGATTCGTTGATAGCCGTTTAGTCCAAGGGAAAATGCCTACGCATAGTGATATTTTGCCTAATTTTTCTGATACCAGGTCAATTTCTATCGATCTGAGCCCAAATTTCACTCCAATGTGTATGTGGGGGAGGCGAGGAAAAATACACGCAAAAAGTAGATATCTATTTCCAATGGTTGCTCCATCGCGTCCTCATCCTCTCATCGTTCACCCTCTTGGATCCCACTTATTTCTTCATTCTTCCCCCTACTCATGCCCTTCCCTCTTTTTTTCTCATATGCTTCTATGTTTACTCTTGCCAGAATATGATTGCTCCCATTGAGCATCGTATCTCCATCTCGTTCTCATGTCACGATACGATGGAGGACTCGGACTATATAAGAGGAATTTTTCAGTGAGATTACATAAAAGTCATAATCACTGTGGGTACCATAAAAAGAAGCAACCCTTTCTATTGCACTAATCCTAAGGAACACTCACCCTAGACCCATATTCCACCCACGGCTCAACACACTTTCCCCTTTTTCTTTGCTGGAAATATAGGACTTGCTTCGTTAAGGGTTACGTTCATTTGTGTTCCTCTCACCCTATCCAATTTCAAATGGATACTTGTAAGGTTCAGCACACTCGTCCTACAAGCCTTCCACCGTAACTGTGAAATTTTTATTATTACCTCTCTTCTCACACGATTCTGGAGATATTGGAGTATTGCGTAGCTCGTCTCCCTATGGTCTCCCTCCTTCGTAGCAGCATAGACATACCACGTGCCTTATGCCTTTAGGAAATTCCGGTTCATCAACAAGAGTAGATCTCACTAAAGGGTCTGCAAATCGATACCTGCAAGTTCTCCTCTAGATGGGTCAATGACTTCCCCTCCCCCTTCCCAAGCATTCATCTAAAATAGGTTATCACGGAGCACCTGAAGGTAAGGAATTCTGCCATAATATCTGAGATCTCCGGAAATGGACCTCATCAATTCCTCATAAGTTTTGAGTTAGCATCATGCTTCCACATTTCAAACCCGTAATCATGTACATATTACGTAAAGTTCGTCCCTCGTTACCATTTTCACACTCTGGCATATGTACTCTCATTATAATTATAAGATTCATAATCCCCTTCTTAATACTTAGGCAGATGAACTACAATGGTTTGATGATATAGTGCAAGACTTGCCCTAGGTCGGCAGCCGTTGTACAGATCATAGCAAGAGACACAGATCTAGCGTCTAGAGAACTTCAAACAGCGAAGGCAGTTCAATAGCTTCACAAGTAACCAGTTTCAATCAGGTTGACCTATGTGCATACGACATTTCATGAGTGTAGATAACCATGAGCATAATACTTTAACCGATCACCTTTCATTCCCGTTCAATTGTCACACAATGTTCGCCCTCCCACAATAATTGCAGACAAGAAAGCCAGATGTCGAATGTCAAGCACATAGGCATGAGATGTTTCGAATGAGGAAAAGTAGACTACAATACTACTTGAAAACAAAGAGCAAATTGAGCAAACTGCATGGGACACTATGCACCCACAAACAAACTGGAGAATCGACCACCAACAAATCATTTGGACATAAATCCTAATTTCCGATGTTGCCCAGCAAAGTGCATTAATGATATAGTCAAAGCAAAACGAACGTGACAGTTGTGAGGTCTCACTCCAGAATCATTGAGTTCATACATATTCCAACAGTTGAATGACCCTGTCAATTAACTTCCCCTGACCAATATGAATAAGTACAAGCAAACAACCATGTATATTACCTCAAACAAAGCCTGCGTGTGACGATAGCTCATGGAAAGCCGTCAGAACAAGCTTTCGATGTTGAGGCTCCCAACTTCATAGACTCGATATTGCATATCAATCCCATTTCTCCTCCAGGTGTAACGCAGCAGCTCTTTCAATTTGCCACTGTCTGCCAGACTTCCCGTACCGAAACTCAGCAGCTATCCCCCTTTGCATTCCGTGTAGCCATGAAGCTTGAGAACCACCAAAAACAGGCCACGACCTCTTCTCCTCTCGGGTCAAAACCCCTACCTCTGCTTAGCACCCTCTCTATTCAGCGGCACCTGCACTAAGAGAGCCAGAGAAAGCTCCCCAACATATACTTCTGGAAGCCAATCCCCTCCTCCACGTATATCTGTTCTTCCCCCACTCAGGATCCACAACAACCGGCAGGCTCTGATAAGAACGAACTTCCTTTCTTATTCCCCCTTTCCCCTCGCTCCCTATGCTCTTTTTTTTTTTGCACTTACCGGATGCCCAGCAAAAAAATTGTCGACCCCCCCTTTTTCCGTTTCTTCTTGTCAGAGCAATGGGAAGGCAGAAACAAAAATCCCCCTTCTTTCTGTTTCGCTCGTCAGAGCTGTTACAACTACCCCTCGATCTTCATATTCAAGTGCTTTTACCAACATGATCATTCGATCTGCCCGAAAGTTGAAGGTCACCACGGCGTCTCCATCCAAAATTGGACCAATAACTTTACCAGAATCATCTGAGCATCCCCTCCTCTTTTCACCACATTCCAATCGTTCTCATAGCTGTCCATAGTCACATACATTCGACCACCTCCAGAAGCAAGCATGGCTAAAATCAAAATTGAGACTCCATTTTAAGTCCAATCCTCACTAGGTCATCTGCAACAAAACTCAACAAAAACCGCATGATTCACATGCTTTGCTCAACCCAAAACATAATACCAAACCCTGAGACCGATCAGACTCCCACTATGTCATCATGGATTTCCCACTCCAAGATCATCCTGAAGCTTATTTTTTTTTTTTTGCTGAAATCCAAATGTTGACGGCATTCCTCTTGAACCAAGAAAGTGCTATGTAGTCCCCAAATACCTCCTATCAACCAATTGCTTGACTCTCCAAGTACCTGAAATCAAACGTATTTCCTGCTAAATAGAACCACATTAGTGCATCCAAAACCAACCATTTTGTGGGCTAACATACTCCCCTCTTCTTAATTGCGAAGTCGTCCTCGACAAGCCATTCTTGCTACAATAAAATCCAAACAACCATGAACATGTCAATTTACAATGGGTTCGCATAACTTTTTATCGAGCCATCATTCCAAGTCGACCTGCGCTCATTGAAGGTGTTAGTGCTCAAAAAAAATCACTCATGAATACATACAAATCAGTCACTTCCAAATGATCCAACGACATACACATATATGCAACTCCAATTCCAACATGTATCAAATTGCTCATGCATCCCATTATGAACATAGTCTCAACCAAAATAACACATACATACCTTTCCATGTTTTACACATGCAACTATGATTGCGAAAAAAAACAGAAACGGAAATACCGAAATAAACAACAATAAGTGAAATGAATTCAATAGGAGATGCTACATACCCAAAATGCATAACCCATTATTGTCCTACTATTCGCTATATACAATTATTCCATGACTAGACACTCCCGAAGAATCCCCATCGTCGTCCCACAAAAATCATCGAAACTCGAGTACAAGTCGAGACCGGTATAAAACACCTTGGAGTGTCCCGCACACTAGAAAAACCCTCAGATAGAGCACACAAGTTGTAAAGCAAGACCGTCGCATTACCTCGCTAAAGCCTCATCTATAAGTACATATAGAATATCTGTGCTATCCAGAATGTTGATTCAAAGTGAGCTGATCTGTCGCAAGCCAACACATACCAACCACACAAGCAAATACCGTTCCCTTCCAGGCGATCATCGCCCTCTCCTCTCTCTCTCTCCCCCTCAGGAGTGGGGAATAATTTCATAGGTAAATTTTATTTTAATCACACGTTGGCCTACGTTGACATTGGATGCGATTCGTGGACCTGACCACCCGATCAGGTTGACTCCACCCATCTACCAATGCAATGCAGCGCACAACACACAAACACATAATGATCACATAACAGATATCAGCTAGCCCATAACGAAGCTGGATGCGGCTCATGGTCGTGACTACCCAGCCACGATGGCTCCACCTGCCTACCAACCCGTTATGGCGCGTAGCTAAGACACAATCACATACTTCCAAGCCTATGGTGAAACTAGCTGCGGCTCGTGGTCCTAGCCACCCGGTGAGGATAAATCCACCCACCTACTAGCCCACCATAGCGCATTGGTACGATCACAGTGACACAAATTTTTTCTTTTCTTTTCTTTTTTTCGTTTTTTTTTTTCATAATTAATTGGTTCACCCAAGTCTTGAGAATTAGGGAGAGGAAGAAAGGGACTTTCCCACTTTTCCCACACAGACATGCAAACATATACACTCTAGCCTTTGACAGATCAACCACCTCTTCACTTCATTCTCTCAACTACAGATACTATATATGTATTCATCGATTCAACTTTTCACTTGGTAACTACAGCCAGCTATGCCTTAGTCCCTCGTATACCTATCCTTAGGTGTCCTAGAATGTGAGTCCCCGGGATGTCTCATGTAGTCTCACATCATACTCGAATCCCGACAACTTCTCTAAGGCGAGTCAGGCTCAACTTCGGGAGCTTCGTCATCACTTGCTAGCGTTAGCACATCTGCCCAAGCCCATGTGATATCGTTTTCCTCGTTAGGCATTTCCCTAGAAGGATCAAAATAGTAGTATCGATCTCCCGCCCATCCTACATGTCGAACTAGGTACTCCTCAAAACACTCAATATAAAATGCAACACCCAAATCCTGTTTTATAAAGCATACCAGCCAATGTGCTTCCTCAACATCGTATTCCGTCTCAAAGTCGTCGACATCTATGTCCATGCGAGCGAACGTTTGGTCCGAGAAATATATCCTTAGCTCGTACAAGTAGAGTTGCGTAATTTGGTCTGCCATTTTGTTACTTAGCTCCTAACAGTCTCTGCGCAACATAAGAAAAATAATTAGAAGTCCAAGATTCTTGAGCTAGCAAGGAAGAATATTTTTGACACACAAATCATAGCTTACATATGCGCATATATATATATAACTATACATGTATGTACAAGGAGTCTACTTCGTCATTTCGTTTGGGTCTCGTCTGGCTTCTCCCAACCTAACATCACTTGAAATATGGTTTAACTCTAAGCGCGTTAACCTTCACGGGAGCATATTCTTCTCCTAAATCTTGAATTTGCATGGAACCATTGGAGTTGAGTTCCACCACCTTAAACGGTCCTGCCCACCTTGTCTGCAATTTCCCCGGGAATTTATAATATTTACTATCGTAAACTAGCACCAAATCCCCTTCCTGAATCACATAGGTTTTGAGGATTTTGTCATGCCTTTCCTTACGTCTCTTCTGAATAGCTTCCAAGCTTTGTTGTGCGATGAGTCTCTTTTCTTCCAGCTTCACCAGTTGTATGTACCTCTCCTTTAATGACTCTTCCTCGCCCAATCTGGCTTCGATGGCCACTCTTAATGTCGGAACTTCTTTTTCGATAGGGAAAATGGCTTCCTCGCCATATACTAGAGAGAACGGAGTGCTCTTAGTTGTCACTCGGTAGGATGTTCGATATGCCCACAAGGCTTCCAAAAGTCTCTCATCCCAGTCTCTCCTATGCACCGCTACTGTCTTTGTCAGAATCTGTTCAAGAATTTTGTTGGTGACCTCCACTTGTCCATTTGCCCTCGGATAATATGGAGTGCTCTTTCTATGTTTGATCTTATATAATTCCATTAATTCTTCGATCAATTCGTTGACAAAATGGGTTCCTCTATCACTTACTATTTCCAACGGGCATCCGAATCGAGTGATAATTTGCTCATACAAAAATTTAGCTACATCCACAACTCGGTCAGTCTTCAGAGCTTTGGCTTCCACCCACTTGGTAACATAGTCAGTACAGACCAAAATATACCTATTGGATCTTCGTCGTGAGGGAGGATCAATAGGCCCCACAAAATCAATTCCCCATTTTTCAAACGGCTTAAGAGCCAACACCGGCGTAAGAGGAGCAGCATGCGATAATGTGGGTTTTCCCATTCGTTGGCATTTGTCACATTTCTTACAGTATGTGTGTGAGTCCTTGAACAGCGTTGGCCACCAATACCCAGCTAATAAAACCTTTCTTGCTGTCAATGCACCAGCGAAATGTCCACCGCAAGGTTCGTCATGCAAAGCCCTCAACACTAGATTTGCCTCTTCTTCCTCGAGACACCTTCGGTAAATGCTCTCATGAACAAAATATCGATAGAGTTGCCCCCCAATGATGCTATGGTACTTTGCCAATGCTAACAGCTTTTGCTTCTCTCTCTTGCTTGCTCCTGGCGGATATTTAGTAGTGCACAAGAAATTCACCAAGTCGGCGTACCAAGGTACTTTAGCATCAACCTGGAATAGATGTCCATCCGGAGCATCGTCGGGCACACCAGAGATTGGCTCCTCATTAACAATTCGAGATAAATGGTCAGCCAATATATGCGCTTTGCCTGGTCTGGTTACCACTGTGAACTGAAATTCTTGGAGAAGTAGCATCCACCTCATCAGTCGCCCTGATAGTTCTGGTTTATTAATAATATACTTAAGGGCTTCATGATCCACATAAAAAGTGAAATGCTTTCCCATCAAGTAATGCCGATACTTGTTCACCGCAAAGATCATCGAGAGACATTCCTTCTCCGTAGTCGTATAGTTCCTCTCAGTGCTATTCAAATTGCGACTTGCATAGTAAATAGGATGGTCCAACTTCTTTTCGTCAGCCTGGCATAGTACTGCTCCAACTGCAGTATGAGAAGCGTCGGTATGTACATGAAATTCCTTCGTCCAGTCAGGTGCTACCAAAATCGGTGCATTTATTAACCTCTCTTTGATCGAGTCGAATGCAACTTGACACTCTCTCGTCCACTAGTATTGTTGGTCCTTTCTCAAAAGAGTCGTCAGTGGTGCCGCTATGGATGCAAAATTTAATATAAAACGTCGATAATAGTTTGCATGGCCCAAAAATCCTCTGAGTTGTCGCAAATTTTGCGGAGGTGGAAGTTGTCCAATCTTTTCCACTTTATCCTCGTCAACCGCGATCCCTTTTTCAGAAATAACATGTCCCAAGAGCAATCCTCTTCGTACTCCAAATGGACACTTTTCAGGATTTAATGCGATGCCTTTTTCGATGCTTCTTCTTAAAATTGCTTCGATCCTCTCCATCATATTTTCATCATTGCCTCTGATTGCAAAGTCATCGAGAAATATCTCCATCCAATCCTGCAAGTAGTCTTGATATGCAGCTATCATTGCTCTCTGGAATGTGGCCGGTGCATTACATAATCCAAATGGCATCACCCGATATGCATACGTACCCCATTCTGTCGTGAAAGTAGTTTTTGATTGATCCTCTTCATGGATTTGGATCTGGTTGTACCCACTGAAACCATCCAAAAATGAGTACAACTTATGGCCAGCCACTCTATCCAAGATTTGATCAGTGAATGGCAAGGGAAAATGATCCTTCTTTGTGCGCTCGTTCAACTTCCGATAATCTATGCAAATACGGATTTTCTTATTTTTCTTTGGAACCACTACAATTGGCGATACCCATTCGCTGGATGCGATGGGATATATGAATCCTGCCTCCAATAATTTGGTCAATTCCAGCTTGATCAATTCCGAGTAGACTGGATTCGTTCGCCTGAGTCGTTGACATATCGGTCGTGTGCCTTCTTCCAAGTCTATATAATGTTGGCAGATTCGGGGATCAATTCCTCTCAGATCACTGTATGACCATGCAAAGGCCTCGCTAAAATTTTTGAGTGTCGTTTTAATGCAGTCTCGTACTCCATCTGGTAGCTCTGACCCTACACTCAAGAACTTTTCTGAAAAGACTTCCCATTTTTCCAACTGAGCTTCTCGCGAATAATCCTTATTTCTCGATGACACTGTGATTGGAATGTGCTCTCCGATTATGCGTGCATGATTGGCCAGTAAATCATTGTCTTGTTCTTTTTCAATTGAACCTAATTTCTTTAATGCAACTTTTGCAATGGCTTCCGACACTTTAGTCTTACTCTTTGCCTCTTTTTCCGATTCTCGACTTCTCTTTAGAATCTCTGCTTCTAGCATTCTAATTCTTTCTCGCAACTGTTGTACCTCCATCGCCGGAGCTAACTCTAGTTTCAACTCTTCTCTTGAAGTTCCCTTCTCTAGGGATTGAGTAGCTTTGTTTTTACTTGTGTCTATACTCAACATGTAGCAATCAAATTTACTTGTATGTGTCAACCATCCTAGCAACTCCTGATCCGAATCGTCGTTATAGAGCAATGGATTTTGATACTCTCCCATCTTCATGTCTTGATTCTTAAAGAGCTGCAAGTTGAACCCGTCTTGAAGCAGATTCTTGTAGGTGTCCGTGTTCAAAGAAAACCTAGCTCGGGCACTCTCGTGCCTTGCTTTCTCCTTTTCTTTCTTTTCCATCTCATCGACTATTATTGTCTTCTTCTTGTTGCTCGAGGGTGGGGATACTTGTATTTGAATCCGATCAGACTTTGGCCCTATCGAAATAAAACCTGTGCGCCAGTCATGCACACATTTGGCTTGCACCAACCATGGCCGTCCAAGTAGGATCGAGAAGGTAGCCTCTGAGGTCCTTGGTCTTACTATCAGATAATCAACCTTAAACTCTAGACCGCCCACAACTGTGCTTACATTCTTCAAAAGACCCGCAGGCTTCACTTGTGTTTGATCCGCCATTCTCAAGGACATCGGCGTCTCTTCCATGTGGTTAAGGCCCAAAGCTTTCATCATGAACTCAGTCATAAGGTTGACTGCGGCTCCACTATCTAACTGAGCACCAGGGACTGCATATCCTTTAATTTCGACCGTCACAGCTGGAGCGTTCAAATCAATTTGCGTCGTAATACTTTGAATGATTCCTTGGACATCCTTATCTTGTCTATTTTTATCTCGAGCTTTCCTCAACTTCTTAATATATTCGTTATAGAACTGTTTCCTATAAACAGGTGAACATTTTAGCAATGTGCCAATGTCCAGCGTGACTTCCGTGTCAGCGAGCAAGTTTACAATATCCACTTCTTCCGAACTTTGTCTTTCCTTTCTAATTTTAGGAGCTTTCAATCTTTCAGGGAATGGTGCTATGCCCGGCACAAACTCCTTGGTCACTGGTGGAAGGATCTCAACCTCTTCCCCATCCTCAAACTCTTGCTGCTCAACAAGTCCTCTAACTTGATTCTCTACCTCTTCGTGTTCAGCTATCCTCTCTTGACTCCCTTCTTCCCCTTCGCCTCCTGGATTCTTCTTCGAGTACTCTTGAGTCCTTGTGACTACTGCCACAGTTGGATCTTTGTGTGGGTTCTTGGTCTCGTAAGTATCCACAAAGTGCATCGACGAGCTAGAGCCTTCTTGAGGGTTCGGTGTCTTGAACACTACTCCGATCGTAGGAACGTGCTCTTGAGCTCTTGATGTGAGATGCATCTGAGTATCAACATAGTTCGAGGACCCTACTGGTCCTTTTTCCTTGCCGGCGGCAGCTCTTCGTTTTGGACAATCCTCATCAAAGTGGCCCTCCCCACTACAGTACCTACATAGTGGGGTATAATCGATTGGCTTCTTTTTGTTTGGACATCTAGATTGAGTATGGCCAAAGCCATGGCATCTCCAGCACTGGATTGGACCATCTCTTCTTTGATCACGCGCGGCTCCTCTTGGATAGTCTCCTCCTTGACCCTGAGCACCATATCCATAAGTTGGTCTGTTTTCCCAACGAGATGTAGGTGGTACACTTTGAGCGGGTAATCCCGTGTAAGGTCTTTCTCTTGTATCTCCTGATTTCATGGTCCTTTCTTCATAGGCTCTCTTGTTGTAACATCGGTCCTCTGTGTGATTTGTCCTTCCACAAAAAGTACAACGCATCCTAGGTGGCGATCTATCTGTGAATACTCTCGAGACTGTAGGGCATTCTGAAGCCAAATGGCCGTAACCATGGCACTTCCCACACCATGTATTTGATCGAAACACTTGATTCGGGTTCGTAGTGACCTCTGGTTTTACTGTGTATGTCTCTTGAGTTATTGTGGCAGCTTTTATAGCTTGCGTGACCAATTCCAATATTCGTTCTTCAGTTAGCGCAGGCTTTACCTCGCCTGGCGTGCTAGTGGCAGCTACAAAAGCTGGGGTCGTCAATGCGGGACTTCCTTGGCCAAGATCTTTCATCGGTATATTTCCTGGGCCTCCCATAGGCTCGTATAAGAGCTCCATCTTCCTTTGTTGGCATAATTGTACTTCCTCCCAAAGCCTCGCTTGTTCCTTAGCATCCATTAGGGTCGCAGGTCTTGTCAGGCTGATATGTTGCTGTGCCGTAGGATCTCGCAATCCTGAAATGAATCTACGTTTCAATGTCTCATCGTTCGGGGCATTCGCGCCCATCTTTCTCACTAAAGTTTCCATTCTCTGAATGTAGTTATCGATGCTCTCATTGACTCCCTGTCGTAAATAATCCATTTGTTGGGCCAATCTATCTTGGAAGCCTTGTCGTCGAAACTTTGCCAAGAAGGCTTCCTTGAGCATTTGATAAGTTCCACGCTCTTGTGGTGTCAGATTCCCATACCAATTGGCTGCCTCATCACGGAGAATAGCCGGAAAAATTCTCAACCTTTGATCCTGGTCAACTACGTCATTGGCCTCACAAGTAACCTCAAACAACTGGATAAAACTATCCGGATCTTCGTCCCAAGTACCTGAAAACTTGGTGAAGTCCCCCAAGTGAACTGAAATCCGCTGAGCCATTTCGAACAGAGGTGTGATGTCAATATCACTTCGATCCCAGAAATTTAGCACACGTGGCTTCAAGATCCCACCTTCAAATTGTCATACTTGATTCGCGACCCTCCTACGGGAGTACACATTTTTGGCTGATTTCTTTGAGCCAATCGAGGTCCACTCACCTGGCGTTTCCCACCTTCTCCTTTCTCTTTCAAGGGCTCTTCTCTGAGCGCGTTCCTCTCTTTGAGTTTGTGTTGCTCCTGACGATGAGCTCCCCTCGCTCATGTACTAGATCGCGGGGTCCGCAAGCTCGGACAACCTGTGGCGCTAGGCGAACCTATGGCACTCTCTTATAGAGACGTACCAAGCAAATTCCCGGCAGACGCACCAAATGATAGCCGTTTAGTCCAAGGGAAAATGCCTACGCACAGTGATATTTTGCCTAATTTTTCTGATACCAGGTCAATTTCTATCGATCTGAGCCCAAATTTCACTCCAATGTGTATGTGGGGGAGGCGAGGAAAAATACACGCAAAAAGTAGATATCTATTTCCAATGGTTGCTCCATCGCGTCCTCATCCTCTCATCGTTCACCCTCTTGGATCCCACTTATTTCTTCATTCTTCCCCCTACTCATGCCCTTCCCTCTTTTTTTCTCATATGCTTCTATGTTTACTCTTGCCAGAATATGATTGCTCCCATTGAGCATCGTATCTCCATCTCGTTCTCATGTCACGATACGATGGAGGACTCGGACTATATAAGAGGAATTTTTCAGTGAGATTACATAAAAGTCATAATCACTGTGGGTACCATAAAAAGAAGCAACCCTTTCTATTGCACTAATCCTAAGGAACACTCACCCTAGACCCATATTCCACCCACGGCTCAACACACTTTCCCCTTTTTCTTTGCTGGAAATATAGGACTTGCTTCGTTAAGGGTTACGTTCATTTGTGTTCCTCTCACCCTATCCAATTTCAAATGGATACTTGTAAGGTTCAGCACACTCGTCCTACAAGCCTTCCACCGTAACTGTGAAATTTTTATTATTACCTCTCTTCTCACACGATTCTGGAGATATTGGAGTATTGCGTAGCTCGTCTCCCTATGGTCTCCCTCCTTCGTAGCAGCATAGACATACCACGTGCCTTATGCCTTTAGGAAATTCCGGTTCATCAACAAGAGTAGATCTCACTAAAGGGTCTGCAAATCGATACCTGCAAGTTCTCCTCTAGATGGGTCAATGACTTCCCCTCCCCCTTCCCAAGCATTCATCTAAAATAGGTTATCACGGAGCACCTGAAGGTAAGGAATTCTGCCATAATATCTGAGATCTCCGGAAATGGACCTCATCAATTCCTCATAAGTTTTGAGTTAGCATCATGCTTCCACATTTCAAACCCGTAATCATGTACATATTACGTAAAGTTCGTCCCTCATTACCATTTTCACACTCTGGCATATGTACTCTCATTATAATTATAAGATTCATAATCCCCTTCTTAATACTTAGGCAGATGAACTACAATGGTTTGATGATATAGTGCAAGACTTGCCCTAGGTCGGCAGCCGTTGTACAGATCATAGCAAGAGACACAGATCTAGCGTCTAGAGAACTTCAAACAGCGAAGGCAGTTCAATAGCTTCACAAGTAACCAGTTTCAATCAGGTTGACCTATGTGCATACGACATTTCATGAGTGTAGATAACCATGAGCATAATACTTTAACCGATCACCTTTCATTCCCGTTCAATTGTCACACAATGTTCGTCCTCCCACAATAATTGCAGACAAGAAAGCCAGATGTCGAATGTCAAGCACATAGGCATGAGATGTTTCGAATGAGGAAAAGTAGACTACAATACTACTTGAAAACAAAGAGCAAATTGAGCAAACTGCATGGGACACTATGCACCCACAAACAAACTGGAGAATCGACCACCAACAAATCATTTGGACATAAATCCTAATTTCCGATGTTGCCCAGCAAAGTGCATTAATGATATAGTCAAAGCAAAACGAACGCGACAGCTGTGAGGTCTCACTCCAGAATCATTGAGTTCATACATATTCCAACAGTTGAATGACCCTGTCAATTAACTTCCCCTGACCAATATGAATAAGTACAAGCAAACAACCATGGATATTACCTCAAACAAAGCCTGCGTGTGACGATAGCTCATGGAAAGCCGTCAGAACAAGCTTTCGATGTTGAGGCTCCCAACTTCATAGACTCGATATTGCATATCAATCCCATTTCTCCTCCAGGTGTAACGCAGCAGCTCTTTCAATTTGCCACTGTCTGCCAGACTTCCCGTACCGAAACTCAGCAGCTTTCCCCCTTTGCATTCCGTGTAGCCACGAAGCTTGAGAACCACCAAAAACAGGCCACGACCTCTTCTCCTCTCGAGTCAAAACCCCTACCTCTGCTTAGCACCCTCTCTATTCAGCGGCACCTGCACTAAGAGAGCCAGAGAAAGCTCCCCAACATATACTTCTGGAAGCCAATCCCCTCCTCCACGTATATCTGTTCTTCCCCCACTCAGGATCCACAACAACCGGCAGGCTCTGATAAGAACGAACTTCCTTTCTTATTCCCCCTTTCCCCTCGCTCCCTATGCTCTTTTTTTTTGCACTTACCGGATGCCCAGCAAAAAAATTGTCGACCCCCCCTTTTTCTATTTCTTCTTGTCAGAGCAATGGGAAGGCAGAAACAAAAATCCCCCTTCTTTCTGTTTCGCTCGTCAGAGCTGTTACAACTACCCCTCGATCTTCATATTCAAGTGCTTTTACCAACATGATCATTCGATCTGCCCGAAAGTTGAAGGTCACCACGGCGTCTCCATCCAAAATTGGACCAATAACTTTACCAGAATCATCTGAGCATCCCCTCCTCTTTTCACCACATTCCAATCGTTCTCATAGCTGTCCATAGTCACATACATTCGACCACCTCCAGAAGCAAGCATGGCTAAAATCAAAATTGAGACTCCATTTTAAGTCCAATCCTCACTAGGTCATCTGCAACAAAACTCAACAAAAACCGCATGATTCACATGCTTTGCTCAACCCAAAACATAATACCAAACCCTGAGACCGATCAGACTCCCACTATGTCATCATGGATTTCCCACTCCAAGATCATCCTGAAGCTTTTTTTTTTTTTGCTGAAATCCAAATGTTGACGGCATTCCTCTTGAACCAAGAAAGTGCTATGTAGTCCCCAAATACCTCCTATCAACCAATTGCTTGACTCTCCAAGTACCTGAAATCAAACGTATTTCCTGCTAAATAGAACCACATTAGTGCATCCAAAACCAACCATTTTGTGGGCTAACATTCGTGAACTGTGAATATAGGAATGGTGGGTGGTGTGATAGTGGTGGCAGTGAATGTGGGGGAGTGGGGTTGGGAAAGGGACTTTTTATTATAATTATCCACCTGCTGAAGTATATTTACAAGGTTCGTCCAGAATGAAGGTTGGGTGACTTGGGTTGAGGATGAGGCAGTTACCAGGGAGGTGGTGGATAGTGTTTGGGTGTGGGTGAATGGAAAAGGATGGGGTGAGGTTTGGCTAGTGGCAAGTGGTTGTCCAAGGGCGGGGAGATAGGAGGGGTGACCTATTATGGTTTGATCGGTGGCCGGATGACCGGTGTGAGGTTCAAAATTTTGGGTGGAAGTGATGGATGTGGGTAAAGGGAAGGATGTAAACACAGAGGTGTGTACAATGGTTTCATGATGGGTGGATATCGGTTGTTCAGAAAAGCTAGTGGAGAAGGGTTTTGAGGGTTGAATGGATGGTGAAGGTGGAGATGGTACCTGAGTAATTACATTTTGTTTGTCAGTGGGACTTGGGCTCGTCATGTGAACATCCTCTGAAATTATGGTAGGCAAGGCAGTAGAGACTTCCATTTGAATCATTTTCCCTCGTCGTGGCCGTGTATCAATCCTTCGTTGATCATAGATAGGGTTTTCCTGATAGACCATTGTCCTCAATGCTTCCCCGATCCCACATGTCTCTGCCAATAAATTCAATGATTCCACAAAATGTGAGTCGACATTCTCGGTTTGAAGCATCTGGTTCACTAGAGCTCTATTCGCCTCTTCTGTCATCTTATGTCTTCTCTGTACCTGCTTGATTGTCTTGTACAACCGTCTGAGTTGTGCCGTGTAGGCAGGGGCCTCTTCTTCACTGTCTTCTGGTTCATTTCTTTGTGCACCTTCCTGAACTTGTGTATTTGGGTCCTGAGGATGTTGTGCCACTTCTTCCCCATGTACTCTGTTGGTCTCGCCCTGTGGCTGTTCTCTTTGGACTGATGCTCCCGGATCAACATTGTCAGGGGAATCTTCACCGTCTGATAGAGGGACCGTCTGCAGGAATCTTTCAAAATCAAAGTTTGGATCCTCTGTGAAGGTGGCCATAGATGCAAACTCTGCCTCGGTAGGTAGTGGAGGGGCGGATGGAGCAGGTGGTACCACCTCCCCAGCTTGAACTCCTTGAAGATGGATCGTGAAAGGTGCGACCTGAGCTTCTGGTTTAGGAGAGGCTTCAGTCGTGGCCTCTTGAGGGATCATTACCTGGGAGAGCGATCCACGCATTCGTTTTGCAGGCTAGCTCCCTGACTTCCGCCCTTTGAACAGCTCCAGTTGTGCATACTTTAGAGCTCTGGCAACCGGCACATCATATGCAAGACATCTATAGATAATTCTTGTGAGCGCACAACAGCCATGTAGAGTAGGCTTCCTCACTCCCCGCTTGCCTGCCTCATACACTTGGTCCAAGATCCATACAGGCATCTTAATGGGCAAGCTTCCAGTCTCTGCTAAATATAGCCCATACCATATTTTCTTGTGGGGTTGGGTGAAACGGTCTTGAGCTGGGAATGCGAAGTGTTGGAGGCACATCCGCAAAGGTATGGCGATGTTGGGGGTGAGGGCGCACATTTCTTTTAGCTTCTTGATTCTATTGCTTTTCATCGACTCAGGTATCAAGGGGTCGCGGTCAGAAGGTACATGCGTGCCATACATCTGAAGTGCTTCCCTGATTAAAGTAACGTTCAATTCGAACTTCCTCATTTCTTCCAGATTTGACAAGGAGGGCACCCAGAATGTGCCTGAATGATCTTTATCCCCTGTCGGCTTTAGCGTGGCAATTAGGTAGTAGCACCTGAGGAAATCGGGTTTAGGCAGAGCTGCACTAAAATAAGTTTGTAATCCTGCTTTTTGCCAGATATCTTGAAGTGGAGCTGCATTTTGCAATGCCTCGAATTCTCGTGAGAAGAACTGGAAGGTCCACCACACTCCTCCACATTCCATCTTGGATTCCCAGATATGATCCGTGTCTCCCAAATCTCCTGGCATCTCATTGAACCAGTGAGAATGCCCCTTTACTCTTTCAGTTAGGCCATTTGGTGGATCTGGAATAGGAATTCTCCGCACATTCGGGAACTCCTCTGGTCGAGCTGTTGGTGGGGCCTCCACCGGCATGGCATCCCAATTGATTGGAGCACCAGATCCTGCCTGAGAGCTTGTGCCTGCCGCTGTTGCCATGAGAGTAGGTTGCTTATCTGCTGGAAGACGAAAGGCACATTAGTGTTGCATAGGAAACAAGCTGTAATGGTGTTCCCTTCACAATACTAACATGACAATCCCGGAGGTCAGTGGTTAGTGGTGAAGTGTTTGTGATAGGTGTGAGTGGTGATTAGAGGTCAGTGTCATCTTAGATGCATACTTTGGTTATGCAATGGGCTCAGAATGCTCTTGTGTTAGAGTAGACGGATTTACAGAATTGGGTCAGGGGGTTTAGTACACAGTTTAATTCTCCACACTTTGATAGAGGAGTCGTAGCTCTTAGAGCTAAAGACAGGTGAAGGTTTCTGGATGAGAGTGTGATGTATTTGGGACCTTTTGGGTACCCATTTCCAGACATTCCTAGGGTTGATGGGAGTGGGGACAGTGAGAGGTGTAGGTATCTTTTCATTTTCTGAGTTGTTGGCCACGAGTGCTTGTGAAAGTTGCTTCATCCTAGTGCCTGAAGGTGAAGTAATTTGGGCTTGTAAGCAAGCCTTGGGCACCCATATCTGTCTAGCATTAGGGGTGGCCTTTATTGACCGCTTAGGAACCCAAATAGAAATGGTATGCCTAGGGGTTATCCTAGGGGGCTTCTTCACTTTGTTCCTTGACGGTGAGGCTCGTTTCTTGTCTCCTTGAGAGTCTGCTATTAGAGTTGTGGGTTTCCCATCCTTGCGTATCCAGATCTGCTTCGTGCCACAAGATGCTCCGTGTTGCACGGGTTGGCGCTCCTGCCTCTTGATCAGCAGCCTCCTTCGTGTCAAGTGATGTTTGGTCTGCCCGTCTAGAATCTTCTTTGGATCAGTTAGGAACTCCTTATTGGCTCCTGAACCTTCAGTAAGATTGACAATCCTCTGCACCATAGAAGTTTGTTCAAGAGCAACATTGTTATCTTCATGTGGATTCCTGGAGGGACCAGGAGTTGGTGCCTGTTCTATTGGTTTGAGTGCTTGATTTTCTAATTCAATCCTGAGACGGCTTTGGCCTACCCAAGCCTGAAGAAGTCCACTTCTTAGGTTGAGGTTGACTGCGT
This sequence comes from Ceratopteris richardii, assembly GCA_020310875.1. NCBI lineage: Eukaryota > Viridiplantae > Streptophyta > Polypodiopsida > Polypodiales > Pteridaceae > Ceratopteris > Ceratopteris richardii. The sequence continues at coordinate 3,903,722 of CM035418.1, forward strand.
GATCATAGATCCAGTCTTGGCATAAGACAAGAGGTTCGGTCAGATCCTCGTCTTCACACACTAGCACTTTTGCTGGCATGAGGACCTCTTGTATGTAGAGGGGAAGATCCACCTCTCCCGTGCAAGGGGTTTCAACACCTCCTAATCCTATCATGTATGCTTCTAGGGGTTTTACCTCCAATCGCAGTTGCTGGCAATAAGAAAGTCGAACTGCACTTGTGGCTGCTCCTGAATCAATTAAAGCTCTCACACTTGTTGTGCTGTCCCTTTGTCCTATTTCTAGGGTCACAAAAGGTCGTCGGTCCACTATCTTATGGGTACGTTCCCCTGAAGCCTCACACATGGCCATGTGATAGCCTGGAGACTCTTGAGTGTCAGTCATAGGCTGATCCCTCCCTTGTCTCCTCAACTTCATTCGCTTGATACGCTCTAAGGCCTCTGTCTGTGCTTCTTCTCGAATTCGTTTTTCCTCCTCTTTACGTTGCTTAGCAGTGTTGAGTCGACTTAGCATTTCCTCCGTGAGGGGTTCCTGATACAGCTTGACTCTGCATCCGCTAATATAGTTTGGGAGAACATCACCCTCTAAAGTGGCTAGTTGTACTGCTCCACTCGTGGAGATCCTATTGATGATCATAGGTCCGTAGCCTCTCTTTTCTAGCTTTCTTGCGTGTTGCTTCAATGTGTAGACTAAAACTAGATCTCCTGCTTTCAAGCCCTTATCCTTCACATGGGCATCAAAGTATGCCTTTTGCCGTTTCTTTGCAGCATAGATGCCTGCTGCTGCTCGTAGCCTCGTCTCACCTAAACGTTCTAGATCAAAGATCCTAGAGGACAACTCATGTCCATTCCACTCATGCTCTTGTGCTACTCTTAAAGCTGGAATTAGGAAATCTAATGGCAGCATCGCATTCTGTCCGAAGACCATCTGAAATGGGGTAGCATTGAGTACCGTTTTGTAGGCAACTCGGTATGCCCAAACAGCATGATGAAGTTGTTTGTCCCAATCAGAGCGTTTATTATTTACAAGTTTCGTCAATACGTTACATAGGATCTTATTCGTGCTCTCAGCTTGTCCGTTAGCTTGTGGGTGATAGGGGGCAGACTTCTTATGTATCACCATGAATTCTTGAAGGAGATTTTCAATAACCTCATTCAAGAAGTGCGTACCTCTATCACTCACCAACTCTATTGGTAACCCATATCTAGTGAACACATTTTCGAATAAGAACTTAGCCGTCGTTTGAGCATCATTCTTTGTCGTGGCTTTTACTTCCACCCACTTTGTAAGGTAATCTGTGGCTACAATAATATATTCTGCGTGGGAGTTTCTAGCTGGGGGGTTGATGGGACCTACAAAGTCTATACCCCACTTTGAAAATGCACGTCCTCCCATCATTGGCCTTAAAGGCATTTCATCTTTTCTTATCGGATATTGGGCACGTTGGCATGTGTCACAACTCTTCACATAAGTATGTGCAATTATATGAAGAGTGGGCCACCAAAGTCCTGAGAATAGAATGGTCTTAATTACTCTGTCAGGCCCAAAGTGTCCACCTGCAGTACCGTTGTGTGCAGTTTCTAAGACTTTCAAATAGTCTGATTCATGAATGCACAGTCTTAGGTAACCATCCTTGCCTCTTCGATATAAGTTGTCTCCTACTAAGGCATAGTCTTGAGCCTCTTGCTCCATGCTCCGTTTCCTTGCAAGACTAGCCTGATTGGGTAATGTTCCCGATCTCATGAACTCGACCAATGGAGCACTCCAATCTGGGATTAATGACACGTGATAAAGAGTGGCATGTTCCACTGGGGGTCTCTTCTGGCACACTGGACAATTGTGGATCCACTCTTGTATTTCTTTGTCCATCCTAGGCCAATACACTCCTAAACGTTTTAGATTCTGCAATGTTCGTTGTTTAGGGTAGTGATTTCCTAGCAGTCCCTCATGGGCTTGTTGTAACCAACTAGCATGTTCGTCATCCTCGACACAACAAGCTAACACGCCCTTGGTATGTTGCTTGTACATACTTCCGGCCAATATTTGATACTTTAGTGATTTTACAATTTCCTCTTTGCTTGTTTTCACATTCTTATTTGCAGGCCCGAAGGTTAGGACTGGTACCAACTTAGTTGCCCATTTAGGAACAACTTCTAAATTGAACAGATAAGCATCGGGCAATTCATCAGACACTCCTTGCAGTGGCTCTCCTGAAGTGATGCGAGAAAGATGGTCTGCCCTAAGATGGGTTCTACCTTTCCTGACAACAACTTCAAAGTCGTATTCCATTAGTAACAGGAACCATCTTACTAAGCGGCCTGTATTGCAAGGTTTATTGACCAAATATAGTAAAGCTTGATGATCGGTGAAAAACTTAAACTTATTGGCCAATAGATAGTGTCTAAACTTCTTCACGGCATATACCATGCCTAAGCCTTCTCTTTCCGTTGTGGTATAATTCCGTTCAGCTGCGTTTAATTGCCTACTAGCATATGCTATCGGCAAATCCAGGTTTCCTTCACCTGTGGGTTGTGCTAGCACACATCCTATTGCATGATTGGAGGCATCTACATGGACATGAAAGGGTTTGCTCCAATCCGGAGTAGTCAATATTGGTGCTGTGCACAAACGTCTTTTCAGCTCGTTGAAGGAGTTCTCGCATTCCTCATTCCACTCAAAATTTGTTAACAACCCATAAAGAGGTTTAGCTATGATGGCATACATGTGGATAAACCTACGGTAATATCCACAGTGGCCCATAAAGGCTTGTACCTCTTTAACATTTCTTGGTCTTGGTAACTCTGCTATCGCTCTTACCTTGTCTTCATCTGTTGAAATTCCATTCTTAGAAACAATGTGACCTAAGATCTTACCTTGTCGTACCATGAACACACACTTCTCTGGGTTCAGACACACTCGATAATCTCTACACTTGTTGAAGATTTGTCTGAGCTCAGGGATGTGGTAACTTCTTTCTTGGGAATGAGCGCATAAATCATCCACATATACTTCTAAGCTCTTTCGCAAGAACTCTTTGAAGACATGGCACATGAGCCTTTGGAATGTTGCAGGTGCATTGGTGAGCCCAAATGGCATCACACGAAATGCAAAGATTCCCCATTCTGTGGCAAAGGCCGTTTTGTGTTGATCTTCGGGGGGCAATGGCTACTTGGTTGTAACCTGAAAATCCATCAAGGAAGCTATAAACTTCCTTGCCTGCAACACGCTCCAATAGATGTTCGGTGATTGGAAGTGGATAACTATCTCTGATCGTAGCGGCATTAACTTTTTTAAGGTTAATGCACACTCGCAATTTCCCATTCTTCTTGGGCACCACTACAATGGGGGACACCCAATCAGTGTGCTCAATCTCATAGATGAATCCAGCTTCAATCAGCCTGTCAATTTCCTCCTTTATTTTGGCTGCATAATTGTCATTATATGTGTAGGGCTTTTGTTTGGTGGGCTTGCCATCAGCGGTCATCGGAATCGTATGAGAGCAAATCTCTGGATCTACTCCTTTCAAGTCTCTATAGTGCCATGCGAACACATCCCTATATTCCCTTAATAGAGCTACAAGCTCTGCTTCTTCTTTTGCACTTAGGTCATCTCCTATGTACGTACATCGTTCTTCGTTCCCTTCAATGGTCACTACAATTTTTTTGGTCTTTTCTTTATTGTCATATGCTTCTCCTATAATGGCCTCTCTCTTAGGCATTCGTACCAAAATTTTTCGGTCTTCCACTTCATATTTCTTGAAATTTTCTGGTACTTCAAACAATGATTCTTCCTCTTCTTGTTTCACTGCTTTTCTTTTCTTTTTCTTTTGACCTCCTTCACTTTTTTCCTTTGAATTTATCGTTTTAATACTCGTGAGGGGTTCTTCTTCTTTTTGGGTTAACACTCCTATGTCCTCTAAATAGTGTTCCTCTGAGTCAAAGTAAGTATCCATCACAATGGATTCTAGATCATCGTCATTCTCTTCTTCTTCTATGAACTCACTAGGATCACACTCTTCCAACAAGGGCTGACACATGAACACTGAAATATCATAACCCTCCTCATCACAATGAGGTGTCCATTGTTCTTCATTGACTGCAATGTCCATGGTAGCTAAGATTTCTGCCCAACCATGAGGCTCAAATTCCTCATCTGGAAATATCATCGATGTATAGGCTGGGTCTTTTATTGGTCTATCTCCTGGGGGAGTTCCTTCTTCTCTCGCTTTTAGGCGCATTTCCTCTTCCTCTGCGACCTTGCACATCCACAAGTGAGTATCTTCATGCAGCCATGATGGATCAGGTGAACTTCCAGAATGCACGGAGATAGAATCTTCTTTCGCTTTGTGGATAGGATTCCACTGTAGGGGTGGTACATCTCTGAAGGTGTAATCCTTCAGATTGACCTTGGTGGTGACCCCTAAGTGTTGTAAGTACAAGGAGTTGGTTCCCCAATCCTGTACTATTTGCAATTGTCGTAGGAAGGGTCTTCCTAGGATCATCTCGTAGACATTATTTTTCTCAAAGTCACATATAGCAAATGTATGTTCAAACTCTACACCACAAGTGGTTAGAGTTATCCCTTCAAACAATCCGAGAGGTCTTTCAAAATGACCATCTGCCATTTGAAGTTTCATTCTTGTTGGTCTTAAGGTGGGTTTGCCCCATCGCTTCCACAAGGAGGTGGTCGCAATAGCAACACCAGCACCCGAATCCACAATTGCTTTGGTTGTGTAACCTTGATAGGTGATTGGAAGATAAGTGTTACCTTCTTCACCTTCGCTCATGTCTCCTATCTTGTCGAGAGGTATCTCTGGAACTTTTTGCTTAGAGCCTACTTTTGGTGTATTGGATTCAAGTTCTGGAACCTGATCCTTCACATGATTCCAGAGCTCCGGTTTTGCCTTGAGCAGCTCCTCTACAGTGAGATGACATTGAGCCTTAGTGTTTTTCACAACATCAGTGTTTCTTGGAATCACTGAGTCTTCATTTCTCACCAATATTGTGGGAGCTCTGATCTGGAGAGATTCAGATTCCCATGGGCCTGTGAAATGAGGCAACTCTTGTAAAGAATTAGACTCACAATCTAATCTCTCATCCTCTTGTTGCTCTGTTTGATCTTCATAGATAGACGGAATGTCTTGGGGAAATTGATCATGAAGATCATCAATCTCAGGAATAGGAGGGGAATTACCCTTCTCCTTGGCCCATTTCTCTTCTTGTATTTCCCGCAAGAACTCTTGAGAGTACTATTGAATTGAAGGAGGTATTCCAGCATCCGTGGAATTAGGAACATAAGCTCCCATTGGTGGTGAGCTTCCTCTTTCAATAACTGGTTGAGCCTGTGGAGGTAAAGGAACTCGTGGTTTGTTTACCAACTGCTCTAATTTGTCTAGTAAGCCTTGGAAGTGCAAATTTGATTTGACAGAGTTTGTCTGATTGAACTTTTGACTAGTCTCAAGTATAGCTTGAGCTTGTTCTACCATTTTCATGCACATTTTCATCCGTTCAATCTCTAAATCTGCTCTAGGGTAACTCTTGTCTAGGTTTGCGGTTGTTGGCCCGTTTTGAAGTCGAGCCTGGTAGGCCTTGAACATCATGTCCAAGCCTTCAGGAGTGGGATCCGCTAATACCGATCCTACTCGGGGTGGTGGGTGGGTTACGTGGGGTGTATTAGAGGGTGGAGGAATGGAGGGTGATGGGGATGGTAGCGGTGGGAATGTGTGAGAGTGCGGTTGAGATGTGATCTCTATGATTTTTGCCTTGGTTTCTCTCAAGCTTTCTTCAAGTTCGTTTATCTTTTTTGCCCATTGCCTTTTCATTCTTTCACAACTATCCTTCCAGGCTCTAGTCCTTTTTTTGGTTATGCTCTCTGTTTCACTCACCTCGGGGCTCTTTTCCTGACCAACACCTTGGTGTTGTTGTAGTGCCTGGGCTCTTGTGATCACCTGCACAGGTGCAGTGGAAGTCACACTCCCTGTGGAGTCTACAACTAACCCAACAACATTGATAGGAGTGATTTTAGGCATGTTATTAGGGTTCTTTGGGCAATCTCGTAGGAGATGCTCTTTCCCGCAGTCTTGACAGAAACCCTGAATGGTTACTGGTTGAGGTTGTGTAGGGGCAGGTAGTGGACAATCACGTATAAGGTGATCTCCCTGACATCTGAAGCATGGTCCTCTAGGAAATGGGGGTCGCACCTGCCTAGGTTGAGGTCTAGAGTTGGGGTTGGTGTACATGACATTCGCATACTCAGGTTCCCCACTATTTTCACTTGGGTCCTCATAATAGTATGACTCGTTAGGCTCGGGTGACTACATGTAGTAAGCCTGTGGGCTATCAATATGTGTGGAGTCAAAACTATGGTCACTTGGATCACTGTCTGATAGCAATGGGGTGACTGGGACTATGGCTCTATTCGGATTTTCTTCAGCAGACGCATATTTCACTGGGATTGCATTGGTGGGAGCAGGGGGTTGTTGTACTAGGACTGGTTGAGGTCTCTGCTGCCCTTGATACGGTGGCTGATAAGTTTGCTGTGGTCTGCTGTATTGTTGTGGTGGGTACTGCTTCTGGTATCTACCCTGTTGTGGATATGGCTGAGGGTAATTTTGCCTAACAGTTTGTTTGTTATATGGGCAGTCTTGTGCAGTGTGGTTGGTGTACCTGCGCTCTATGGTGCAGTACTGGCTATTAGGATTCGCCTGGGGTTGGGCCATAATGGGACATACACTTGCCATATGTTCACCGCCACAATTGTAACACCGCTTAACTGGGGCAAATCTCGGAATTTGTTTGCTAGAGACACCTAGTTTTCTGGCTACCTTCTCTACAAGTTCCTCAATGGATGTGGATTGACCAGATGTCAGGTTACTAGAGCTATCAGAATCCTTATAGATTTTTGATAGTTCTAATTCCTCACCTAGATTGTCCTCAATGTCTATGCACATTCGCACACACTCTTCTATCGTTCTGGGGTCCTTCAGATACACATATGACCTGAGCTTGGTGCTCAACAATCCATCCAAGAACAAGGCCACTTGTTTGGCTGATGTGGGTAACTCCGGCATTGGACATCTCTCCAGGTACTGCCTAAATCTCCTTCCAGCTAGTCTGACCGTCTCTTGAGGTGTTTGTTTGAAGCTATGAATTAGTGAGGAAGTGTTATGCCTGATTCCACTCTTAGAAAACTCAACGATAAATGCCTCTAAGAGCTGGTCTATGTTTCTGAAATGCCTCTCATTTAGTGGTTGAAACCATGTAAGGGCAGTGTTCCTAAGAGTTAGACCGAAAGCATTATATTGTGTGAATATGTCCTCTACCTGTTCAGCTTTCAATACTTGCCGAAATTGTGCCACATGGTCATAAGGGTCTCCCGTGCCATCGAAATAATTCTTCATGGACTTCACCAGTTGAGTTGGTCGCAGCGTCCTAGTGTGTTCTCTTGGCCTTGGCAAAGGAAAATCGTCAGTATTCCTTTGATTCCATGGAGTTCTATGTCTCTCAGGTTCCACTCTATTCCTTTCTGTTCCCGTTCTTTCTCTTCCCCAGGAGTTAGCAAAACTTACTTCAGGTTTGTCTCTACTTCTATCTCTTTGAGCTCCATGAGCTTGGGAGGTCCCAGCTCCTTGGTGACCATAGGACACATTAGACCTTGGTTGGGGAAAAACAAATTCTCCCTTCCATGTGTAGGCATGTCTGCCATGCTCAGTGACCATGAAGATTCTCTCTGATGCATTGTCTAGGTAGGTTACTTGGCCGGGGCTATCAGGGTCCTTAAACTCATAGATTGTGAGGGCACTCACTTCCTGAGGTTGAGCAGATTTATATCTCCAAAAAGCCTCATCGGTTTCTCGGTTTAAAAGCAGATCTATGCTTTTATTATCCTGTGGAATCCACTCTGGAGTCATGATTCTGGTCAAGACAGATTTACCCCGGGGGGTTCTTGGCTCTTTCTCTAAGTTCCCTTGCTCTATATCATCCATGTCGGTCTCAGCAATCACATTTCCAAACTCATCAATTCTATCAGGAAGAGTGGTGACTACATATATAGTCCCCTCTTTATCTAGGTATGCTCCATTCTCAAACTTGACTACTGGGTGGTCTAATCCATGGGGTTGATCGGGGTTCTTAATCTGGACCACCGATCTTCTCAGGCCATCTTCATAGATGCGAGCACCTAGACGATTAGTCCTGATGTATTCCAGTTGAGTCTTGTATGGTCCTTCTGACTTTTCTAGATAAGCCAACCCTGAACTACCTACTGGTCTCTCCATGTGATAGGACATTCCAGAATCACTTGTTTCGGATCTGGGAGTGTATGGGTAATCACTCAACTGCTGGGCCCAAGACCTGGCAGTGTGATTGACACTCGCTTCAGAAGATCTGAGGCTTTGTCTGTCTCGGCCTAAGTGTCTGCCTGATCTAAGGTTCATATGCCTGATTTATCTACCCCCTTGGACCTAAGCACGCTCTCGTTGCAGGTTAATTTGCACCAATCACTTTGTTCTTTTGAGTTGAATATTATGTTTATGGTCTTGTCTGAAATCGCGTCGTCAGGAGTACTTAAGTGAATTTCCGCACTTGATAAGTGATCGATTCCAGTTTACCTTTTGTCCTTTAGAGTTTTCGCACTTAAGACCTACTTAATTCTTGCACTTGGTTGATTAATACTCTTGGACTTGATTCGTGCCTAACGTTGCCCTAATCAATTACCACACCTAAGTCGTACTTAGCCTAGGCTAGGAATTGATAAAGGAGGGTTGAGAGATCTTCCAACCTCAATTAGCTGGTTGACCAGACTGCTACACAAGCCTAGGAAGCCTTCTCCCAAGCTTGGTACTCACCCTTGCTAGCTTGCTTTGGATTTCCTTGAGTGCACACAATGTTCCTGCAAAAGCTCACCAGTCAGTATAGCTCTATTACCACAAGTATTTGAAAGACACACATCAATAATTTTAGTCCCCCTGGAGTAACTCACTGTACCCCTACAATCTTAGGACCACCTAGTTCCCCCTAAAGGTCAACTTAAAAATGCATGTTCTAAAACTCCACGTATGATTCTTACAAAAACCAGTCGAGGTCCACATAGGATTCTCAACGAGCTTTCCAACGAGACCAAAATCTCATCAATCGGAGTTCGTATGGTCAAGTTATGACCATTCAGGCACTAAAGGGTCAAAACAGGCTCTCAGGGTTCAGGAGATCCCTCTCTGGTTTCTAGGCCTTTTGCCCACTTCCAAGGTTCTAAAGTTATACCAAGGTGCCTAAAATTAAGCTCAACTACCCTTCCAATCACTCAAAAATAACCCTAAATTTTCATGCGTTAAAGGCCGTGTATCGCGATGGGTCGGGTCGAGGTGTCGCGATAGGTGGGAAGTGTCGCGATAGCTGGTGAGGTGTCACGATAGCTCGTGAGGTGTCGCGATAGCTCGTGAGGTGTCGCGATAGGTCGAAGTGTCGCGATAGGTGGGAAGTGTCGCGATAGCTCGTGAGGTGTCGCGATAGGTCGAAGTGTCGCGATAGCTCGTGAGGTGTCACGATAGGTCGAAGTGTCGCGATAGGTGGGAGGTGTCGCAATAGCTCGTGAGGTGTCGCGATAGGTGGGAGGTGTCGCGATAGCTCGTGAGGTGTCGCGATAGCTCGTGAGGTGTCACGATAGCTCGTGAGTGTCGCGATACCTTGAGGTGTCGCGATAGCTCGGGATATGGTGAATTTTTCTGTTCTTTCTAGTGATCCTGGGAGCTCTAGGCCTGCGCAGTGTCGTGGTGCACTCAGAATCGTGATTGGGTGAAATTTTCGGAGTGTCGCGATAGCTCGAGCTCAACGCCTCGGGGACTGTGCAGATAGATTTTGTACCTGCTGAGCTTGCTGGAGATGATGATGGAGCTGCCACCTGCAAGAAACATGCAAGAAACACACAAAACAAGAACACACACGCTCGCTCTCTCTCAAACTCGCACACAACAAATGAGGGGAATGACAAGGAAGAGGGAATATGTAGTGGGGAAGGAGAAGGAGGTGGAGATGGAGAAGGAGGTGAAAATGGAGATGGAGATGGAGAAAAATCAGAAATTTACCAACTACTTACCATTCCAACGCGTCCTCTCTACGTCTTACCATCACACGCTCGTCCTCAAAGCTCGATCCCCGGCAACGGCGCCAAAATTTGGTGTAGCTCAGTGATGAGTAACACCTCCTTTAATGTCAATCCGGGAAGACGTGAGGATGGTATGAAGACCACGAGCAAGTGGAAGCACAAGTGCGTGAGTGAGAAGCACACAAGCATGCACACACATACACGCACACGCGCACACACGGCAAGAACAAAGAGAGTAAGACAATGGAATCACTTCTATTGCAACAAAGTTCTCATACAAGCTCAAACTACAAGAAGCTCCCCCAAAAATGAGCTCTCTAGCTCTATTTATAGTTTCTGACTAGCTTTGGCCCTGTCCAGACCTAGTGTCCGGCCTAGTTAGAAATTAGCTTCCAGGGCTTATTTGAGGGCCCAAACGAAATCTAAAAATTATGAAAATTGGCAGGCAACTACTTCTAAGGCTCCCCAAGCTTGAGGAATCCTCGGCTTGTACAAAATGGAGCTACAAAAAGGTGAAATGATATTTACAAGGGTTTGTAGTGATGAGAATCACTTTAAAATGATGTGAGGGTTTTGAAAAAAATGAAGTGTTGCCTTAGTGCTAGATCTGCATGTGTGTCCGTACTTGCTTCTTCCCGTATACTGGCAACAGGCTGGTTCAGAGGAGGATAGAAGGAGCACATCTGGCTATGCATGCTAGGTCAAAGATTTATTTCATGGATGTCCAAGAAGCAACCTAGAGTTGCATTATCATCTACTGAGGCTGACTACAGAGCTTTAGCACTTGCTACATGTGAGATCATGTGGCTCAAGAAGCTCTTCAAAGACTTGGATATGGAGTTCAAAGAGTTCACTCGATTTGGAGATAATATGTCAAGCATTCATCTAGCAAGCAACCCTATGTTCCATGCAAGAAGCAAGCACATAGAGATCCATTATCACTTCATCAGAGAGAAGGTGCTAGCAAAAGAAGTGTACATCAAGTACATCAACACCAAAGATCAGCTAGCAGATATCATGACTAAGTTTATGGATGCAAGCAAGTTGGAGAAGTTCAAGATACATATACATATACATATACATATACATATTGTTGAGAGCAGTATGGGCACCCAAGGACTCAGGAGACAAGGAAGCCAGCGGAGAGAGTCAGAGCAAGGCGAAGGATTAAGTAGACAGAGTAGTCGATGCAAATCTGGCAGATAGGCCCTTCAAATTTTTCCAAATCAACATCTTTACAATAGTGATTCTCATCACTAACAATCATTGTAAATACCATTTCATAATTTTGTAGCTCCATTTTGTGCAAGCCAAGGAGTCCTTGAGCTTGAGGAGCTTTAGAAGTACCTACCTGTCAGTTTTCACATTTTTTAGACTTCGTTTGAACCTCCAAATAGGGTAGAGAACCTAATTTTTAACTAGGCTGGACACTAGGTCTGGACACGGCCAAAACCTAGTAAAAAACTATAAATAGAGCTAGAGAGCTCATTTTTGGAGCTAGCTTGTAATTGATTTGAACTTGTAAGAGCTTTTTGAAAGTAATCTAAAGAACTCCATTGCTTCTCACTCTTTGCCTTACCGTGTGTGCGCGTGTGTGTGTATGTGTGTGCATGTTAGTGTGCTTCTCACTCACGCACTTGTGCCTTCACTTGCTCGAGGTCTTCATACCATCCTCACGTCTTCCCGGATTGACATTAAAGGAGGTGCTACTCATCACTGAGCTACACCAAATTTTGGCGCCGTTGCCGGGGATCGAGCTTTGAGGACGAGCGTGTGATGGTAAGACGTAGATTTGAGACGTTGGCGTTGTAGGTAATTTCGTTACTCTTCTTATTTTTCTCTTTCTTACCTCACCACCATCATCACCATCATCATCCTCACCATATCCGATCTCCATCTTCATCATCGCGAAAATTTTCAGTTTTTTGACTATATCACCTTCTCCACCTCATTTCCCTCATTCCACTTGTGAGAGAGAGCGAAATAGCAATATTGTGTGCATTGTTTTTGCTTGGTTGTTGAGTTTTCTTGCAGGATCCAGCAGTATCATCCCCTCCAGCACGTCGCGCAGGTACGGAAATGTACAGAACTGTCTCTGTGTCGCAAGCTTCTGTCGATCGCGATTGACAGAAAGTTTTATCTTTTTGTAAAACTAAGTGCACCATAGTAGACTAGGGACCTTGCACATTAGAGATCCACAAAATTTTTTGAAAAATTTGCATTTTTTCAGTCCATCGCGATTGATAGCATCAATCACGATTGACACTGTCCATCGCGACGGACAGCCAGTCCATCGCGACTGACAGACCCCGACGGACACCCCTGTCCATTGCGACCGACAGAAAAATCGTGACTGATACCTGTCCATTGCAACCGACAGAAAAATCATGACTGATACCTGTCCATCATGACTGATACCTGTCCATCGCGACTGATACCTATCCATCGCGACTGATACCTGTCCATCGCGACTGATACCTGTCCATCGCGATTGATACCTGTCCATCGCGATTGACAACATTCCATCGCGATTGACACCAGTCCATCGCGATTGACAGGCCACGACGGACAGTCCTGTCCATCACGATTGACAGCCCAGTCGATCGCGATTGACAACCATTTTCGGCTAAATTTTTAGGGTTTTTTTTTATTTGAAGATTTTGGCTAATTTTGGATATGGATAATGGACTCTAGAGCACATAAGGAGGCTATAGGCAAATAACCCGAGGAAAACCTGTTGGCCTGTTTGAACCCCGAGGTAGGAAAACTGAGGGATCCTTGGGATTGTTCTCCATAAAGGCAAAGGATAATTTGGTCTGTGAGTTACATGCATGAAAGTGGTCTATTGTGTCATTTGAATCTAAGTCTTGAGCTAACCGTGGGACTTTTACAGGTCCAGTAAGAGCACTTGAGGGCATTCTAAGCAAGAGTAAGTGCAAGCTTGGGAACATGCGTCCTGGGCACATCAGGGCAACAACACAAGGAAAGAAACTCAAGGTTGGAAAATCCTCAACACCCTCTATCAATTCGTAGCTTAGGCTAAGTGCGGGAAGTGCTAGGAGTAAGTCAAGGCAACGATAGGCATCAATCAAGCTGAAGACTACCTATGCACTCAAGTTCAAGATTAAACATAATCTCTTCGTGATGCGATAACCTTAAAGGAAAGAATCTAACGTGGAACGATCAACTTACAGTGCGAAAATTAACTCAAATATTCCTGACGATGTGATTTCTGACAAGAGCATAAACACGGTAACCACTAAAAAGAATCAAGTAATTGATACAAAAGAACTCAACAACGAGGTTGTACTTGGGCAAATTTGGGCTATTCAATTAGGCTTATGAACCTTAGATCAGGGCGACATCTAGGGAGAGATAGACAAAGTCTTAGGTCTTCAGAGGCTAGTGTCAACCACATTGCTAGGTCTTGGGCCTAGCAGTTGAGCCACCACTCATACTACCCTAGCTCTGAGACTAGTGAATCAGAGATGTCTCAAGGCATCGATCAACCTACGGGAAGTTCAGGAGTGCCATACTTGCACAGGGTAGAAGGCCCGTACAAGATGCAGCTGAAATACCTTAGGACCAACCGATTAGGTGCTAGCATCTATGAGGACGGCCTAGGAAGATAGTGGTCCAGATGAAAAACCCTGACCAATCCATAGGACTAGAGCACCCAGCTGTCAAGTTTGAAAACGGAGCATACCTAGACAAGGAGGGGACAATATATGTAGTCACCAGTCACCCAGATAGGACATATGAATTTGGGAATGTGATCTCAGAAGCGGATTTAGGTGACCTGGAGCAAGGAAACATGGGTGTAGAACCTAGAACCCCTCGAGGCAAATCTGTTCTCACTAGGATTATCACACCAGAGTGGATTCCCCAAGACAATAAGAGCATAGATCTACTCCTGAACCGAGAGACTGATGAAGCCTTTTGGAGGTATAAATCTGATAGGCCAAGTGATGTAGGGTCAATCCTGATCTATGAGTTCAAAGATCCTGATAGCCCAGGCAGAGTGACCTACTTAGATCACGCTTCAGAGAGGATCTTTGTGGTTACAGAACATGATAGGCATGCTTACACTTGGAAGGGTGAATTCATTTTTCCCCCAACCAAGATCGAACGTGTCCTATGGCCACCCGGGAGCTCGAACGTCCCATGCTCATGGAGTTCAGAGAGACATAAAGAGAGACAGACCTGAGGTAAGCTTTGCCAACTCCTTGGGAAGAGGAAGAACAAGAATGGAAACAAATAGAGTGGAACTTGAGGGACATAGAGCCCCAGGGAACCAAAGAAATGCGGATGAATTCCCTCTACCAAGACTAAGAGAGCACACGAGGACCCTGAGACCGACCCAACTAATTAAGTCCATGAAAAACTACTTCGATGGCACTGGAGATCCCTATGATCATGTGGCTGAGTTCAGGCAAGTCTTGAGAGCTGAACAAGTGGAGGATCTATTCACGCAGTACAATGCCTTTGTTCTAACCCTTAGGAACACAGCCCTTACGTGGTTTCAACCATTGAATGAGAGACAATTCAGGAGTATAGACCAACTCCTAGAGGCTTTCATTATTGAATTCTCTAAGAGTGGCATAAGAGATAATACCTCCTCATTGATTCACAGCTTCAAGCAAACCCCTCAAGAGACTGTGAGACTTGCAGGAAGAAGATTTAGGCAATACCTTGAAAGATGCCCTATTTTGGAGCTACCCACACCAGCTAAGCAAGTGGCTTTATTCTTGGATGGATTGCTAAGTACCAAATTGAGGTCATATGTGTATCTAAAGGACCCTAGGACTATAGAAGAGTGTGTACGCATGTGCATTGACATCGAGGATAACCTAGGGGAGGAGTTAGAGCTTTCCAAGATATAAAAAGATTCAGATAGTGCCTCTAGTCTCTCTTCCACGCAATCCACATCAATTGAGGAACTCGCTGAGAAAGTGGCACAAAAACTAGGTGTCTCTAGCAAACAAATCCCAAGATTTGCCCCAGTGAAAAGATGCTATACTTGTGGAGGTGACCATATGGCAAATGTATGTCCCATTATGGCTCAACCCCAAGTAAATCCTAGTAGCCAGTACTGCACCATAGAACGAAGATACACAAATCACTCAGCACAAGACTGCCCATACAATAAGCAAGCGGTTAGGCAAACCTACCCTCAGCCACACCCTCAACAAGGCAGATATCAGAGTCAATACCCACCACAACAGTATACTAGGCCTCAGCAAAATTACCAACCACAATATCAGGCCCAACTGAGACCCCAGCCTGTGTTAGCCCAACAACCTCCAGCTCCATCCAATGTGATCCCGGTAAAGTATGCTGCTGCAGAAGAAAACCTGAATAGAGCCATAGTCCCTGTAACACCATTGCTTTCTAAAAGTGACCTAAGTGACCATAGCTTTGATTCGACGCATATTGACAGCCCTCATGCCTACTACATGCAATCTCCTGAACATGGTGAGTCCTACTACAGTGAGGAACCGAGTGAACCTATTTGGGAGCCAGAGTATGCTAATGTCATGTACGCAAACCCCAACTCTAGACCTCAACCTAGGCAAGTAAGACCCCCATTCCCTAGAGGACCTTGCTACATATGTCAGGGAGATCATCTCATTCGTGATTGTCCCTTGCCTCCACCTACACAACCCCAGTCAGTGATGATCCACGGCTATTGCCAGGAGTGTGGAAAGGAGCATCTCTTACGAGATTGTCCAAAGAATCCCAGCAATATGCCAAAAATCACTCCCATTAACGTTATTGGGTTAGTGGTAGACTCCACAGGAAGTGTCACTTCCACTGCACCGATACAAGTGGTCACTAGAGCCCAAGCTTTGCAGCAGAACCAAAGTGTAGGCCAGGGAAAGAGCCCAGATGTTAGTGAAACAGAGAGCATGACAAAGAAAAGGACTAGAGCTTGGAGAGATAGTCATGAAAGAATGAAAAGGCAATGGGCAAAAAAGATGAGTGAACTCGAGGAAAGACTCAGAGAAACAAAGGCCAGGATAACTGAACTCACATCTCAAACTCCCTCTCACACTACCCCACCACCACCATTCCCATCTCCATCCGACCCGCCACCTTCCAACCCACCTCACACAATTCCACCACCCCCAAGAGTAGGATCAGTCCTAGCAGATCCCACTCCCGAGGACCTTAATATGATGCTTAAAGCATATCAGGCCAGAATCCAAGAAGGGCCAAACGTATCTGATCATGAAAAGTGCTACCCTAGAGCAGAATTAGAGCTTGAACGAACTAAAATTTGTGCTAAGATGGTGGAATTGGCTCAGACCATGTTTGAAGCCAGTCGCCTCTTTAACATCTCTAGTTCAGCTAAGACGCAGTTGCACTTTGAAGGACTGTTAGAAAGAATAGAGAAGCTAATGGCACAATTAGAAAAGGAACCCGTCTCTCAACACAAGGACAAGGCAAGTGAAAGGGCAGGTGTTCCTGCCCAGGAAGCCTATGTGCCTAACTCTATGGAGCCAGACACATCATCTTTTATGAATTGGTTCACACCCGAATTCCTACGAGAGATTCAAGAAGACAAATGGGCTGAGGAAAGTGAAGTCCCTCCTCCCATTGAACTTGTGGATGATGCACACGACCAATTCCCACAAGACATCCCCTCCATTTATGAGGAGCAGGAGAGCACCCAATCTCAGGAAAGATTAGACTTTGAATCTAACTCTTTACAAGAATCACCCCACTTCACAGGCCCATGGGAGGCTAAGTCTACTTGTATGAGAGCACCCACGGTCATGGTACGAAATGAAGACTCTGTCATACCCAGGAACACAGAGGTAGTGAAAAACACTAAAGTACAGTGCAACCTCACCTTAGAAGAGCTACTCAAAGTAAGGCCAGAGCTATGGAAACATGTAGCCAAACAAGTACCAGAGATAGCAAAACCTCGTTCCCAGGTAGGATCCCAAA
Source organism: Ceratopteris richardii (assembly GCA_020310875.1). NCBI lineage: Eukaryota > Viridiplantae > Streptophyta > Polypodiopsida > Polypodiales > Pteridaceae > Ceratopteris > Ceratopteris richardii. The sequence goes on from CM035418.1 coordinate 3,920,772, forward strand.
GAACAATGCCAAAAATACCCTTGGACAAGATAGGAGACATGAGTGAGGGCGAAGAGGGAAACACATATCTTCCTATCACCCATCAAGGATACACCACCAAGGCCATTCTAGATTCAGGCGCAGGTGTTGCAATTGCTACCACTTCCCTATGGAAGCGTTGGGGCAAGCCAGCACTCAGGCCCAGCCACAACAAAGAATGATGCTCAAACGACAGCTAAGTTCTTATTCGAGAACGTGTTCACTAGATATGGGTTACCAATAGAGTCAGTAAGTGATAGAGGTACGCACTTCTTGAAAGAAGTCATTGAAAACCTTCTCCAAGAATTCTTGGTAATACATAAGAAGTCTGCCCCCTATCAGCCACAAGCTAACGGACAAGCTGAGAGCACAAATAAGATCCTATGTAATGTATTGACAAAACTCGTAAATAATAAACGCTTTGATTGGGACAAACAGCTTCATCATGTTGTTTGGGCTTACCGAGTTGCTTACAAAATAGTCCTCAATGCTACCCCATTTCAGATGGTCTTTGGACAGAATGCTTTGCTACCATTAGATTTTCTAATCCCAGCTTTAAGAGTAGCACAAGAGCATGATTGGAATGGACACGAGTTGTCTTCCAAGATCTTTGATCTAGAATGCTTAGGTGAGACGAGGCTACGAGCGACAGCAGGTATTTATGTTGCAAAGACACGGCAAAATGCAGACTTTGATGCACACATCAAAGATAAAGGATTGAACGAGAGAGACCTAGTGCTGGATTATACGCTAAAGCAACATGCCCGAAAGTTGGAGAAGCAAGGATATGGACCCATGATCATTAATAGACTCTCCACTAGTGGAGCAGTTCAATTGGCCACTTTAGAAGGAGATATTTTACCAAACTATATAAGTGGTTGTCGAATCAAGTTATATCAAGAACCTCTTACAGAGGATATGCTCATGAGACTCAATACTGCTAAGAAGCAAAAATAAGAGGAGTTAAGGGTTAGAGAAGAAGCACAAGTAGAGGCTAGAGAGCGCATCAGAAGGAATAAGTTAAGGTGACTAGGCCTAGATGTTAACCCAAAAGCCCCAAAATATCACATGGACATGTGCCAAAAATCGGGCACAATTACTTCTCGAATCATCGACCGACACCCCTTTGTGACCATAGAGGTAGGACAAAGAAAGAGTGTAAGGACTGTAAGAGCATTGATTGACTCAAGTGCAGCAACTAGTGCAGTTAGACTTTCATACTGCCAAGACTTGCAATTGAACATCAAGCCTATAGAAGCATATCTCATAGGATTGGGAGGTGTGGAAACCCCTTGTTTGGGCAAAGTGGAACTTCCCCTCTACCTTCAAGATGTTCCAATGAAAGTCAAAATGCTAGTGTGTCATGATGAGGACCTCACAGAGCCACTTGTCTTGGGTCAAGATAGGATTTACGACCATGCAGTCAACTTGAACCTAAGAAGTCAACTTCTTCAAGTCTGGGTACATGAACAATGCATTACATTAGAATTGGAGAATTGCATGCTCACAGACCATGGCACCACACACTCTCTTAGTTCCTCTAAGACTAATCTTCTCGAACAAGATGTTGTATGTGTCAAAAGCTCTATGATCGAGAAGGACACAATCATGGAAGGAAAGTCGCAAAAGCAAGCATAACCCTCTTCTTTTTCAAAGAGTAAAGCATCCACAGTAGTTCAACCTCAAAAGAAAGCAAAACAGTGCAACACAACCGGTCTATCAAATAGACAAAGAGCCTTCAAGAAGAAAGAAGTTCTGGGCATGAAGCAGATTTGGGTACGAAAAAGAGAGCAACCACCAACCTTGACAACACAATTTCCACTCAAGCAAGCCAACCATGCGAAGACAAGAAACAAGCAACCAGGACCACCTCCACAAAAAGATCTGCTATAAATCTGGGTGCCTAAGACATTAGCTGCAGCTCAACAAGGGCGATTACAGATGTGGGTACCCAAGAAGCTCTTACATACACAATGGCCTATGCCCCCCACCATGCAAAAGTTCTCAACAAAGAAGCCAAGGAGGGAAAAGGGTAAGAATAGAGCACAAAGACCCAAAGAAGATAACCTCAACCCTTTGGCAAAAGTAAGAAGACAATCATCAAGGATATGAGTGTGGAAGCCTAAGGCACTAGTAGCATCCACAGCAAGAAAGAACGAATCACTCCGGATACAAAATTTAAGCAATCAACCAAAGATGAAGAAGTCAACAAGGACCTGTACACAACCCACCACTATTCTGAAATGGGTCCCAAAAATCAGTTGTCCTTTTGACATCACATCCAATGGATACCTCCAACAAAGGCTGCATCAACATCTACAAGAACATTGAAAGCCTCGACATGCAACAACCATGTGCCTTTGGCATAACCTTGTCTTTTGCACCATTCAGGTCATGCACTTCCAAAGTATGCATCAACATAGGGCCACATCACACGGTCGTGCATAAACACCATTGAGAAATCCCAGGCACATGAGACACATATGACATATGTACAATATTTTGTTGGTACTAACCTCCTTCTTCCTGTTTTGCAATATTGTAAAACCAAAAAAGAAAAAAAAAGAGATAATAATTAAAAAAAAAAAAGAGAAGAGGACTATGTGCTTGAAGATGCTCATTAGCGAACTATCAGCAAGGACATCCATAAAAAAAAACGACAAGTCGATGGTCAAACACTGTGATGGAACTACAACATGAAGAGATGAAGATCAATGAACCTTTCACCATGGTAAGACGTGTATGCTTCAACAACACTATAACCATGATAGATTAAGAAACCTCTTCATCAGCATACCCTTGAGCACTTAGCTCAAGACCCAATCTCTTGCACCATACTTCTTACCATGCATTTTCCAAGTACGCATACGTAGGGCCACACTACAAGGCCATACACAAGGCACATATTTTGTTCAACCCATGCACTAATGCACTTAGCCATCATACATGATGGGTTACAAGTACTTGGCATGAAAACTATGAAAACCATCTTTGGGAAATCAGAGGACATCAAGGTGACCACAACAAGAGCAAGGAAGCCATCCACCACCGAGAGTTTCTCATAATCAACATTGACCACCTCCCTTGAGCAGCTAGCAGTTTTGGAAAGCTCACAAATGCACCTTCAAGATGGAATACAAGGAAGAAGTACATACAAAGGGACTACAACGTGCAAGAGCTAGTAGTGGCAAAGTGAAGAACCAGACAAACGACCAGGCTACATTGGAAAGAAGAACCGCTCTTGTTGATACAGGAAGGACACTACCTCTTCATACCCAACGTACTACATGGAATAACCCCTACAACAAGGGTCTGTCAGGGATGACAGACTCAAGAGGGGGGGGGAGTGTTGAAGCTCAAGGTCAAGGACAAAGCATGGAAGCGCATCAAGGAAGTGGACACACAAGAAGAAGGAGCAAGTAGGGAGCTCCAAGAAGCACCTGTCAAATTTTCAGAAGAAATCCCTATAAAAATAGTGATTTTTATCACTAAAAACCATTGTAAATACCATTTTCCATTTTGGTTACTCCATTTTGTTCAAGCCGAGGAGTCCTCAAGCTTGAGGAGTATTAGAACTATCATCCTACCAATTTTCATAATTTTTGGACTCCCTTTGAGCCCCCAAATAAGCCCTGGAACCTATTTTTTAACTAGGCCGAACACTAGGTCTGGACAGGGCCAAAACTACTCACAAACCTATAAAAAGGGCTGGAGAGCTCATTTTTGAGGTGAGCTTTTTGTAGATTTCAGCTTTGTAAGAGATTTCTTCTATAATCGTAGCTTTCCATTGTTTCACTCTTTGCTCTTACCTTGTGTGTGTGTGTATGTGTGTGCATGCTTGTGTGCTTTCACTCACGCACTTGTGCCATCACTTGCTCACGGTCTTCATACCGGTCCTCACGTCTCCTCGGATTGACATTTATGAGGTGAAGCTACTCACGTTGGTACTTGCCATTGTGCTAGAGTGACAATATGTATATGTATATGTATATGTATATCTATATGTATATGTATATGTATGTGTATATGTATATGTATGTGTATATGTATGTGTATATGTATGTGTATATGTATATGTATATGTATGTGTATATGTATGTGTATATGTATGTGTATATGTATGTGTATATGTATGTGTATATGTATGTGTATATGTATATGTATATGTATGTGTATATGTATATGTGTATGTATATGTATGTGTATATGTATGTGTATATGTATGTGTATATGTATATGTATATGTATGTTGTTAGCAGTAGACAAGGGAGTCAACGAAGATCTGGCAAATAGGCCAATAATTTTCCTCATAAAGAAGCAAGTACGAGCACTCACGCAGATCTAGCACTAAGGCAACCTTTAAATTTTCAAATCCTTTACACCCATTCAAAGTGATTTTCATCACTAAACGCCATTGTAAATACCATTTCATATTTTTGTAGCTCCATTTTGTGCAAGCCAAGGAGTCCTTGAGCTTGAGGAGCTTTAGAAGTATCTACCTACCAATTTTCGTATTTTTTAGATCTCGTTTGAGCCCCCAAATAAGCCCTAAAACCTAATTTTTAACTAGGCGGGACACTAGGTCTGAACAGGGCCAAAACTAGTCAAAAACTATAAAAAGAGCTAGAGAGCTCATTTTTGAGGTAGATTGTAATAGAAACAAACTTGTAAGAGCTTTTTGAAAAGTAATCGAAGAACTCCATTGATTCTCTCTCTTTGTCTTGCCGTGTGTGCGCGTGTGTGTGTATGTGTGTGCATGCTTGTGTGCTTCTCACTCACGCACTTGTGCCGTCACTTGCTCGAGGTCTTCATACCATCCTCACGTCTTCCCGGATTGACATTAAAGGAGGTGCTACTCATCACTGAGCTACACCAAATTTTGGCGCCGTTGCCGGGGATCGAGCTTTGAGGACGAGCGTGTGATGGTAAGACGTAGAGTTGACGCGTTGGAGTTGTAGGTATTTTCTTCACTCTCCTCGATTTTCTTTTACTTTCTTCTCCATCTTCATTTCCATCATCATCATCATCATCATCATCTCCCACCTCCATCTCCATCATCGTGAAAATTTCTGTTTTTTCGATCATATCACCTTCCCCACCTCATTTCCCTCATTTCACGTGTGAGAGAGAGCGAGAGAGCGATATTGTGTGTGTGGATTTTGCATGTTTCTTGAGTTTCATTGCAGGTTCTTGCTGTATCATCATCCCCAGCTTCCTGCGCAGGTACAAAAATCATCGAAACTGTCTCGCGGTCGCAGGCTTCTGTCGATCGCAACTGACAGAAATTTTTGGCTTTTCACAAAATTGAGTGCACCACTAGAACAAGCACAAGGAGCACATCCTAAAACACTAAAAACAGTAGAAAAATTCCGAGGATTTATGTCAATCGCGACCGACAGACTCTGTCAATCGCGACCGACAGACCCTGTCAATCGCGACCGACAGACCCTGTCAATCGCGACCGACAGACCCTGTCAATCGCGACCGACAGACCTCCACGATCGACTGACTGCCACGTAGGACCCTGTCAATCGCGATTGATACCGTCGATCGCGATCGACAGCCACGACCGACACCTCTGTGAGTCGCGATTGACACCGTCGATCGCGATTGACTGAAATTCCACGATTGATTGACTTTTGCGCGTAGCCACGTGTCCATCGCGACTGATAGGCCCCCGATTGATTGAAATTTCGGCGAAAAATCCGGAAAACGTGTCGATCGCGATTGATACTGTCAATCGCGATTGACAACCACGATCGACTCTGTCGATCGCGATTGACACTGTCGATCGCGACTGACAGCCCCAACGGACACCTCTCTCAATCGCGATTGACAGACCTGTCGATCGCGATTGACAGGCTTTTCGGCCAAAAATTAGGGTTTGTTTTTGTTCAAAATTGGGGATAATTTTGGGGCAAAATAGTCAATCCATTAGCATTATTGAGGTTCCTACACTTGTGTTTTGGGAGAAAATCCTAGGATCTGTCAGCCAGATTGAATCCTGTCTTACCCCCCTAAACCCTGAACAGTCATAACTTCTTCATACGAAATCAATTTTTTGAGCTCTAGGGCTTGTTGGAAAGCTCGTGACATATACTACACGCCCTCAACTGTTTTTTATAAAGATAATGCGTTGATTTTTAGAGAGAGTATTTTGAAGTTGACCATACCCAGGGGGATCAAAGTCAAGGGTCTTTAGAATTGTTTTCTTAAAAATCACTATGCAAGTTTGTGTTTGTGCGTACTTGGCTCTGTCTTTGGAATTTAAATCTTTAAGCTAACTTTGGAACTTTTACAGATCCTTTGAGAGCATCGAAAGGCGTTCTAAGCAAGTGTAAGTGCAAGCTTGGGAACACACTTCCTGGGCAGTCAAGGCAACCAAGAAGGAAACAAAAGGTTGGAAATTCTCAACTCCCTTTATCAATTCCTAGCTTAGGCTAAGAACGACGAGAGGTAGGAGTAAGTCAGAGCGACGATAAGCAGGTATCAAGTTGAAGACCACCTAAAAACTCAAGTTCAAGCTAAAAACCTAATCTCTGTACTGTCGATAACATAAAGGAAAAGAACCTAACGTGGAACGATCAACCTAAAAGCACGAAGAACACTCAAGTATTCCGACGACGTAATATCAGACAAGACCTTAAACACGATAAATAACTAAAAAGAATCAAGTGACTGATACCAATTGATCGGCAACGAGGTTGTACTCTGGGCAAAGAATTGGGCTACTTAGATAGGCATATGAACCTTAGATCAGGACGACATCTAGTAAGGGAGAGACAGAGCCTTAGGTCTTCAGAGGCTAGTGTTAACCACACTGCTAGGTCTTGGGCCCAGCAGTTGAGCCACCACTCGTACTACCCTAGCTCTGAGACCAGTGAGTCAGGGATGTCTCAAGGTATGGACAGACCTACGGGAAGTTCAGGAGTGCCTTACTTGTACAGGGTAGAAGGCCCTTACAAAACACAGCTGGAATACCTTAGGACCAACCGATTAGGTGCTAGCATCTATGAGGACGGCCTAGGAAGATCCGTGGTCCAGATCAAGAATCCTGATCAATCCATAGGACTAGAGCACCCAGCTGTCAAGTTTGAAAATGGTGCATACTTGGACAAAGAAGGAACCATATACGTAGTCACCAGTCACCCAGATAGGACGGATGAATTTGGGAATGTAATCTCAGAAGCGGACTTAGGTGACTTGGAACAAGGAAACATGGGGGCAGAACCTAGAACCCCTCGAGGCAAATCTGTTCTCACTAGGATTCTCACACCTGAGTGGGTTCCCCAAGACAACAAGAGCATAGAGTTGCTCCTCAATCGAGAAACTGACGAAGCCTTTTGGAGGTATAAATCTAATCAGCCAACTGATATAGGAAATATCTTGATCTATGAGTTTAAGGATCCTGATAGCCCAGGCAGAGTGACTTACTTAGATCACGCTTCGGAAAGGATCTTTGTGGTGACAGAAAATGATAGGCATGCTTACACTTGGAAGGGTGAGTTCATTTTCCCCCAACCAAGATCGAATGTATCCTATGGTCACCCTAGAGCTGGAACATCCCAAGCTCATGGAACTCAAAGAGACAAAAGTAGAGATAGACCAGAAGTAAGCTTTGCCAACCCAGTGGGCAGAGAAAGAACGAGGACGGAGATGAATAGAGTAGAACCTGAGATACTTAGAGCCCACAGGAATCAAAGAAATGTGGATGGATTCCCGCTGCCGAGGCCTAGAGAGCACACAAGAACTTTGAGACCAACCCAGCTAGTTAAGTCCATGAAGAATTACTTTGATGGCACAGGAGATCCCTATGATCATGTGGCGGAATTCAAGCAAGTCTTGAGAGCTGAACAAGTGGAGGATCTATTCACACAGTACAATGCCTTCGGTCTAACCCTTAGGAACACAGCACTTACATGGTTTCAGCCATTGGATGAGCGACAATTCAGGTGTATAGACCAACTCCTAGAAGCCTTCATTGTAGAGTTCTCTAAGAGTGGCATAAGACACAATACCTCCTCACTGATTCACAGCTTCAAGCAAACCCCTCAAGAGACCGTGAGACTTGCAGGAAGAAGATTTAGGCAATACCTTGAAAGATGTCCTGTTTCGGAGCTACCCACATCTGCCAAACAAGTAGCCTTATTCCTTGATGGATTGCTGAGTACGAAATTGAGATCCTATGTGTATCTGAAGGACCCTAGGACTATAGAAGAATGTGTACGCATGTGCATTGACATTGAAGATAACCTAGGGGAGGAACTAGAGCTTTCCAAAATCTACAAAGATTCAGATAGTGCATCTAGTCACTCTTCCACGCAATCCACATCAATTGAGGAACTTGCAGAGAAAGTAGCTCAGAAATTAGGTGTAACTAGCAAACAAATCCCAAGGTTTGCTCCTGTGAAAAGGTGCTATACATGCGGTGGTGACCATATGGCGAATGTCTACCCTATTATGGCTCAGCCCCAAGTAAATCCTAGTAGCCAGTACTGCACCATAGAACAGCGATACACCAATCACACCGCACAAGATTGCCCATACAACAAGCAGGCAGTTAGGCAACCCTACCCTCAGCCCTACCAACAAGGCAGATACCAGAACCAAAATCCACCACCACAATATGCTAGACCCCAACAAACCTACCAACCACAATATCAGGCCCAACAGAGACCCCAACCGGTGCTAGTTCAACAGCCTCCAAACCCAGCTAATGTGATTCCGGTAAAGTATGTTGTTGCAGAAGAAAACCTGAATAGGGCCATAGTACCAGTAACCCCATTGATCTCAGAAAGTGACCCGAGTGACCATAGCTTTGATTCTACACATGTCGATAGTCCCCAGGCTTACTACATGCAGTCTCCAGAACATGGTGAGTCCTACTATAGTGAAGAGCCAAATGAAATAAGTTGGGAGTCAGATTACACGAATATCATGTATGCAAGCCCCAACCCTAGGCCTCAACCTAGGCAAGTAAGACCTCCATTCCCAAGAGGACCATGCTACAGATGCCAAGGAGATCACCTCATTCGTGATTGCCCCTTACCTCCACCCACACAACCCCAGTCAGTGACGATCCAAGGCTTTTGCCAAGATTGCGGAAAAGAGCATCTCTTACGAGATTGCCCTAAAAATCCTAATAATATGCCAAAAATCACTCCCATTAATGTGATTGGGTTGGTTGAAGATTCCTCAGGAAGTGTCACTTCCACTGCACTAGTACAGGTAGTCACTAGAGCCCAAGCACTGCAGCAAAACCAGGGTGTAGGTCAGGAAAAGGGCCCAGAGGCTAGTGAAACGGAGAGTATAACCAAGAAAAGGACTAGAGCTTGGAAAGATAGTCGGGAAAGAATGAAAAGACAATGGGCTAAAAAGATGAGTGAACTTGAGGAAAGCATAAGAGAAACAAGAGTCAGAATAATCGAACTCACAACTCAAACTCCCTCCCACACTACCCCACCACCACCATTCCCATCGCCATCTGACCAGCCACCTTCCAACCCACCTCACCTAAACCCACCACCCCCTAGAGTAGGATCAGTCCTAGCAGATCCCACTCCCGAAGACCTTAATATGATGCTTAAAGCATATCAAGCCAGAATCCAAGAAGGGCCAACCATAACCGATCATGAAGAGTGCTACCCTAGAGCCGAGCTAGAGCTTGAACGAACTAAAATTTGTGCTAAGATGGTGGAATTGGCTCAAGCCATGTTCGAAGCCAGTCGCCTCTTTAACATCTCTAGCTCAGCTAAGATGCAGTTACACTTTGACGGACTGCTAGAAAGAATAGAGAGGCTAATTGCACAATCAGAAAAGGAACCTGTCCCTCAAAGAAAGGAAAAGGTAAGAGAACGGATAAGCCAGCCTCTTCAGGAAGCCCATGTGCCTCCTCAAGAAGCTTATCTTTCCCCCCAAAAGGCAGATGAGCCTCCCTCGAAAGCTTACGTACCTCCACAGGTTGCCTACATTCCTTCTCAAGGAGCGTATGAGCCTGCTCGGAAGAGTAATAGAATAAGTAATCCTCCCCAGGAAGTTTGTGCTCCAGCCATCTATGAGAACAAGGAGAGAGTCAACGATAGAATAAGCCCTCCTTCCCAGGTTGCTTATGTGCCTAATTCTACGGAGCCAGACACTTCTTCTTCTATGAATCGGTTTGCACCAGACTTCCTACGAGAGATTCAAGAAGACAAATGGGATAACGAAAGTGAAGTCGCCCCTCCTTTTGAACTTGTGGATGATGCACACGATTAATTCCCACAAGACATCCAATCTATTTACGGGGAACATGAGAGTACTCAGTCTCACGAGAGATTGGACTTTGAGTCTAATTCCATATAAGAGCTACCCCACTTCACAGGCCCATGGGAAGCAAAGTCCACGTGTATGAGAGCACCCACAGTCATGGTAAGGAACGACGACTCAGTCATATCAAGAAACACGGAGGCAGTAAAGAACACCAAGGTGCAGCGCGATCTCACTTTGGAAGAACTGCCTAGGGATAGACCAAAAGCGCGGAAATATGTAGCTAGTCAAGTAACTGAAGTTGCAAAACCACGTTCCCGGGTAGGATCCCATAGGACAGTGCTAGAAATTCCCTTGGACAAGATAGGAGATATGTGTGAAGGTGAAGAAGGTAATACCTATCTTCCCATTACCTACCAGGACTACACCACCAAGGCAATTTTGGACTCAGGCGCAGGAGTTGCAATTGCTACCACTTCCCTATGGAAGCGTTGGGGCAAGCCAACACTCAGGCCAACGAGGATGAAATTGCAAATGGCCGATGGTCACATAGAGAGACCCTTGGGATTGCTAGAAGGCATAACTCTCACCACATGTGGTGTTGAGTTTGAGCATAGCTTTGCTATATGTGACTTCAGCAAAAATCATGCCTATGAGATGATTTTGGGAAGACCATTTATGCGACAGTTGCAAGTGGTACAGGATTGGGGGACCAATTCTTTGTACCTGCAACACTTAGGTGTTACGACCAAAGTCAATCTCAAGGATTACTCTCATAGAGACGTCCCTCCTATCCAATGGAATCCCATCCATAGAGCCAAAGATGATGCAGAATCTGTTCATTCCATAGGGTCAGGATCCTCATGGATGCATGAAGACACCCACTTATGGATGTGCAAAGTAGCAGTAGAGGAAGAGAAGAGAGAAAAGGCCAGAGAAATAGGTGCAAACGAAACCCATAGACCCATTCAAGACCCAGCCTATGCACCTGTAGTTTTTCCTGACGAGGAATTTGAACCCCATGGCTGGGCCGAAATCCTAGCAACAATGGATGTAGCCATCAATGAGGAACAATGGACACCCCACTGTGATGAGGATGGCTATGACATTTCAGTCTTCTCCATAGAGCCAATCATGGGAGAGGCAGTTCTATCATTATGGACCCACCATTTGCATCAGATGAAGAATACTTCCATGAAATAGAATTTCAACCCCAGAGGCATGGAGAGATTACAAATGATGTAAGATTAACAACACACGTGACTTCGAAGGAAGAAGGAAAGAAACGAAAGAAGAGAGAAGTCTCACCAAAAGAGGAAGAATCTTTGTTTGAGGTCCCAGAAAATTTCAAGAAGTACGAGATAGACGACAGGAGAGTCATGATAAGAATGCCTAAACGAGAGGCACAATCGGGAGAGGCCTATGATAACAAAGAAACTACCAAGAAAATAGTAGTGGCCCTAGAAGAAGGAGAGGAGAGATGTACGTACATAGGTCATGACCTGACAGAAGAAGAAGAGCACGAATTGATTGCCTTGCTAAGAGAATACAGAGATGTATTCGCTTGGAGTTACAAGGATTTGAAAGGTGTTGACCCGGACATATGCTCACACACCATCCCCATGACTTCAGATGCCAAACCCTCTAAGCAAAAGCCTTATACATATAACGATAATTACGCTGCTAAGATCAAAGAAGAGATAGATAGATTGGTTGAAGCTGGATTTATCTATGAAATTGAGCACACTGAATGGGTATCCCCCATCGTAGTGGTGCCCAAGAAGAATGGCAAGCTGCGTGTGTGCATTAACTTGAAAAAGGTTAATGCAGCCACGATTCGAGATAACTATCCGCTTCCCATCACAGAACATCTCTTAGAAAGAGTGGCAGGCAAGGAAGTGTACAGCTTCCTTGATGGATTTTCGGGCTACAATCAAGTAGCCATAGCTCCAAAGGATCAGCATAAGACAACCTTTGCCACAGAATGGGGCATTTTTGCCTTTAGAGTAATGCCATTTGGGCTTACCAATGCACCAGCTACCTTCCAAAGGCTGATGTGCCATGTATTTAAAGAGTTCCTGAGGAAAAACTTAGAGGTCTATGTTGATGATCTTTGTGCTCATTCCAACATTAGACAAACCCATATCCCGGAGCTCAGACAAATCTTTGACAAATGTAGAGAATATCAAGTTTGCTTGAACCCAGAAAAGTGCATTTTTATGGTAAGGCAAGGCAAGATTCTAGGACACATAGTGTCAAAGAATGGCATATCTACCGACGAAGAAAAAGTGAGAGCCATAGCAGAGCTACCTAGGCCAAAGAATGTCAAGGAAGTACAAGCTTTCATGGGACACTGTGGTTATTACCGACGATTTATACACATGTATGCTGTCATTGCAAAGCCCATGTACGGACTTCTGACAAACTTTGAGTGGACGGATGAATGTGAGAATTCCTTCCAGGAGCTTAAACGAAGATTGTGTTCAGCACCAATCTTGACCACACCAGATTGGAATAAGCCATTCCATGTTCACGTGGATGCATCCAATTATGCCATTGGGTGTGTACTTGCTCAACCTACTGGTGAAGGTAATATGGATCTTCCAATTGCCTATGCTAGTAGACAGTTGAATGCAGCTGAACGAAATTACACCACTACGGAAAGAGAAGGATTAGGCATGGTATATGTAGTTAAGAAATTTAGACACTATTTGCTTGCAAATAAGTTTAAATTTTTTACTGATCATCAGGCATTGTTATATCTCGTAAACAAGCCATGCAATACAGGAAGATTAGTAAGATGGTTTCTCTTGCTAATGGAATATGATTTTGAGGTTGTGGTAAGAAAAGGGAGGACCCATTTGAGAGCTGATCATCTTTCTAGGCTCACATCGGGAGAAGCCCCACAAGGAGTATCAGATGACCTTCCTGATGCTTACTTGTTTAATTTGGAAGTGGTGCCGCAGTGGGCTAAGCCATTGGTACCAGTATTGACATACGGGCCTAACCATCCAGTGGTAAACACACGAAATAGAGAGGTTGTAAAAGCCCAAAAGTACCACATCATGGCAGGAAGCATGTACAAGCACACAGATCAAGGGATCTTGGTGTGTTGCGTAGAAGAGGACGAGTACTCTAAATGGTTGCAATTAGCACATGTAGGTGCACTAGAGCAACACCATTCAAAGCAACGAACTTTACAGACCCTAAAGAGACTCGGAGTGCATTGGCCAACTATGGAAGCGGATGTCCAAAAGTTGTGCAAGGAATGCCCAATCTGTTGCACTAAACCACCTGTGGAACACGCCACTCTTTATCAAGTGACCATTGTGCCAGATTGGAGTGAACCACTAGTATCCTTCCTGAGGACAAACACATTCCCTCCAGACATGACTCTGGCGAGGAAAAGGAGTTTAGAACAAGAAGCCCTGGATTACTCACTCATTGGTGATAATCTATATAAGCGTGGTAAAGATGGTTACCTGAGGCTATGTGTCCATGAGAGTGAATATCTTAAGATCTTGGAAACTGCTCACCAAGGTGTAGCAGGAGGACACTTTGGACCAGATCGGGTGATCAAGGCAATACTATTTGCGGGCTTCTGGTGGCCTACCCTTCACATGGATGCACATACCTATGTGAAACGGTGCGATGTCTGTCAGAGGACTCAGTATCCTATACGCAAAGATGAGATGCCACTGAAACCTATGATGGGTGGTCGTGCGTTCTCTAAGTGGGGAATAGACTTCGTAGGTCCTATTAATCCCCCAGCTAAAGGTTCTCATGCGGAATACATCATTGTTGCAACAGATTATCTCACTAAGTGGGTAGAGGTAAAGGCTACGACAAAGAACGATGCTCAGACAACTGCTAAATTCTTGTTTGAGAATGTATTCACGAGATATGGGCTACCTATAGAGCTTGTAAGTGATAGAGGCACTCATTTCTTGAACGAAGTGATTGAAAATCTACTCCAAGAATTCTTGGTAATACACAAGAAGTCTGCCCCCTATCACCCTCAAGCTAATGGACAAGCTGAGAGCACTAATAAGATCTTATGCAATGTACTGACGAAATTAGTGAACACTAAACGCTCTGATTGGGACAAACAACTACACCATGCTGTTTGGGCATACCGAGTTGCCTACAAAACGGTACTCCAAGCCACCCCCTTTCAGATGGTATTTGGCCAAAACGCTGTGCTACCCTTGGACTTCTTAATACCTACGTTGAAAGTAGCACAAGAGCACGAATGGACAGGTCATGAGCTCTCCTCTAGGATCTTTGACCTTGAACGATTAGGAGAAACAAGACTGAAAGCAGCTGTAGGAATCTATGCAGCTAAGAAGAGGCAGAAGGCATACTTTGATGCCCATGTGAAGGATAAAGGCTTGAAAGGAGGAGATCTAGTCTTAGTCTATACACTGAAACAACACGCGAGGAAGCTAGAAAAGAGAGGCTACGGACCTATGATCATTAATAGGATCTCCACAAGTGGAGCTGTGCAATTAGCCACATTGGAAGGTGATGTTCTCCCTAACTATATTAGCGGTTGCAGAGTCAAGTTGTATCAGGAACCCCTCACGGAGGAAATGCTCAGCCGACTCAACACTGCTAAGAAACGCAAAGAGGAAGAAAAGCGAGTTCGAGAAGAAGCTCAAGCAGAAGCTTTAGAACGCATCAGAAGGATGAAGTTACGAAGGCAAGGTAGAGATCAGCCTAGAGCGAATGACTATGCAGATCAAGGATATCCTATGGCCATGTGTGAAGTTGCAGGAACAAGCTCGCATAGGATAATTGATAGACGTCCTTTCTTAACCCTAGATATAGGACAAGGAAAGAGTGCAAGGAACGTAAGAGCCTTGATTGACTCAGGCGCAGCCACTAGTGCTATTAGAGTGTCTTACTGTCAAGAGTTACAGTTAACTGTCAATCCTGTGGAAGCATATCTCATAGGATTGGGAGGCGTGGAAACCCCTTGCATGGGCGAGGTGGAACTTCCCCTCTACATTCATGATGAGGAAATGACTGTTAAACTACTGGTGTGTCAAGATGAGGATCTCACTGAACCTCTTGTCTTGGGTCAAGATTGGATCTATGACCAAGCAGTCAATTTAAACCTAAGAAGTGGACTTCTCCAGGTTTGGTTCAATCATAGTCGAGTTACAGTAGAATTAGACAATGGAGCACTCAAGGAACTAGGAAAGGCAGAGACTCCTGGTCCTTCCAGGGGTACACATGAAGATGACCATGCTGTTCTTGTCCAAAACCATGTGTTGCAGAGGAATGATATTCGCAAAAAAGGAGTCAGGGATGCAACGGAACTCCCTTCTTTTCCAAAGGCCAGAAGGAGGCAGCAACCCACGGTGGATCAAAGGCAGAAGAAGCAGAGTACTACCTATGTCCGAGATCAAGAGTACCTGCGCAGCAGAATGTCCCAGAAAGTAAACCATGTGTGGGTGCGGAAAGGCGAACAACCGGTTGCACCACCGCCAACTACACGGGCTAAGTCTCTTATTAATAACCAACAACACGACATTAATAAGAAGTCTTGCAGAAATTCTCCTGCTAACGTGAAATCTATTTGGGTGCCCAAGAAGTCGATGAAGGCTAGCCCACAATCAAGACAAATTTGGGTGCCTAAGGCTTGCTTGCGGGCGCAAGTAGTTACGCCGAGGCCACGACCTATACAGCATAACCCATCTACTCGTACAGCCAGTATTCACTCGTTCTCAACACTCAGGAACACACCAAGGCCCATGAGCATGCATATAATCAATTGTAAATGGGTCCCTAAAAGGCCTCATTTTCAAACCCAGATACCGATAAAGCTCTCTAGAGTCTCTACGAAACCAAAAACAAAGCCCATCCACTGCAATTGGCAGCCTAAGACCTGTAATAAACCCCCCGACCCCAATTTGTAAATTCATCCCCACTTACTAACTTCATTAGTCTCCTAGGACTACCCAAGCATTAACTACACACACGTGCACCGAACACTTACTAACCCATTATTCGCTCCCGACCCTCATGTTAATATTGTGATGGGAACAACAACGGTCCTCCCCTGTCCTGTACAATATTAACACATGGTTGTATATTCTCACAGAGACAGGCAGCAAGAGGTAAAATGGCAGACACGGTTGGAACTAGCTCCCAGGCCGGCACCAGCCCCCAAGTGGTGGACATCGAAAGCCTTCCAGTCGAGGAGGAATTAACGGAAAGACCAGTGGCATTACGAGCATTGCATGCCATACCAATCCAGAATCCTCCACAGGGTCACACCATGCCGGTGGGCAAAACCTCACACTGGTTCAGTGACGTTGCTGGACCCCTGGGTGAAGGCACATACATGTGGGAGTCCGAGGTAGAGTTCAATGGACGTTGGGGCAGATACCATTTCTTTACGAGGGAGTTTGAAAAGCTGCAGAATAATGAAGGACTGAAGTCGATATGGAAGAAGGCTGGGCTTTATGATTACTTCAAGTTCCAACTACCAAAGCCGGATTTTGTAAGGTGCTCATACTTAATTAGTACTCTCACTCCCAGCAAAGACAAGAAAGGATACAGTTCCTTTGTGCTCCCATCACTCACAAGGGGCAACGAGCTGAAGCGTTTCCGCTTGACTATCAACTTGGTGAGAGAAGCACTCGACATGAGAGGTATGCACATCCCAACAGAGAAAGAGACTATGGTTCCAGACAACATGAAGAACAGGAATCTGACGAAGTTGAAGGACATGGTTGCGATGACACCTACGATTGCCATCCACTTACGCATGGTCATGCAACATTTTGCCTTCCCCGCGCAGGAGAGGTTCACAATGCCTCCCAAAAAGATCTAGTTTAGCCTCTACCTGGCGGATGCTTTTGAGTTGACCATCAATATGCCCCACTGGATTATCGACCAGATTCATATGGCTCATCAGAGATGGTATAAGAAGCAAAAATCTATGCTGTATGGTTGCTGTGCACTTACAAGGATTGTATACAGATGTCTCGCATATGATGTACCGGTGCAGAGGGCTCTGATCTGGACCAGAGCACAAGAATTTCAACGCAGATTGTCAGCTGTAGGGCCTCCCTCAAAGAAGATGAGAGGCGCCGTCCAGATGCCTTGTGCACAAGCTCGCGGTGCAACCCTGACGCCTGAGACAACCCCAAGACTTCCCCGACGAGTGCAACCATTTACTATCAGGTTACCCAGGCACAGCACAGATGGCCCTAATCTTGTGTTTCCACCAGTACCGACTCATCTGGAATTCCCGCATGGATTCACTTTGGAGGATCTAACGGACGAAGAAGTTGCAAGAATCATAGATGCTGTAAATGCGGAAGTTGAAGAAGAGCAAGCCGGTGGACAGCAAACTGCCCCAGACCAAGCCCAGCCCAGTCAACCGGATGTAGTCAATGTGGATGATGAAGAAGAAGCACATGAGGAGGCACAGAGCGGACAATCAGAAGCAGAAGAACAAGAGTATGATCAGGAAGCCCTACAAGTACTGGAAGGTGCCCCTGCCTATACTAACGCATTAAAGAAGCTTTATGATACGATGAACCGAGTCCAAGAGCAACACAGGCTATCATTAGCTGCAGGAAAAGCCCTCATGAACCAGATTCTGGAGGAGGAAGGCGTGGACGAGCAATACCGTGCCACCCTGGAAATGATATTAGATGCTTTGGGAGTACCGAAAACGGTGCATACCGCACTAGCGCAATCACGAAGGACAGAGAGGAGATATGGAAGACGCCCCCCACGAACGGGAAAACGAATGAATGTATTAGGATCAGGACCACAAGGCACCCCCACAACCACTGGCATAGCACACACAGTTCACGACACCGAGGAAGCCCACACATCGAGTGCACCTCCATCACCTCCCCTGCCACCTTCTCCCCCACATCCACCTCACTCACCTCCCTCTACCACTGTAACCTCCACTGTTACCACCTCTGAAACCACTACACACACCAACGCACAAACCATCAGCCAACCCACATACTCTACTTCCACTGAAAACATAAGTCTAACTACAGCCACGGTACACCTCACTACCCCGAGCACACTTCCTGGGAGTTCACAATTACACACACCTCTATACACATTCACAACCCTCACCGCTACCACAATCCCCATGTTCACAGTCACTCCTACCACGGCCCCCACTTTCATGGAGGTGTCACCCACCTCTGCACCTCTCCCACCCCCCATTTACCCACAATCTCCCATTCCCCCACCTCCCCCCTCACCCGTCCCGAGTACTGCATCCACAATTCCCCTTCCCTTTCCCTTCCCCTCTGCATTCAACACCATTTCTCCCACCATTCCTCTTAGTAATGTATTTAATAATATGCATCAATGCATGTCCCAACTTCAGCAACACTACCAACACCTGGACACCCAACATACACGGCTTTTCCGAAGCCACGAAGATCTCCAAGCACGATGTAAGGATCTTGAAGAGTAGAAGCAGCTACTACAACAGCAGCACGTGACCTTACAGGAACAATATGCACAACTAGCAGCCAACCCACCCCAAGCAGATGATGAAGAACGACGACACATGGACGAGCTGCTACATTCTCAGATCACGGAAAACCTGAAGCTTCGACGGAACTTGGGCCTCCTACGCAAGCATATGTCTACAGCGCTAGAGGAGAATAAAAGATTACAGAAACAGAACGAAGAAAACCTGGAGGCGGCCATGGAGGGTTCCCCACAGGAAATTGACCCAGAGCGATTCAAGGCCATTCCCTTTGAGAATATGAAGGTGGTGTTAGAAACTCATGCAGATCTAATGGAGGCCCATGCCGCTTTAGAAAAAGAGAGAGATGAGTTACGAAGACAGTTGGCCACCCGACAGACAGAACCCAGCCAGAGCACAACTGCAGAAGATACAGCTGAAGAGGTCACTAAACTCCGGGCAGAACTTGAAGAATACGGAGCAAGGTCATGCAATACGAGCGTCAGCCCTCCCCTCTGGTAGAGCCCGAACCTGACGATCTTGTGCCAATTGAAGTGGAAGAACATTCGAGGATCCCTATGTACCGATGCCAACACCCGGAGGTAAGCGAACAGAACAGGGCATGGACACAGTTGAAATTGAGGCACCTGAATGGATGCAAAAGTTAGAGAAAGTAGCCACGACGCATGATGATAGGGTGGCAGTCCAAATCGCATTGATGTCAAAATTGGAGGAGGTTGTAATAAAATCCGATTATTTTAAGAATCTCTCACACCATAGGTGGATCGGCCCATCGGACGACCTGTATGTTCCTTTGTGCGTGCTAATGGCAGATTATAATGCGGAGATCAAGCACCACACCTCAAGGGAACCAACCTCTGCCACACAATTTGCACCTGACGACATCCCCGAAAGCGCCAAGCAGGGACATATTCGCCAACCCACGTGGAGAATTCGGCTGCTGGAAACATGGAACAACATGCCATTGTACATCAAATATAATCCATGTTATTGCCCTGTATTTCGAAGGAGATCATGGCCGGAGTACACACAAAGAGTGCTGACGATTAAAGGATGTGAGAAGTGGCTTAATTATGTGTACTTCGCACCCCCTAAGGGTCCACCTACTATTGGATACATGATTTCGACGATTCGACATTGGGGGGTCCGTTTCAAGAATGTACCTGATGTCATGACTCAGATGTGCCTGAAGATTTTCGAACTTATGCTGGTCACCTTCAGGACCTTCAAAAATGTCAAGGAACCGCATCTCTCAGCACTAGGATTTAATGAAGGTAACCAGGACCTTGTATACGACATGAGCACAACCCCATCGATTAATGTTGTGTATGCATGGCACGCTCGCATCAAATATCTACCGGCCTGCTTCAAACAAACGTTTGAAGAGATGTTTGTTACGGGATTCTGGGAATATCACTCCGAGATATTCATTCCTAGACCATCCCATCTCTTGCAGTTGTTTGCAGTGGAACAAGCTCTACATTCCGAAAAGCTACGTATACCACATCCAGAGGTTCCCGGGCCGGTAGACTGGGATGCTCTTCTGACAGATTTGGCCAAAGGGTTGAGAATTGCTGAACATCACTTAGCGCAGGATGTCGTCGAGTACTACATTCAAAAACCCTCTCAACAAGGGTCTATCAGGGACAACAGACGCGAGAGAGGGGGGGGTGTTAGCAGCAGACAAGGGAGTCAACGAAGATCTGGCAAATAGGCCAGTAATTTTCCTCATAAAGAAGCAAGTACGAGCACTCACGCAGATCTAGCACTAAGGCAACCTTTAAATTTTCAAATCCTTTACACCCATTCAAAGTGATTTTCATCACTAAACACCATTGTAAATACCATTTCATATTTTTGTAGCTCCATTTTGTGCAAGCCAAGGAGTCCTTGAGCTTGAGGAGCTTTAGAAGTATCTACCTACCAATTTTCGTATTTTTTAGATCTCGTTTGAGCCCCCAAATAAGCCCTGGAACCTAATTTTTAACTAGGCCGGACAAGAGGTCTGAACAGGGCCAAAATTAGTCAAAAACTATAAAAAGAGCTAGAGAGCTCATTTTTGAGGTAGATTGTAATAGAAACAAACTTGTAAGAGCTTTATGAAAAGTAATCGAAGAACTCCATTGATTCTCTCTCTTTGTCTTGCCGTGTGTGCGCGTGTGTGTGTATGTGTGTGCATGCTTGTGTGCTTCTCACTCACGCACTTGTGCCGTCACTTGCTCGAGGTCTTCATACCATCCTCACGTCTTCCCGGATTGACATTAAAGGAGGTGCTACTCATCACTGAGCTACATATGTGTATATGTATATGTATATGTATATGTGTATATGTATATATATATATGTATGTGTATATGTATATGTGTATATGTATATGTATATGTATGTGTATATGTATGTGTATGTGTATATGTATGTGTATATGTATGTGTATATGTATGTGTATGTGTATGTGTATGTGTATATGTATGTGTATATGTATGTGTATATGTATGTGTATATGTATATGTATGTGTATATGTATGTGTATGTGTATATGTATGTGTATATGTATGTGTATATGTATATGTATGTGTATATGTATATGTATGTGTATATGTATATGTATGTGTATATGTATATGTATGTGTATATGTATATGTATGTGTATATGTATACGTATGTGTATATGTATAGGCAGGGGTGATCCACATCACCCTCTTAGTACCAACACACAAACATTACACAAGTACTCTTAAGGCAGGGGTTGTCCACACTGCCCTCTTAGTACCAACATAAAAAATGCAAAACACTCACAAGAAAGAGATTCTCAATGACAAGAGGAGCCAAGTGATACCACAATCTTCAATGGGTTTTGGGAATGATGGAGAAGAGGGAAGGAATATGGAAGGAGTAGGAAATGAGAGAAGAAGAGAGGGTGTATTGGATAGAATAAGCAAGGGTTCAGGGTAGTGGAAATGGAAGGAATTGGAGAAATGAACTTGATTGAAATAGAAAATATTACAAAGACATGGGAGACTTACAAATTAGGAGCTTGTATAGCTCTCTCAATACAATGACATAGGGTAGACTCCTCCTCCTAGGTTTGGAGTGCTCACTACTGTGAAGAGATGGATAGGTATGTGCTTGAAGATGAAGAGGTGTTGCAAAATCCTTGATCTACACCAGCCAATTGAACTCCAGGAGTATATGGTGGGACCTTTTAGCTTGCCAATGGATGTATTAGACACCCTATGTACCTTGCAAGATCACTCTCAAAAAGATAGATCAAAACAGATAAGTTGGAGTTAGCTCAGAGGTGAAAAACTTGCTAATTTGGTTCATACACCTGTCTAGTGTTTTGCATAATTCTCTGAGCACAACAGCAATTAGCTTAATTCCTCTTGGGGAAGTTTAGTTAACTTAAAGAGCTAACTTTCAATAGTAATCTCATCAAAAATAATGAACCACACACTGAGAATGAGTTTTAACAAGTGATGACATCATCCCGATTTTCACAGGCTGCTACAGTTTGAGACTAGTGAGCAGACAAATGAACATAACTCAAAATGTAGGAAAATCCAATGATTATGAAAATTTGTATGGTCATACTAAATAGTAAGCTGAATTCAACACGCTTTAAATCATTGAATTTGGATAAGTATCCACTGAGAAATGGCTCTGACTAGGTGAGTGAAAAAGTCAGGTACCTGGTAGAGAAGTGAAAATGAACAGACACTGTTGACTTCAACTGAACATAAATGAAGATTGCAACATCCAAATGACATGAAAATTTGTGAACATATATTAGACATATAGAGCAAACTTTACCAAGTTAAATCACTGAAAATGATGCACCAAGCACAGAGAAACAATCTCTGCAATCTGACTGAGAAAACTGAGAGATATGGCAGTGAGTAGTACACTTCACAAGAACATGGAAATATGAACTCAAATAATCATGAAAATGAAAGTATATTGCTTGTACAATACAATTAGTTACTGATACATATGTGTGCCTTGTAATCACACCTTGATATGGCATAAAGCTCAGCTCTTGGAGGTCTTCACATAGGTCTCTCTAACCACGACTAAAATTGCCATGTATTTATAGTTGAGTTTGGGAGGCTAACTTCCCTCAATCACTCTCCAATCAATCAATGATTTATTTGATTCTCTACCTACCACAAATCACAAATTCGTGGCTCCTCTTTCCCTTTTTGATCAAGTGGACTCAACCACTTAAGATTCTTTCACTTTTACATTAAGTAAACTCTTCAAAAGTTACAAGAGGTAGTTCACAAGTGAACTTTACATAGTCTTCATTTTAAAGCTTCTTCTATGACTTTGTGGGACTCAAGGCAATACTTAGGCTTGTCATAGACTTGCTCCAATAGCTCCC
The DNA here is from genome assembly GCA_020310875.1 of Ceratopteris richardii. Taxonomy (NCBI): domain Eukaryota; kingdom Viridiplantae; phylum Streptophyta; class Polypodiopsida; order Polypodiales; family Pteridaceae; genus Ceratopteris; species Ceratopteris richardii. Next base: position 3,943,901 of record CM035418.1, read on the forward strand.
CCTCAAGCCAAGTATGCTTGAGGTCTTCAATCTTCCAAGATTACCTATAAACCAATCATAGCCTTGAATTTGCAAAGCTTTGTACCATCCAATGCTTTGGTTAGAATATCTGCACATTGTTGATGAGTGGACACATATGATATTTGAATCTCTTTGCTTAGAACCTTCTCTCATACATAGTGATAATGAACTTCAATATGTTTAGCCCTTGCATGAAAAATAGGATTAGCAGCCAAATGAATAGAACTCATATTGTCACCAAAAATAGTTGGAGTTCCAAACTCCAATCCAAGATCTTTGAACAATGTCTTCATCCACATAGCTTCTTGTGTAGCTATGGCAAGACCTCTATATTCAGCTTCAGTAGAAGAGAGAGCAACTGTGTGTTGCTTCTTGGATGACCATGAAATAAGCTTTGAACCTGCAAAGGTAAGATAACCTGAAGTGCTCCTTCTATCTTCTTTGGAGCCAGCCCAATCTGCATCAAAAAATATCTTCAAACCTAAATCAGATACATAAGGATAATAAAGTCCTTCATTTATGGCTCCTTTGAGATACTTGAGAATCCTTTTGGCAGCATCCATATGTGGTTTCCTTGGTGTGTGCATAAATTGACTTAGCACACTCACATTGTAACATATATCTACTCTTGTCAATGTGGCATAGTTGAGACTACCCACTAGACTTTGATATGATGTGATGTCCTCTATGAGTTCACCTTCATGTGAGCTCAATTTGTGATTGACCTCCATTGGAGTACCTGCAATCTTACAATCTTGCATCTTGAATTTTGCCAACATGTCCTTAATGTACTTTCTTTGAGTGAGAAACAAACCATGATCTTTGTAGACAACTTCCAATCCTAGGAAGTAGGTAAGTGAACCCAAATCACTTATCTTGAACTCTTCTCTCATCTGATCTTTGATCTTCTTCATACCATCTGCATCATTCCCTGTCAATATAATATCATCTACATATACACAAGTAGATGACCTCAGAATTACTCCTTTTAATAAAGAGTGAAGGATCTGCCTTGCTTGGTTGAAAGCCTTTGTCTTGCAAGAATGAAACAAGCCTAAAATTCCAAGCGCTTGGAGCTTGCTTGAGACCATACAATGCTTTGTTAAGTTTACACACATAATCAGGATAAACTTGATTCTCAAAACTAGGTGGTTGTGCCATATATACCTGTTCTGTTATCCAACCATTCAAGAATGCATTCTTTACATCTAGTTGAAGTATCTTCCAATACTTGGAAGAGGCAATACTAAGCAAAGTCCTAATAGTAGGCATCTTTGCCACAGGAGAGAAGGTCTCCTCATAATCAATTCCCTGAGTTTGTGCAAAGCCTTTTGCTACAAGCCTTGCCTTATACATGTTAATGGAACCATCAGAATTCTTCTTGAGGTTATAGACCCATCTTGAGCCTATTACCTTCATGGATGAAGTCTTGGGCACCAAATCCCAAGTGTTGTTTTCCTCAAGTGCTTCAATCTCTTCCTTCATTGCATGCTTCCATTCTGATTTTGCTTTGGCCTCTTCAAAGGATGATGGCTCCTCTTGGTTTATATCCTGTGCTGTGTAGATAGAATGTTTAGTTACTAATGAGGTGTCAAACCCATACCTTTATGGTTTTTTCTTTTCCCTCATAGATCTTCTTAGGCCATGATGTGATGATTCTGCCTCATGTCCAAGTTCTTGCAATTTTGCTTTACCTTTAGACTTCCATGCTTTGATCTTTTCCATATGAGGGTCTTCATCATCCTCCGAGGTGTCTTGTTCTTCAATCTTTGGTTGTTCTCTACCAAGCTTTGGAAAATTTTCTTCAAGATTATATGGTAAATTGACCTTCCTGCATGAATCTTCATACCATGAAGATTCATGCAGGAATCCTTTGTTGGTAGGGTTGTATAACCTGTAGCCCTTTTGATTGTTGTCATATCCAATAAATACACACCTTTCTGCCTTTGGATCCATCTTGCCTCTAACCTGTGAAGGAACATGAGCAAAAGCAATACATCCAAAAATTTTACAATGATCTAAGCTTGGTCTTCTTCCATTCCAAGCCTCATATGGAGTCATCCCATCAAGGGATTTTGAAGGCAACCTGTTAATCAAGTAAGTGGTTGTAGATACAGCCTCAGCCCATAAGTAATTAGGTAAATGCTTTTCATTTAGCATAGACCTTGCAGCTTCAACAATTCTCCTATTCCTCCTTTCTGCCACTCCATTTTGCTCAGGAGTGTACCTTGTAGTTACCTCTCTTTTGATTCCTCTTTCTTGAAGAAAAGAATCAAACTCATGGGAGAAGTATTCTCCCCCTCCATCTGACCTTAGCCTTTTTAGTGATTTACCTGTTTGATTCTCCACAAGAGCCAAATATCTTTGTGTTTCATAAAGAATAGGATAGTCCATCTACTGCAATCATCAATAAAGAAGAAATAATACCTTGATCCGAATATTGAAGCTTCCTTGCTAGGTCCCCATACATCTGTATGAACCAACTCCAAGAGATCTCCATGCATATAACCTTTCTTCATGAATGGTAACCTGTGAGACTTTCCAAATTGACATGCACTACACTTATAAATCATATGTTGTTTTGACAAATTAGGGAGTCCAAGTACACTTTGGTCCCTGCAAATTTGCTTTAATGACCTTTCATCAATATGTGCTAACCTTTTGTGCCATACTTCCAATTTTGTGAGTGTCTAACTACCATAATTAAAGAGAGCAATGTTTCTAGTGTCTTGTAATTCAAATGTGAACAATCTACCTGCCTTTTCACCTTTTGCAATTCTTCTGAATCCTTGACTTGGATCTTCAACAAATGCTCCTGCTTTTGTGAACCTGACTTGCAGCCCTTTCTCTACTATCTGCCCAACACTTATCAAATTCTTTGTAATGGTAGAGACATAGAGTACCTTATTGAGTAGGTTGATGTTTCCATCATGTGCTTTGACATTGCCTATTTTCTCCACAGGATGTTTTGTTTCATCTCCTATTTGTACCTCATGCTTATTCCTTGGATCTTCTAAATCTGATAGGAGTGCCACATTTCCTGCCACATGATTTGAACAACCTGAATCTATGTAGAAAACATGCTCATCAGATTTACCTTATGGCATAGCCATGTTCATGATCAATAATGAATCCTCTTTGTTTGAGTCTTCTGTGTAGTTATTGTAGTCTCTCCTTCCTTTGTAGCCTCCTTGATAGTTTGAATGATTGTGGTTGTTGTAGTTGCCATGGTAGTTGTTGAACCTTCCTCTTGAGTAGCCATAACTTCCTCTATTGTATCCTCTGCCTCTTTGATTCCTGGAATTCGTAAAGCAATTTTCAGTTGTATGATTAGTTAATCCACAAATAGAGCATGGGTTGGAGTCTTGGGATCTCCCTCTACCTTGTCTACCTCCTCTTCCTCTACCTCTACCATGTCTTCCTCTACCTGCATAGTTAGCTTGATATGTACCTGCTTCATCATCCACTTTCTTTGCCTTTCCTTTGTTATCTCTGGACTTGCTTTTATCAGTGTATAAAGCTGAAGATTGATTACCTTTAGAGCTTTCTCCATTTTTGATAAGCTTTGCCTCTTGAGTAAGTAGTTGTCCAATGAGTGTATTGAAATCAGGTACATGCATGTCCATGTACAAATCCATAGCTGTGGTGAATGCTTTCCACTGTCATCTGCCTTCAAGCCATTGATGACCTGCCTTAAAATTTTCTCTTCATCTATTACCTCTCCAATGCTTCCCAACTGATCTGCTATGTCCTTGAGCTTTGTGACAAAATCAGTCACATTTTGTTTGGGAGCCTTCTTGAGAGTTGTGAAATCCAGCCATAGTTGATGCTTCCTAGCTTTAGTACTTGAAGAAAAGAAAGCTTCAAGTGCATCCCACACTTCCTGAGATGTCTTACAACTTCTAATTTGAGGCAACAAAAAATCTGAGATAGAGTTGAGGAGATAAGACCTTGCAAGTGCATCCTTGGAGCACCATGTGCTCAATCTTTCTTGCTCTTCTTCTGTTGGTTGACTTTTGTTCTTGAAACTTGGCATAACTTCATCTCTAGCCACATAACCATATAAACTTCTACCTTGGAGATAAGCTTCCATTCTTAATGACCAAGCTGAGTAGTTACCTCTATCCAATTTGTCAATTGATGAAGGAAATCCATCTGCCTTTTGTCCAACCTTGCTCTGATACCACTGTGAAGAGATGGATAGGTATGTGCTTGAAGATGAAGAGGTGTTGCAAAATCCTTGATCTACACCAGCCAATTGAACTCCAGGAGTATATGGTGGGCCCTTTTAGATTGCCAATGGATGTATTAGACACGCTATGTACCTTGGAAGATCACTCTCAAAAAGATAGATCAAAACAGATAAGTTGGAGTTAGCTTAGAGGTGAAAAACTTGCTAATTTGGTTCATACACCTGTCCACTGTTTTCCATAATTCTCTGAGCACAACAGCAATTAGCTTAATTCCTCTTGGGTAAGTCTAGTTAACTTAAATATCTGAGAATGAGTTTTAACAAGTGATGACATCATCCCGATTTTCACGGGCTGCTACAATTTGAGAACAGTGAGCAGAAAAATGAACATAACTCAAAATGTAGGAATCCAATGATTATGAAAATTTGTGTGGTTATACTAGACCATACGATGAATCCAACAAGGTTTAAATCATTGAATTTGGATAAGTAACCATTGAGAAATGGCTCTGACAAGGTGAGTGAAAAAGTCGGGTACCTGGTAGAGAAGTCACTTCACAAGAACATGGAAATATGAACTCAAATGATCATGAAAATGAAAGTATATTGCTTGTACAATACAATGACTTACTGATACATATGTGTGCCTTGTAATCACACCTTGATATGGCATAAAGCTCAGCTCTTGGAGGTCTTCACATAGGTCTCTCTAACCACGACTAAAATTGCCATCTATTTATAGTTGAGTTTGAAAGGCTAACTTCCCTCAATCACTCTCCAATCAATCAATGATTTATTTGATTCTCTACCTACCACAATCACAAATTTGTGGCTCCTCTTTCCCTTTTTGATCAAGTGGACTCAACCACTTAAGATTCTTTCACTTTTACATTAAGTAAACTCTTCAAAAGTTACAAGAGGTAGTTCACAAGTGAACTTTACATAGTCTTCATTTTAAAGCTTCTTCTATGACTTTGTGGGACTCAAGGCAACACTTAGGCTTGTCATAGACTTGCTCCAACAACTACACCCACAGTGCGTACCTACATACAACTCTTCTTGTTTTGAGGGCACCCAAGGGGGTCCTTTTATAGGTCTTTTGGGAAGATATTTGGAGATGATATTATTTGGGAGAATCTTCTAGATGTGACACTTGTGTGGTATAAAATACAACATTGAAAAAATCCTAGAAGATTTTTGGCCATTCTAAGGTGTGCACCTTATCCTAAATGGTCATATCTTTCTTTTTTTATGAAAAATCATAAAAATACTATAAATAGCACCTCCATTTTGTGGGAATGAGCCTCAAATCCGAGTTTGGGTGTTTGGAATATTTTATGCATGGTTTTGGGCCCAAAAAGTCAATCACATGTGTCCCATTTATCAAGAATCTTTCTCTAGGACTCAAAAGTCTATGGTGGGGCTTGAGTCTTTGAAAAGTTTTTTTGGACTCTTTCAAAAGGGAGTGTGGGTCAAGCTTAAGTATTTGAATTTATAAAACTACTTGTCCCACTCCATATCTAAATTGGGATTTGATTCTACCATTCACTACAGGTAAGGGTAGCTACTTTACTATGGTGGGGCCCACCTTATTCTTCGCTTTTTATTTCCTTTAAATACATATATTTATGGTTTCCATGAAGGTTTGAAAAATAAAAATACTATAGGGGTACATATCTATACATAAGGTATTATTAAGGAGGGGTTTCAAAAAATATTCCCTCATACTTAGCCCTCCCCTTAGCTAGAGGCATTCATGTCTCTAGCCTTCAAAGAGTTTGTTGATGTTCCAAGGCGGGTCATCTTCTTGTAGAACTACTGATATGTCCTTCTCCCTTGATTGTTCGTGTTGTTCATTGTTTTCTTCTATCCTTTGCTAGTATTTCTTTAACCTCCATCCATTGACCTTCGTCTTGTGCAGCTTCCCTGACATATCCATGAGTTCATAGCTTCCATTCTTGAACTTTGTCTTGATCAGAAACGGTCCGTCCCATCGTGGCTGGAACTCTGTATCATGCCTGTTATCAAAACGATTATCATACCTTAAAACAAGAGTTCCTTCTGGTAATCCTTTATCCTTTAGTTGTTTGTTAAATTCCTCCCTTCTTCTCTCTGCTTGATTGATGTAATGTTCCACTGCAAGCTCCCTTTTCATACTGAAGTGTTGTAGATCTAGAAGCCTCTTTTGGATGACCTCTTCTTCACTTTCTACACTTTCTTTTAGTAGTACGCGAAGACTTAGGATTTCCACTTCTATTGGTAATAAGGCTTCTTGTCCGTACACTAAATGAAAAGGAGTGGATCCTAAGGATGCCTTGTAGGATGTGCAATATGCCCATAATGCTGCAGTGAGGTGCTTGTCCCATTCCTAAGGATGCTTATTTACCTGCTTACTGATGATTTTACAAAGAATTCCATTGGTCTTTTCAACAAGACCATTACATTGAGAATAATAAGGTGTGGAATATTTATGCCTTATGTTTAATCTAATCAATAGATCATTCAAAATGGCTGATCTAAAACTTTGACCATGATCAGACACTATCTCTAAAGGTATCCCAAATCTACAACATATGAAATCATAAATGAATTTCCCAATATCTTGTGCGGTTGTCCTTTTTGTGCTAGCTGCTTCTGCCCATCTAGTCATGTAGTCCATTGCCACAATGATGTACTCCTTCCCTGAGCTTGTCCTTGGTAGGGGTCCAATTGCATCGATTCCCCATTTCTCGAATGGCCCATAAGATATGGCTGGTGTCCTTGGTTCATACATAAGCCTCTTATTCCCTGTAATCTGACATTTATTACATGTTTTACACCAATATTGAACATCTTTATGAAGTGTAGGCCATGTATACCCTGCTTGAAGTACTTTCCTTATCAGTATTTCATGTGAAAAGTGTCCTCCACATGCATGATCATGACATGATTCCAAAATGCTCTTTATTTCATCTGATATGGGGACCCTTCTAAGGATAAGATCCTTACCTTTCTCATAGAGATGATCTCCTATGAGTTGGTACTGTAAAGCCCTCTTTGCTAATCTATGCTTTTGTACCTTGTTTAGGTGCTTGGGTGCTTCTCCAGTTTCAAGAAACTCGATGATATCTTCTAATCCTTCTTGACCTACAAATCTGTTGTCTCCTAGCTTCATGGATGCTATGGAACCATCAAATTGCTCATTTGCTAATGCATCTGCTTCCTTATTTTCGCTCCTTGGTACATGACATATCTGAGTGTTATCAAATTGTTTCAATAAGACTCTTACCTTTGTCAACCATTCAAACAAATTTTGGCTTTTGCAACACCAAACAGTTTGCAATTGCTTAATTATCAACATTGAGTCTCCTTTGACAATCAACCTTTTGATACCATGTTGAACACATTCATGCAAGGCCTCACATAGTGCTGCATATTCTGCTTCATTATTTGAATGAGCATTAGGAAGAGCTATACCTTTCTTGAAGATGAGCTGTTTGTTTTGGTCATATATCAGAAATCCTCCTGTTGCTTTGTCGACCTGCTTCTTATATGCACCATCAAAAAATACAGTATGTGCATCTTCAACATCTTCTTCATGCAAGGTTTCTCTCCTGTCCCTCTCATTGGATATTTTCCTCTCCCACTTCCTGTAGGTTATGTATGCAAGACTGGCTTTTGTGCTTTCCTCTACTACAAAAGTATAGTTATACTCTTGAAGTTCAAGAACCCATTTAGCTATTCTAGATGAGATGCTCATATGTTGTGCCACATATGGAAATGCATGATCTGTTGTAAGAATAATGAAAGGCCTAGCAAGAAGATAAGACCGAAACTTCCTTACTCCAAACATAAGTGCATACGTGAGTTTCTCTGCATCTGTGTATCTTTTCTCATTTTCTTTCATTACCTTGCTAGCAAAGTAAACAGGACGCATGTGAGATATCTTTGTATCCTTCTGGAGTAAGACCACTCCGATTGCTTCTTCACCTGCACTTGGACACACATAGAAAGTCTCTCCCATATTTGGTGGCATCAATGTGGGTAGAGTGTTGAGTACTCTTTTGATTTCTTCAAAACATTCATTATGGATATCCTCCCATGCAAAGACACTATCTTGTGCAAGCTTTTGTAATGAAGATATGATTTCAGACAGAAGGTGGATGAACCGTGACATGTAGTGTACCTTTTGTACAAAAGTGAGGGTCTGCTTTGTTCTTGTTGGAGGAGGTAGAGCCGATAAGGATTCCACTTTGGATGGATCAACCTGAATCCCCTTTTCTGATATGAGATGTCCAAGAAGAACTACTTCTTTATCAGCAATATGACACTAATCAAGATTCAATTGACCTCCAAGCTAATACAATTTTTTTAATCCTTCTTCCACTTTTTGACAATGCATAATTCTAGTGCTATATATGCAGAAGTCATCCATGTACACCCTTATTGATGATCCAAAGAATGGTTGAAAAACATAGTTCATACACCTTTGAAATGTTGCAGGTGCATTGGTTAGGCCAAAAGGCATTATCAGATAAGAAAAGCATCCCCATGGCGTAATGAATGTGGTCTTCCTTTGGTCCTCCTCAGCTATCTGGATTTGAAAGTATCTTGAGTATCCATCACATACAGTGTACCTTTCATCACCTGCCACTTCATTTAGAATCTCATCTTGGAAGGGTAGTGGAAAATGATCTCTCTTTGTTGCTGCATTTAAGGGTTTATAGTCTATACACACCCTCCATTTACCATTCTTCTTTGGGGTAACTACTACTGGAGACACCCATTCTGAATTTGATACAAGGTAAATGAAACCAGCCTTTATGAGTCTATTTACCTCATTTAATAGATCCTCTTGTTGAAGTGTTCCGATCCTTCTCAGCTTTTGCACCACTGGCTTTGCTTCTGGCTTGATTTCGATATGATGCTGAATAACACTTACACCTTGTATCTCATTATAATCTTTGATGAACAATTTGGGATACCTTTTGAGCGTGTTGATGTACGCTTCAGGCATGGAGTCCTCACTTTGTGGTTGTCGTAGATCATCCTCTTTGCCTCCATCTTCTTTTCCTTCAAAGATCACGCACATGACTTCGAGTGTTGATGAATCATTTTCGGTTGTCGATTCCTCACTGCTAGAATCAGTATCATAGCAAGAACTCTCTTCATCCACAGTTGTTTCATACCTGTGATCTTCCTTCTTTTGTTCTTTCAAATCGTACGTAACTGACTTTGTTCTATCATTTGGTTTGAGAACTAGAAGGCCCGAACCCCATTTTTTATCTGCTTTTACTGCAATTAACCATGGACATCCTATATGATAGGGTAGCCCTCCCCCTTGGTTGCAATTGTTGGAGCAAGTCTATGACAAGCCTAAGTATTGGCTTGAGTCCCACAAAGTCATAGAAGAAGCTTTAAAATGAAGACTATGTAAAGTTCACTTGTGAGCTACCTCTTGTAACTTTTGAAGAGTTTACTTAATGTAAAAGTGAAAGAATCTTAAGTGGTTGAGTCCACTTGATCAAAAAGGGAAAGACGAGCCACGAATTCGTGATTTGTGGTAGGTAGAGAATCAAATCAATCATTGATTGATTGGAGAGTGATTGAGGGAAGTTAGCCTCCCAAACTAAACTATAAATAGATGGCAGTTTTAGTCATGGTTAGAGAGACCTATGTGAAGACCTCCAAGAGCTGAGCTTTATGCCATATCAAGGTGTGATTACAAGGCACACATATGTATCAGTAAGTACATTGTATTGTACAAGCAATATACTTTCATTTTCATGATCATTTGGGTTCATATTTCCATGTTCTTGTGAAGTGTACTACTCACTGCCATTACTCTCAGTTTTCTCAGTCAGATTGCAGAGATGTTTTCTCTGAGCTTGGTGCATCATTTTCAGTAATTTAACTTGATAAAGTTATCTCTATAAGTCTAATATATGCTCACAAATTTTCATGTCATTTGGATTTTGCAATCTTCAGTTATGTTCATTTGAAGTCAACAAGGTCTGTTCATCTTCACTTCTCTGTCAGGTACCCGGTTTTGTAACTCACCTTGTCAGAGCCATTTCTCAGTGGTTACTTATCCAAATTCAGTGATTTAAAGCTTGTTGGATTCCGCTTACTGTTTTGTATAACAACACAAACTTTTCATAATCATTGGATTCCTACATTTTGAGTTATGTTTATTTTTCTGCTCACTGGTCTCAAACTCTAGCAGCCCGTAAAAATCGGGATGATGTCATCACTTGTTAAAACTCATTCTCAGTGTGTGGTTTATTATTTTTTATGAGATTACTCTTGAAAGTTAGCTCTTTAAGCTACCTAGACTTCCCCAAGAGGAATTAAGCTAATTGCTACTGTGCTCAGAGAACTATGCAAAACACTAGACATGTGTATGAACCAAGAATAGCAAGTTTTTCACCTCTGAGCTAACTCCAACTTATCTTTTTGATCTATCTTTTTGAGAGTGATCTTCCAAGGTACATAGGGTGTCTAATACATCCATTGGCAATCTAGAAGGGCCCACCATATACTCCTGGAGTTCATTTGGCTGGTGTAGATCAAGGATTTTGCAACACCTCTTCATCTTCAAGCACATACCTATCCATCTCTTCACAATGGTATGAGAGCAAGGATGGTAGATGGATTTCCTTCATCAATTGACAAATTGGACAGAGGTAACTACTCAGCTTGGTCATTAAGGATGGAAGCTTATCTCCAAGGTAGAAGTTTATATGGTTATGTGGCTGGAGATGAAGTTATGCCAAGTTTTAGGAACAAAAGTCAACCAACACAAGAAGAGCGAGAGAGATTGAGCACATGGTGCTCCAAGGATGCACTTGCAAGGTCTTATCTCCTCAACTCTATCTCAGATTTTTTGTTGCCTCACTTAGAAGTTGTAACACATCTCAGGAAGTGTGGGATGCACTTGAAGCTTTCTTTTCTTCAAGTACTAAAGCTAGGAAGCATCAACTATGGCTGGCTTTCACAACTCTCAAGAAGGCTCCCAAACAAAATGTGACTGATTTTGTCACAAAGCTCAAGGACATAGCAGATCACTTGGGAAGCATTGGAGAGGTAATAGATGAAGAGCAAATTGTAAGGCAGGCCATCAATGGCTTGAAGGCAGATCACAAGTGGGAAGCATTCACCACAGCTATGGATTTGTACATGGACATGCATGTACCTGATTTCAATACACTCATTGGACAACTACTTACTCAAGAGGCAAAGCTTATAAAAAATGGAGAAAAATCTAAAGGTAATCAATCTTCAGCTTTATACACTGATAAAAGCAAGTCCAAAGATAACAAAGGAAAGGCAAAGAAAGTGGATGATGAAGAAGGTACATATCAAGCTAACTATGCAGGTAGAGGAAGACATGGCAGAGGTAGAGGAAGAGGAGGTAGACAAGGCAGGGGGAGATCCCAAGACTCCAACTCATGTTCTATTTGTGTATTAACTAATCATACAACTGAAAATTGCTTTAGGAATTCCAGGAATCAAAGAGGCAGAGGATACAATAGAGGAAGTTATGGCTACTCAAGAGGAAGGTTCAACAATTATCATGGCAACTACAACAACTACAATCATTCAAACTATCAAGGAGGCTAAAAAGGAAGGAGAGACTACAATAACTACACAGAAGACTCAAAAAAAGAGGATTCATTATTGATCATGAACATGGCTATGCCACAAGGTAAATCTGATGAGCATGTTTTCTACATAGATTCAGGTTGTTCAAATCATGTGGCAGGAAATGTGGCACTCCTATCAGATTTAGAAGATCCAAGGAATAAGCATGAGGTACAAATAAGAGATGACACAAGACATCCTATGGAGAAAATAGGCAATGTCAAAGCACCTGATGGAAACATCAACCTACTCAGTAAGGTACTCTATGTCCCTACCATTACAAAGAATTTGATAAGTGTTGGGCAGATAGTAGAGAAAGGGTTGCAAGTCAGGTTCACAAAAGCAGGAGCATTTGTTGAAGATCCAAGTCAAGGATTCAAAAAAATTGCAAAAGGTGAAAAGACAGGTAGATTGTTCACATTTGAATTACAGGACACTAGAAACATTGCTCTCTTTAATTATGGTAGTTAGACACTCACAGAATTGGAAGTATGGCACAAAAGGTTAGCACATATTGGTGAAAGGTCATTAAAGCAAATTTGCACGGACCAAAGTGTACTTGGAATCCCTAATTTGTCAAAACAACATATGATTTATAAGTGTAGTGCATGTCAATTTGGAAAGTCTCACAGGTTACCATTCATGAAGAAAGGTTATATGCATGGAGATCTCTTGGAGTTGGTTCATACAGATGTATGGGGACCTAGCAAGGAAGCTTCAATATCTGGATCAAGGTATTATGTCTCCTTTATTGATGATTGCAGCAGATGGACTATCCTATTCTTTATGAAACACAAAGATGAAGTTTTTTCATGTTTCAAAAGATGTTTGTCTCTTGTGGAGAATCAAACAGGTAAATCACTAAAAAGGCTAAGGTCAGATGGAGGGGGAGAATACTTCTCCCATGATTTTGATTCTTTTCTTCAAGAAAGAGGAATCAAAAGAGAGGTAACTACAAGGTACACTCCTGAGCAAAATGGTGTGGCAGAAAGGAGGAATAGGACAATTGTTGAAGCTGCAAGGTCTATGTTAAATGAAAAGCATTTACCTAATTACTTATGGGCTGAGGCTATATCTACAACCACTTACTTGATTAACAGGTTGCCTTCAAAATCCCTTGATGGGATGACTCCATATGAGGCTTGGAATGGAAGAAGACCAAGCTTAGATCATTGTAAAATTTTTGGATGTATTGCTTTTGCTCATGTTCCTTCACAGGTTAGAGACAAGATGGATCCAAAGGCAGAAAGGTGTGTATTTATTGGATGTGACAACAATCAAAAGGGCTACAGGTTATACAACCCTACCAACAAAGGATTCTTGGTAAGCAGAGATGTAGTTTTTGATGAGAACAATTCATGGTATGAAGATTCATGTAGGAAGGTCAATTTACCATATGATCTTGAAGAAGATTTTCCAAAGCTTGGTAGAGAACAACCAAAGATTGAAGAACAAGACACCTCAGAGGATGATGAAGAATCTCAGATGGAAAAGATCAAAGCATTGTTGATATATTTAGATAGTGATGTGTGTGAACACACTAGGACCACCGGGGCACTTTTTTCCCTCTTTAGGAGGCTTTTTTCCCCCGGCTTATATATACGCCTATTGCCCTAATGGGCTACTTATCTTTGTACATTCTCTAGTAATACATTCAGTATTGTGTGTTTGTGCTCCAAGCTTCTTCTTCTTCCTTGTGTTGTTCGTGTGCTTCCGCAGACGTCTATCTCCAACAATTGGTATCAGAGCAGGTTTTCGCTTCTTCTAGGGCGCCGTCGACACTCCTCCGTTTGCAGTCTCAGATCCGAATGCACTATCACAGCGCTTGTGCAGGCTATTTTGTCCTTTTGTGCCAAAGGTATATACCAGTTTCTATTCGCCAGTTTAAGCGTCTCGAAGTCTGCTACAGGTCTAGCAGAACTCGTTTGGGCAGTTCTGTTCAACTTTTTGAGATACAATCAATTTTTTGCATCAAGGTATTTTAGTCACCGGCCATGGCTGAAAGTAGTGATGTATTCCGTATGTTGGCTGTTGAGGATAAGTTGGATGGTACCAACTACCCATTATGGGCTTATATGATGCGACATGTACTGGTTGCAAGAGGATTGTGGAACATTGTGCAAGGTGTTGAAAGATGTCCTGTTACACCTGTAACGACAGGTACTGCAAATACAGGTGCTGGAGCTGATGAAGATGGTGTCGAAGATGATATTCCGCAGATTCCTGTTCGTGCTGCTGTTTCTGTTGCACCTATTGCAGAGCAGATTCGCTGGGATGGCAGAGATGCCCAGGCACATGCATTGATAGCTTTGTCTGTCAAACGTGCCATTATTCCTCACATTCGCTCTTGTAGAATAGCAAAGGATGCTTGGGATACACTTACCACTTTGTACCAGGCTAGGAATGAGGCTCGTGTTGCTTACCTCCGAAAACAGTTGGAGAGTGAGCACATGAATGAAGGTGATTCTATGGACAGTTTCTTAACGAAGATCAAAGATTTGAAGGAACAGTTGATTTCTGCTGATGAGGTTATACCAGATAGCTCACTTGTGTAGACCATTCTGAATGGTCTTGTTGATTCATATCAGAGTTTTGCTTCTACTCTTCGGTTGATGATGAAAGGCAATCCAAATGCCTTGTCATTTGAGGAGTTAGTCTCTGTTCTGTTATAGGAAGATCAGTCCAGGCAGAACAGGTCCATTATGCGTGTTGCAGATCAAGCTTTCCTAGCTAGTCAGAAGGGCAAAGGAAAATGGAGCTCTTCTACTAGTAATCAGAAATCTGCAAATGCTGCACAATCAAAGAACCAAGATAAAGATGAGAAGAAATCAGAAAAGCAGAAATTGTTTTGCAAGTACTGTAAAGGAAATGATCATATCATAAAGAACTGTCCAAAACTGGCTGCTAAAGAGGCAAAGAAGAAAGAGGCTAGAATGGTTGTTGCAGAGGCCTCTACACCAAAAACAGAGTCTGCAAATCTTATGCAGGAAGAAGAATGGGCGTTTACTATTGTCTGCAGTTTTGACCCATCTTCTCATGATCAGTGCATGTCTGCAGTAGACTCAGATGTTTGGTACTTTGACAGTGGGGCGACCAAACATATTACCTCGCAGCGCAATTTCTTCTCTTCACTTGAGCGTGCCCCTACAAGGAATACTGTCACATGCGCCAATAGCTCCTCTTATCCTGTTATGGGAGTTGGTAAGATCATTCTGACTATTGCTGATGGTAGTTCTTTCACTTTGTCAGATGCTTTATTTATGCCAGGGATCAAAAAGAACCTGTTATCAGTTTCTGCATTAGCCAAGATTGGCTTGGTTGTGAAATTTGTTGATGACAGGTGTACAGTCCATGATCTCTCAAATGGTGATGTGATTATTGCTTCTGGCATTTTATGTCGTGGGCTGTATAAGCTCATAGACTATGAAAGATATGTGAATGATTCGGCATGTGCAGTTCATGATTCTCAGGCTATGTCAGATGCAAAGCTTTGGCATGCACGCTTTGGTCATCTGAATTTTGCTAGTTTGCTACGCCTGCAGAAATCTGAAATGGTGTCCTCTTTGCCCAAACTTGAGGCTCCTGGAAAACATGTTTATGAAGGCTGTATTTTGGGCAAAATGCAGCGTTCTTCCTTTCCAAAAGATGGTTCAGTTCGGGCTACGCAGAAATTGCAGCTTGTACATAGTGATGTCTGTGGTCCTATGCAGACACCCTCTTTTGGAAATTACCTTTACTTCGTGACTTTCATTGATGATTTTTCCAGGCATGCATGGGTATATCCACTCAAAGCAAAGTCCGAAGTGTTCATGTGGTTCAAACAGTTTTTGGTTTTGGCTGAAAATCTGTGAGCATGTAAAATGGGCACCCTCCGTTCTGATCGAGAGGGGGAATATATGTCTTCAGATTTTAATGCATTTCTGGCTGAACGTGGGATAAAACACCAGTGTACAGTGCCGTATACACCTCAACAGAATGGAGTTGTTGAACGAAAGAACAGGTCACTCATGGAGATGGCGAGGTGCATGGTCAAAAGTCAGGCTTTACCACATAGTTTCTGGCTTGAGGCTGTCATGTGTGCAGCATATGTACTGAACAGGTGTCCCACTAAAGCGTTGCAGTCTATCACTCCATATGAGGCTTGGCATGACCGCAAGCCATCTGTTGCTCATCTACGTGTTTTTGGTTGTTTGGCATATGCATTAGTGCCTGAACAACATCGCAGAAAATTGGATGATAAGGCAGTAAAATGTATTTTTGTTGGGTACAGTTCTGAAAGTAAAGGCTATCGTCTGTATCATCCACAGACTAAATGCATTCTTGTTAGCTGTGATGTTGTCTTTGTGGAAGATGCTATTCAGCCATTGCTTTCATGTACTAAGGAGACATCTGTTAGCTCCAAAGACATGTATGATACATTGATGCCTCTTTTTACAGGTGGAGAATCTAGTGCTGGTCCTAATGAGGCAACTTCTCAACCCTTACAGGTTTCATATGATGATGCAGATCATTCTATTTCTGATGCAGATTTACATGATGCACTTGTTGATGAGAGAGCTGATATTGAGCAGGCAAAAACTATGCCAAAATGGCTGGTGCAGTCTTTGCGTGACAGCAAATTAGATGCACCTTTGTCATATCGTACTCGTTCAGGCTCTCATAGTGCCTCCTTTGCATCAGATTGCTATGCTATGGCTGCGTCTAGTCTATGTGATGAGAATGAGCCTGTTTCTTTTGATGAAGCATAGAATTTAGAAAATTGGATGGCTGCCATGCAATCTGAATATGATGCTTTAATGAAGAATGGTACATGGTCTTTATGTGACTTGCCTCCTGGCAAGAAGGCCATTGGCACTAAGTGGGTATACAAGCTGAAGCGTAAACCTGATGGTACAGTTGACAGGTATAAGGCTAGGCTTGTTGCAAAGGGTTATGCACAGGAAAGAGGCATTTATTTTGATGAGACCTTTGCACCTACATGCCGTATGACTACTGTTCGGAGCATTTGTGCACTTGCAGCCCATCATGGTTGGAATGTACATCAGTTGGACATTAAAACAACATTTCTGAATGGTGACTTACATGAAGAAGTGTATGTTTTTC
The DNA here is from genome assembly GCA_020310875.1 of Ceratopteris richardii. Classification (NCBI taxonomy): domain Eukaryota; kingdom Viridiplantae; phylum Streptophyta; class Polypodiopsida; order Polypodiales; family Pteridaceae; genus Ceratopteris; species Ceratopteris richardii. The sequence continues at coordinate 3,960,840 of CM035418.1, forward strand.
AGCCCCGTGGCTTTGTGCAGAAAGGGCATGAAAACCAGGTGTGCAGGTTAAAGAAGGCATTATATGGTTTAAAGCAAGCACCACGTGTTTGGTATGAGAAGATACATGCCTATCTGGTTGCACATGGTTTTGTGAACAGTCCAACTGAAAGCACCTTATATGTTAAGCGTGCTAATGATGCGCTTCTGATCATTGTTATCTATGTTGATGACATGCTGCTCACTGGTCCTATTGAGAAGCATATTGTTGATTTCAAGGCTGATTTGCATGCCTCATTTGAGATGTCTGATTTGGAGCATTTGCATCACTATTTGGGCATTCAATTTATGCAAGTTGATGGTGGAATGGCTTTGTTTCAAACGAAATATATTGACACATTATTGCAGTGTTTTGGCCTTGAAGACTGTAAACCTATTGCCACTCCTATGGAGACAGGTTTACGATTGAGTCTTCATGATGCTGGAGATGCATTTGATGCTGTTCTCTATCAGCAAGCTGTTGGATGCTTGATTTACTTATGCATTACTCGGCCAGATATTCAGTTTGCTGTCTCACAAATGAGCAGGTTTATGCATTGCCCAGGAGTCACGCATTGGAAGGCGGTTAAGCGCATCTTTCGCTACTTGAGTGGTACTCGGCTACTTGGGTTGTTTTATCCCAAGGGGGGATCACTACCGCTAGATTTGCATGCTTTTTCTGACTCAGATTGGGCTGGTTGCTATGACACTCATGTGTCCACCAGTGGTTTTTGCTTCATGCTTGGTAGCTCATGTATATCTTGGTTGAGCAAGAAGCAGCCTAATGTGGCCACTTCCAGTTGTGAGGCTGAGTATAGGGCAGCTTTCACAGCGACTGTTGAGTGTGTGTGGCTCAGACGCCTTATGGCTGATTTGGGTGTTGGCCAGTCTTCTACCACCACCATCTTCACTGACAGTCAGAGCGCATTGGTAGTTGCGAGGAACCCTGTGTTCCATGCTCGCACTAAGCACATTGAGATGCATTATCACTATGTCAGGGAGAGGTTCTCTGCTGGGGAGATCAGCTTGGCATATGTGCCCACGCAGGAGAACATTGCAGACCTTTTCACGAAGGCTCTGCCTAGGGAGAAGTTTGAAGCTTTCCGCAAAGATTTGGGCTTACTTCCTTTTGTGGAGTGATTTCCACATAGCTTGGCACTTCCTTATACATGAGTGCCAGCTGCTTGTTCACCGCATCACTCCCAGGGGGGATTTGTTGATATATTTAGGTAGTGATGTGTGTGAACACACTAGGACCGCCGGGGCACTTTTTTCCCTCTTTAGGAGGTTTTTTTCCCCCGGCTTATATATACGCCTATTGTCCTAATGGGCTACTTATCTTTGTACATTCTCTAGTAATACATTCAGTATTGTGTGTTTGTGCTCCAAGCTTCTTCTTCTTCCTTGTGCTGTTCACGTGCTTCCGCAGACGTCTATCTCCAACAAGCATGGAAGTCTAAAGGTAAAGCAAAATTGCAGGAACTTGTACATGAGGCAGAATCATCACATCATGGCCTAAGAAGATCTATGAGGGAAAAGAAAAAACTAGAAAGGTATGGGTTTGACACCTCATTAGTAATTAAACATTCTATCTACATAGCACATGACATAAACCAAGAGGAGCCATCATCATTTGAAGAGGCCAAAGCAAAAACAGAATGGAAGCATGCAATGAAGGAAGAGATTGAAGCACTTGAGGAAAACAACACTTGGGATTTGGTGCCCAAGACTTCATCCATGAAGGTAATAGGCTCAAGATGGGTCTATAAACTCAAGAAGAATTCTGATGGTTCCATTAACAGGTATAAGGCAAGGATTGTAGCAAAAGGCTTTGCACAAAATCAGGGAATTGATTATGAGGAGACTTTCTCTCCTGTGGCAAAGATGCCTACTATTAGGGTTTTGCTTAGTATTTCCTCTTCCAAGAATTGGAAGATACTTCAACTAGATGTAAAGAATGCATTCTTGAATGGTTGGATAACAGAAGAGGTATACATGGCACAATCACCTGGTTTTGAGAATCAAGTTTATCCTGATTATGTGTGTAAACTTAACAAAGCATTGTATGGTCTCAAGCAAGCTCCAAGAGCTTGGAATTTCAGGCTTGTTTCATTCTTGCAGGACAAAGGCTTTCAACCAAGCAAGGCAGATCCTTCACTCTTTATTAAAAAGAGTAATTCTGAGGTCATCTACTTATGTGTATATGTAGATGATATTATATTGATAGGAAATGATGCAGATGGTATGAAGAAGACAAAAGATCAGATGAGAGAAGAGTTCAAGATAAGTGATTTGGGTTCACTTACCTACTTCCTAGGTTTGGAAGTTGTCTACAAAGATCATGGTTTGTTTCTCACTCAAAGAAAGTACATTAAGGACATGTTGGCAAAATTCAAGATGCAAGATTGTAAGATTGCAGGTACTCCAATGGAGGTCAATCACAAATTGAGCTCACATGAAGGTGAACTCATAGAGGACATCACATCATATCAAAGTCTAGTGGGTAGTCTCAATTATGCCACATTGACAAGAGTAGATATATGTTACAGTGTGAGTGTGCTAAGCCAATTTATGCACCCACCAAGGAAACCACATATGGATGCTGCCAAAAGGATTCTCAAGTATCTCAAAGGAACCATAAATGAAGGACTTTATTATCCTTATGTATCTGATTTAGGTTTGAAGCTATTTTCTGATGCAGATTGGGCTGGCTCCAAGGAAGATAGAAGGAGCACTTCAGGTTATCTTACCTTTGCAGGTTCAAAGCTTATTTCATGGTCATCCAAGAAGCAACCCATAGTTGCTCTCTCTTCTACTGAAGCTGAATACAGAGGTGTTGAGAGTAGTATGGGCACCCAAGGACTGACTAGACAAGGAAGCCAGCGGAGAGAGTCAGAGCGAGGTGAAGGAGTAAGTAGACAAAGCAGTCGACGCAAATCTGGAAGATAGGCCCTTCAAATTTTTCCAAATCAACATCTTTATAACAGCGATTCTTATCACTAACAATCATTGTAAATACCATTTCATATTTTTGTAGCTCCATTTTGTGCAAGCCAAGGAGTCCTTGAGCTTGAGCAGCCTTAGAAGTACCTACATATCAATTTTCGTATTTTTTAGACTCCGTTTAAGCCCTCAAATTGGCCCTGGAACCTAATTTTTAACTAGGCCGGACACTAGGTCTGGGCAGGGCCAAAACCTAGTCAAAAACTATAAAAAGAGCTAGAGAGCTCATTTTTCGGGTTACATTGTAATTGAAACGAACTTGTAAGAGCTTTTTGAAAGTAATCTAAGAACTCCATTGCTTCTCACTCTTTGTCTTGCCGTGTGTGCGCGTGTGTGTATGTGTGTGCATGCTTGTGTGCTTCTCACTCACGCACTTGTGCCTCCACTTGCTCGAGGTCTTCATACCATCCTCACGTCTTCCCGGATTGACATTAAAGGAGGTGCTACTCATCACTGAGCTACACCAAATTTTGGCGCCGTTGCCGGGGATCGAGCTTTGAGGACGAGCGTGTGATGGTAAGACGTAGATTGAAGACGTTGGCGTTGTAGGTAATTTCTTTACTTTTCCTATTTTTCTCTTTCTTACCTTACCACCATCATCACCATCATCATCATCACCATCTTCCACCTCCACTTCCATCATCGCGAAAATTTCAGTTTTTTTATTATATCACCTTCTCCACCTCATTTCCCTCATTTCACTTGTGAGAGAGAGCGAGAGAGCGAACTGTTGTGTGCTATTTTCTGCATGCTTTTGGAGTTTCTTGCAGGTTTCAGCATCATCATCCCCTCCAGCACGTCGCGCAGGTACGGAAATGTGCAGAACTGTCTCGCAGTCCCCGACTCCTGTCGATCGCGATTGACAGAAATTTTCACCATTTGGTAAATCTGAGTGCACCATAGTGGACTAGAGACCCTGCACACCACATTTCCACCAAAATTTTTGAAAATCTTGCAAAATTTCAGTCCATCGCGATTGACAGCTCTGTCCATCGTGATTGACAGCTCTGTCCATCGCGACCGACTGCCTGTCCATCGCGATTGATAGCCCTGTCCATCGCGACCGACTGCCTGTCCATCGCGATTGACAGCCTTGTCCATCGCGACTGACTGCCTGTCCATCACGATTGACTGACCTCCTGTCCATCGCGACCGACTACCTGTCCATCGCGATTGACTGACCTCCTGTCCATCGCGACTGACAGCCTGTCCATCGCGACCGACTGCCTGTCCATCGCGATTGACAGCCTGCCTGTCCATCGCGATTGACAGCCTACCTGTCCATCGCGATTGACAGCCTGCATGTCCATCGCGATTGACTGACCTCCTGTCCATCGCGATTGACTCCCGTCCATCGCGATTGATACTCTGTCCATCGCGATTGACTAACCTCCTGTCCATCGCGATTGACAGCCCTGTCCATCGCGATTGACAGCCCTGTCCATCGCGATTGACAGCCAATTTTAGCCAATTTTTTAGGGTTTTTAAAATTGAAGAGTTGGGCTAATTATGGGCATAAACATTTGACTCTAGAGCACATAAGGAGGCCTTAGGAAAACAACTTGGGGAAAACCTGTTGCACAGTGATCCTGTTTGAACCCTGTTTTAACCCTAGAACCCTGAACGGTCATAACTTTTTCATACGAAATCCATTTTTTGAGCTCTAGGGCTTGTTGGAAAGCTTGTGGCATATACTACACGCCCTCAACTGTTTTTAGTAAAGATAATGCATTGATTTTAAGCAAGGGTATTTTGAAGTTGACCATACCCAGGGGGATCAAAGTCAGGGGTCTTAAGAATTGTTTTTCCTAAAATTCACTATGCAAATTAGTATTTGTGCTACAGGAATGAGAATCATTGGTTCTGTCTTTGGAATTTAAATATTAAAGCTAACTTTGGAACTCTACAGATCTATTGAGAGCATCGAAAGGCGTTCGAAGCAAGTGTAAGTGCAAGCTTGGGAACACACTTCCTGGGCATTCAAGGGCAACCAAGCAGGAAACAAAAGGTTGGAAACTTTCAACCCCCTCTGTCAATTCCTAGTTTAGGCTAAGAACGACTAGAGGTAGGAGTAAGTCAGGGCGACGATAGGCAATTATCAAGTTGAAGCAGACCTAAACTCTCAAGTTCAAGCCAAGGACATAATCTTTGTACTATCGAGAACTTTAAAGGAAAAGAACTTAACGTGGACCGATCAGCTTTAAGTGCGGAACTACACTCAAATATACCATACGACGTGGTATCAGACAAGAATTTTAACACGGGAATCAACTAAAAAGAATCAAGTAACTGATGCAAAAGGACTCTGCAACGAGGCTGTACTTGGGCAAAGTTGGGCTATTCAACTAGGCTTATGAACCTTAGATCAGGGTGACATCTAGTAAGGGATAGACAAAGCCTTAGATCTTCAGAGGCTAGTGTCAACCACACTGCTAGGTCGTGGGCCCAGCAGTTGAACCACCACTCATACTACCCAAGTTCTGAGACTAGTGAATCCGAGATGTCTCAGGGTATGGAGAGACCTACAGGAAGTTCAGGAGTGCCATACTTGCACAGGGTAGAAGGCCCTTACAAAACGCAGTTGGAATACCTTACGACCAACCGATTAGGTGCCAGCATCTATGAGGACGGCCTAGGAAGATCTATGGTACAGATTAAGAATCCTGATCAATCCATTGGATTAGAGCACCCAGCTGTCAAGTTTGAAAATGGAGCATACTTGGACAAAGAAGGAACCATATACGTAGTCACCAGTCACCCAGATAGGATGGACGAATTTGGAAATGTGATCCCCGAAGCAGACTTAGGTGACCTGGAGCAAGGAAACATGGGCGGAGAACCTAGAACCCCTCGAGGTAAATCGGTTCTCACTAGGATTATCACACCGGAGTGGATTCCCCAGGATAATAAGAGCATAGATTTGCTCCTCAATCGAGAGACTGACGAAGCCTTTTGGAGGTACAAACCTGATCGGCCAATTGATATAGGAACAATCATGATCTATGAGTTTAAGGATCCTGATAGCCCAGGTAGGGTGACCTACTTAGATCACGCTTCGGAGAGGATCTTTGTGGTGACAGAAAATGATAGGCATGCTTACACTTGGAAGGGTGAATTCGTTTTTCCCCAACCAAGATCGAATGTATCCTATGGTCACCCTGGAGCTGGAACATCCCAAGCTCATGGAATGCAAAGAGACAGAAGCAGACATAGACCAGAAGTAAGCTTTGCTAACCTAGTGGGCAGAGAAAGAACGAGGACAGAAACAAATAGAGTAGAACCTGAGATACTTAGAGCTCACAAGAATCAAAGAAATGCGGATGAGTTCCCTCTACCACGACCTAGAGAGCACACAAGGACTTTGAGACCGACTCAGCTAGTTAAGTCCATGAAGAACTACTTCGATGGCACTGGAGATCCATACGATCATGTGGCTGAGTTTAGGCAAGTCCTGAGAGCTGAACAAGTGGAGGATCTATTCACGCAGTACAATGCCTTTGGTCTGACCCTTAGGAACATTGCCCTGACATGGTTTCAGCCACTAAATGAGAGGCAGTTCAGGAGCATAGACCAACTCCTGGAGGCGTTCATTATCGAATTCTCTAAGAGTGGCATAAGGCATAATACCTCCTCGCTGATTCACAGCTTCAAGCAAACCCCTCAAGAGACTGTGAGACTTGCAGGAAGGAGATTTAGGCAATATCTTGAAAGATGCCCTGTTTCGGAACTACCCACACCAGCTAAGCAAGTGGCTTTATTCCTGGATGGATTGCTAAGTACTAAATTGAGATCTTATGTGTACTTGAAGGACCCTAGGACCATAGAAGAGTGTGTACGCATGTGTATTGACATTGAGGATAACCTAGGGGAGGAGTTAGAGCTTTCCAAGATATACAAAGATTCAGATAGTGCACCTAGCCTCTCTTCCATGCAATCCACATCGATTGAGGAACTTGCAGAGAAAGTAGCTCAGAAATTAGGTGTCACTAACAAACAAATCCCAAGGTTTGCCCCTGTGAAAAGGTGCTATACTTGTGGCGGCGACCACATGGCGAATGTATGTCCCATTATGGCTCAACCCCAAGTTAATCCTAGTAGCCAGTACTACACCATAGAACGAAGGTACACTAATCACACCGCGCAAGATTGCCCCTACAATAAACAAACTGTTAGGCAGACGTACCCACAACCATACCCTCAACAAGGAAGATACCAGAACCAGTACCCACCTCAGCAGTATGCGAGGCCTCAACAAACCTACCAACCCTACCAAAACCAACAAAGGCCTCAGCTTGTGCTAGCACAACAACCCCCAGCTCCAGCTAATGTGATTCCGGTAAAGTATGCTGCTGCAGATGAAAACCTGAATAGAGCTATAGTCCCTGTAACACCAGTGCTTTCTGAAAGTGACCCCAGTGACCATAGCTTTGATTCTACACATGTCGATAGTCCCCATGCTTACTACATGCAATCTCCTGAACATGGTGAGTCCTACTATAGTGAAGAACCGAGTGAACCTAGTTGGGAGTCAGAGCACACAAACCTCATGTATACAAACCCCAATCCTCGGTCTCAACCTAGGCAGGTAAGACCTCCATTCCCTAGAGGACCATGCTACAGATGTCAAGGTGATCATCTCATTCGTGATTGTCCCTTGCCTCCACCTACACAACCCCAGTCAGTAACGATCCAGGGTTTTTGCCAAGACTGTGGAAAGGAACATCTCTTACGAGACTGCCCTAGGAATCCTAATAATATGCCAAAAATTACTCCTATTAACGTTATTGAGTTAGTGGTAGATTCCACAGGAAGTGTCAGTTCCACTACACCCGTGCAAGTGATCACTAGAGCTCAAGCATTGCAGCAAAACCCAGGGGTAAACCAGGAGAAGAGCCCAGATGTTAGTGAAACAGAGAGCATGACAAAAAAGAGGACTAGAGCTTGGAGAGATAGCCGTGAAAGAATGAAACGGCAATGGGCAAAAAAGATGAGTGAACTCGAGGAAAGCCTCAGAGAAACAAAGGCCAGGATAACTGAACTCACATCTCAAACTCCCTCTCACATTACCCCACTTCCACCATTCCCAACTCCATCCGACCCGCCACCTTCCGACCCGCCTCAACTAATTCCACCACCCCCTAGAGTAGGATCAGTCCTAGCAGATCCCACTCCCGAAGACCTTAATATGATGCTTAAAGCATATCAGGCCAGAATCCAAGAAGGGCCAAACGTAATTGATCATGAAAAGTGTTACCCAAGAGCAGAACTAGAGTTAGAACGAACCAAAATTTGTGCTAAGATGGTGGAATTGGCTCAGACCATGTTTGAGGCCAGTCGCCTATTTAACATCTCTAGTTCAGCGAAGACACAGTTGCACTTTGATGGACTGTTAGAAAGAATAGAGAAGCTGATTGCACAATCAGAAAAGGAACCCGCCTCTCAACACAAGGACAAGGCAAGTGAAAGATTAAGCATTCCTGCTCAGGAAGCCTACGTGCCTGAAGCCTATGTGCCTAACTCCACGGAGCCAGACACATCATCTTCTATGAATCGATTCACACCAGAATTCCTACGCGAGATTCAAGAAGACAAATGGGCTAAAGAGAGTGAAGTCCCTCCTCATATTGGACTGGTGGATGATGCACGCGACCAATTCCCACAAGACATCCCATCCATTTATGAGGAGCAGGAGAGCACCCACTCTCAGGACAGACTAGACTTTGAGTCTAACTCTCTACAAGAATTACCCCACTTCATAGGCCCATGGGAAGCTAAGTCTACTTGTATGAGAGCACCCACGGTCATGGTACGAAATGAGGACTCAGTCTTACCTAGGAACACAGAGGTAGTGAAAAACACTAAAGTGCAGTGCAATCTCAAGTTAGAAGTGCTACTCAAGGTTAGACCTGAATTATGGAAACATGTCGCCAAACAAGTACCAGAGATAGCAAAACCTCGTTCCCAGGTAGGATCCCAAAGGACAGTGCCAAAAATACCCTTGGATAAGATAGGAGATATGTGTGAAGGTGAAGAAGGGAACACCTACCTTCCCATTACCTACCAGGAGTACACCACCAAGGCAATTTTGGACTCAGGTGCAGGAGTTGCAATTGCCACCACTTCCTTATGGAAGCGTTGGGGCAAGCCAGCACTCAGGCCAACGAGAATGAAATTGCAGATGGCCGATGGTCATATTGAGAGACTCTTAGGATTGCTAGAAGGAATAACTCTCACCACCTGTGGTGTCGAGTTTGAGCATACATTTGCTATATGTGACTTCAGCAAAAATCATGCCTATGAGATGATTTTGGGAAGACCATTTATGCGACAGTTGCAAGTGGTACAGGACTTGGGAACCAACTCCTTGTATTTGCAACACTTAGGTGTTACAACCAAAGTAAATCTCAAAGATTACTCTCATAGAGATGTACCTCCCATCCAATGGAATCCCGTCCATAGAGCCAAAGATGATACGGAATCGGTGCATTCCATAGGATCAGGATCCTCATGGATGCATGAAGACACTCACTTATGGATGTGCAAAGTAGCAGTAGAGGAAGAGAAGAGAGAAAAAGCCATAGAGGTAGGTGCAAAAGAAAACCATAGATCGATTCAAGACCCAGCCTATGCACCTGTAGTCTTTCCTGATGAGGAATTCGAACCTCACGGCTGGGCAGAAATTCTAGCAACCATGGATGTAGCCATTAATGAGGAACAATGGACACCTCACTGTGATGAGGATGGCTATGACATTTCATTCTTCTCCATAGAGCCAATCATGGGAGAGGCAGTTCTAGAAGAATGCGAACCTAGCCCTGATGCATTTGAGGATGCAAGTGACTCCGATCTAGAGTCAATCATTATGGACCCACCATTTGCATCAGATGAAGAATACTTCCATGAAGTAGAATTTCAACCCCAGAGGCATGGAGAGCTTACAAATGATGTAAGATTAGCAACAAATGTGACCCCGAAGGAAGAAGGAAAGAAACGAAAGAAGAGAGAAGTCTCACCAGAAGAGGAAGAATCTTTGTTTGAGGTCCCAGAAAATTTTAAGAAGTATGAGATAGACGACAGGAGAGTCATGATAAGAATGCCTAAACGAGAGGCACAATCAGGAGAGGCCTATGATAACAAAGAAACCACCAAGAAAATAGTAGTGGCCCTAGAAGAAGGAGAGGAGAGATGCACGTACATAGGCCATGACCTAACAGAGGAAGAAGAGCATGCATTAATAGCCTTGCTAAGAGAATACAGAGATGTATCGCTTGGAGTTACAAGGATTTGAAAGGTGTTGATCCAGACATATGCTCACACACTATCCCCATGACCTCGGATGCCAAACCTTCTAAGCAAAAGCCCTATACATATAACGATAATTACGCTGCCAAGATTAAAGAGGAGATAGATAGACTGGTTGAAGCTGGATTTATCTATGAAATTGAGCACACTGAATGGGTATCCCCCATTGTAATGGTGCCCAAAAAGAATGGTAAATTACGTGTATGCATTAACTTAAAGAAGGTCAATGCAGCCACAATCCGAGATAACTATCTGCTTCCCATCACAGAACATCTCTTAGAAAGAGTGGCAGGCAAGGAAGTGTATAGCTTCCTTGATGGATTTTCGGGCTACAATCAAGTGGCCATAGCTCCAGAAGATCAGCATAAGACGGCTTTTGCCACAGAGTGGGGTATATTTGCCTTTTGTGTAATGCCATTCGGGCTTACCAATGCACCAGCTACCTTTCAGAGACTAATGTGCCATGTATTTAAGGAGTTCTTGAGGAAGAACTTGGAAGTCTATGTTGATGATCTTTGTGCTCATTCCAACACTAGACAAACCCACATTCCTGAACTCAGACAAATCTTTGACAAATGTAGAGAATATCAAGTCTGCCTAAACCCAGAAAAATGCGTTTTTATGGTCAGGCAAGGCAAGATTCTAGGACACATAGTGTCAAAAAATGGCATATCCACCGACGAAGAGAAAGTGAGAGCCATATCAGAGCTACCTAGGCCAAGGAATGTCAAGGAAGTACAAGCTTTCATGGGGCATTGTGGTTACTACCGCCGGTTCATTCACATGTATGCCGTCATTGCAAAGCCCATGTACGGACTTCTGACTAACTTTGAGTGGACTGATGAATGTGAGAACTCCTTCCAGGAGCTTAAACGAAGATTATGTTCAGCACCAATCTTGACCACACCAGATTGGAACAAGCCATTCCATGTTCACGTGGATGCATCCAATTATGCTATTGGATGTGTACTCGCACAACCTACGGGTGAAGGTAATATGGATCTTCCAATTGCCTATGCCAGTAGACAATTGAATGCAGCTGAACGAAATTATACCACTACTGAGAGAGAAGGCTTAGGCATGATATATGCAGTTAAAAAGTTTAGACATTATTTTCTTGCAAATAAGTTTAAATTTTTTACTGACCATCAGGCATTGCTATACCTCGTAAACAAGCCATGCAATACAGGAAGATTAGTAAGATGGTTTCTCTTACTAATGGAATATGATTTCGAGGTTGTGGTAAGGAAAGGGAGGACTCATTTGAGAGCTGATCATATTTCTAGGCTCACATCTGGAGAAGCCCCACAAGGAGTATCAGATGACCTTCCTGATGCTTACTTGTTTAACTTGGAAGTGGTACCGCAGTGGGCTAAGCCATTAGTGCCAGTGTTGACGTACGGGCCTAACCACCCAGTAATAGCCACACAGGACAGAGAGGTAGTAAAAGCCCAAAAGTATCACATCATGGCAGGAAGTATGTACAAGCACACAGATCAAGGGATCTTGGCTTGTTGTGTAGAAGAGGACGAGTATGCGAAGTGGTTGCAATTAGCACATGTAGGTGCATTAGAGCAACACTACTCAAAGCAACGAACCTTATAGACCCTAAGGAGACTCGGAGTGCATTGGCCAACTATGGAAGCGAATGTCCAAAAGTTGTGCAAGGAATGCCCAATCTATCGCACTAAACCACCTGTGGAACATGCCACTCTTTATCAAGTGTCCATAGTGCCAGATTGGAGTGAACCACTAGTATCCTTCCTGAGGACGAAAACATCCCCTCCAGACATGACTCTAGCCAGGAAAAGGAGTTTAGAACAAGAGGCCTAGGATTACTCTCTCATTGGCGATAATCTATACAAACGTGGTAAAGACGGTTACTTGAGACTATGTGTCCATGAAAGTGAATATCTCAAGATCTTGGAAACTGCTCACCAAGGGGTAGCAGGAGGACACTTTGGACCAGATCGGGTGATCAAGGCAATACTATTTGCGGGCTTCTGGTGGCCGACCCTTCACATGGATGCACATACCTATGTGAAACGGTGTGTGTCTGTCAGCGAACTCAGTATCCTATACGTAAAGATGAGATGCCACTGAAACCAATGATGGGTGGACGTGCATTCTCTAAGTGGGGAATAGACTTCGTAGGTCCTATTAATCCCCCAGCTAAGGGCTCCCATGCAGAATATATCATTGTTGCGACAGACTATCTAACAAAGTGGGTAGAGGTAAAAGCCACGACGAAGAACGATGCTCAAACAATTGCTAAATTCTTGTTTGAGAATGTATTCACAAGATACGGGCTACCTATAGAACTAGTAAGTGATAGAGGCACTCACTTCTTGAACGAAGTGATTGAAAATCTACTCCAAGAATTCTTGGTAGTTCATAAGAAGTCTGCCGCTTATCACCCTCAAGCTAATGGACAAGCCGAAAGCACCAACAAGATCTTATGCAATGTACTGACAAAATTAGTGAACACTAAACGCTCTGATTGGGACAAACAGCTACACCATGCTGTTTGGGCATACCGAGTCGCCTACAAGACGGTACTCCAAGCCACCCCCTTTCAGATGGTATTTGGCCAAAATGCCGTGCTACCTTTGGACTTCTTAATACCTACATTGAAAGTAGCACAAGAGCACGAATGGACGAGTCATGAACTCTCCTCCAGACTGCTTGACCTTGAACGATTAGGAGAAACAAGACTGAGAGCAGCTGCAAGGATATATGCAGCAAAGAAACGACAGAAGGCATACTTTGATGCCCACGTTAAGGATAAAGGTTTAAAGGCAGGCAACTTAGTTTTAGTCTACACATTGAAGCAACAGGCGAGGAAACTGGAGAAGAGAGGCTACGGACCTATGATCATCAATAGGATCTCCACGAGTGGAGCAGTACAACTAGCCACTTTAGAGGGTGATGTTCTCCCAAACTATATTAGCGGATGCAGAGTCAAGTTGTATCAGGAACCTCTCACAGAGGAAATGCTAAGTCGACTCAACACTGCTAAGAAACACAAAGAGGAAGAAAAGCGAATTCGAGAAGAAGCTCAAGCAGAAGCCCTAGAGCGCATATGGAGAATGAAATTAAGAAGACAAGGTAGAGAGCACCCTAGGCAAGATGCATATGCAGACCAAGGATATGACGTGGCTATGTGTGAAGTCTTAGGTGTTAGTTCACATAGGATAACTGATCGACGTCCTTTCATAACCTTAGATATAAGACAAGGAAAGAGTGCAAGGACTGTAAGAGCCTTGATTGACTCAGGTTTAGCCACTAGTGCTGTTAAATTGTCTTACTGTCAAGAATTGCAATTAACTGTCAATCCTGTGGAAGCATATCTCATAGGATTGGGAGGCGTGGAAACCCCTTGCATGGGCGAGGTGGAACTTCCCCTCTATATTCACGATGAGGCAATGACAGTTAAAGTACTAGTATGTCAAGATGAGGACCTCACTGAACCCCTTGTCTTGGGTCAAGACTGGATCTATGACCAAGCAGTCAACTTAAACCTAAGAAGTGGACTTCTTCAGGTATGGGTGAATCAGACTAGAATTACAATTGAGTTAAATAATGGAGCACTCAAGGAACTAGAAAAGACACACACTCCTGGTCCTTCCAGGAGTACACATGAAGATGACCATGCTGTTCTTGTCCAAAACTATGTGTTGCAGAGGAATGATGGTTGCAAAAAAGGAGTCAGGGATGCAACGGAATTCCCTTCTTTTCCAAAGGCCAGAGGGAGGCAGCAACCAAAGGTGGATCAAAAGCAGAAGAAGCAGAGTACTACCTATGTCGGGGATCAAAAGTACCTGCGCAGCAAAACGTCTCAGCTATTGAAACAAGTGTGGGTGCGGAAAGGCGAACACCCGGTTGCACTCAAGCCAACCACACGGTCAAAGCCTCTTATTAGTAACCAACAACACGACACTAATAAGACGTCTTTCAGAAGTTCTTATGCTAACATGAAGTCTATTTGGGTGCCCAAGAAGTCGATGAAGGCCAGCCCACAATCAAGACAAATTTGGGTGCCTAAGGCTTGCTTGCGGGCTCAAATGACCCCACACAATTCACATCATACACGACAGGGTTCACTCGCTCAAGCAGCCGCCACCCACTCTTGTCTGATACACTCGAACACACTGCAACCTAGAAGCACGCACAGACTCACCCGTAGATGGGTCCCTAAACAACCCCCTTTTTCAAGTAAATACCCTATCACACTCTCCAGAGCCTCCACAAAGTCAAACTCAAAACCTATCCGTTGCATTTGGCAACCTAAAACTTGTAATAAACCCCCGGACCCCAAATGTAAATCCATGCCCACCTACTAACCACTTCACTCTCACATTACATCATTCCGCTTAGCTCGTAGGTCTACCCAATTTCTAACTACACACACTAGCACCGAGCACTTATTAACCCCTAACCTCTCCCGAACTTTAGGTTAATGTTGTAACAGGGGACACCGTGTCATTTTTGTGTCCATTGCAATGTTAACATTTATTCATATATTCTCACAGAACCAGCTACGAAGTTTTCAACATGGCTGAGGGCAGCAGGAACTAGCTCTCACACAGAAACAAGCCCGCAAGTGGTGGACTTAGACAGTTTACCCGTTTTGCCTGAGACAAATGAAAGACCAGAAGAATTGCGGGCAATCAAAATCATACCTATTGCGGACCCTCCGCGTGGCCACACCATGCCCGTAGGAAAGACTTCCCACTGGTTTACTGAGGTGGCAGGACCCTTGGGTGAGGGAACGTACCTATGGGAATCAGAGTTGGACTTCAATGGGAAGCAAGGCAGATACCATTTCTTTACAAGACAATTCGAGAAGTTACAAAATGCAGAAGGTCTACGTTCGATATGGGCAAAGGCAGGATTGGATGCATATTTCAGTGCACGGATCCCAAAGCCTGACTTCATGCAATGCTACTATCTCATCAACACCTTGACTCCAAACCAGAACCCAAAAGGTGCAAGCTCATTTATGATTCCATCTCTGACAAAGGGGAATGAGCTCAAGAGATTCAGGCTATCAAACAACTTGGTGAGAGAGGCTCTAGATATGCGCGGAATGCATATTCCTACAGAGAAGGAAACCCTAGTACCAGATTACATGAAGAATCGAAGTCTCACCAAACTCAAGGACATGGTGTCCATGACACCTAATATTGCAATACACCTTCGCATGTGCATGCAACACTTTGCTTTCCCGGCACAAGATAGATTCACCATGCCGCCCAAAAAGATTTGGTTTAGTTTGTATCTAGCAGAGACACAGAGCCTCACCATCAACTTACCCCACTAGATAATTGATCAGATACACCTAGCTCACAAACGATGGCCGCGGAAACAGGTTTTATATGGTTACTGTGCTCTGACGAGAATCATTTATAGGTGTTTGGCTTATGACATCCCTATTCAACGGGCCTTAATGTGGAATCGTGTAGAGCAGTTTAGAGGCAGGACATCCACAGGACCCCCTTCTAAGAAAATGAGAGGCATTGTCCAAGTCCCATGTGCTCAACCACGTGGAGCCACCCTAACACCAGACGTCACCCCTCCACCCCGAAGAGTCCGACCATTCACACTCCGACTTCCAAGACGCAGCACCGATGGTTCCACCTTGATATTCCCTCCTATCCCAACCGATCTTGAATTTCCGAGTGGTGCACCTTTGGAAGAACTCACTAATGAAGATTTCGAACAATTATTACAAGATGTAGAGCTGGAGGCAGAAGAGGCACAACAAGCGGAAAACCTGCAAACGCAGGCCACAACCTCCCAAGCACCTGTCACCCCAGTTGAAGTGGATGAAGAGGATGACGGAGATGAAGAACAGGAGGAAGATGAGGAGGATTATGATCAAGAGCATCAAGAGGAGCAACAAGAAGTGCCAGAACTTGTAGGTGCACCAGCATATACAGCTCAACTACAAAGGTTATACGACACAATCAAAGCAGTACAAGAAAGGCATCAACTCTCTCTTGTATCAGGTCAAGCTTTGATGCAAAAAATGCTATCAGATGAGGGGGTGGACCAACATTTCATCGACACCCTCAAATTAGTGTCAGAATCTTTAGGAGTTCCGGAGGCTGTCCACACTGCAGTCCGCCAGTCCGTGAGGTATGACAAACGCAGAGTTGACACATTACCACGAGCAGGTAAGACTATCAGGATACTCGTCACAGAACAAGAAGTACCAATTGAAACCACAGCTACCCCCACAACCACCACTGACCTCTCTGCTGAAACCTTCGTTCAGACATCACCCATCTCACCCCAGCATCCTCCATCACCACCTTCTCCACCCCCACCACCACCTCCCACCATGGGAGAAACGACAGTCATCACCTCTACCTTCACTTATAACCCACCCTCATTCAAATCATTCTCATTTCGAGAACCCACCTCACAAGACACCCTCTTCTCCTTCATCACCAATCCCTTGTACACTTCATCCCTTCTATCCTCCGAACCAATAACTGGCCATCCCATAATTCCAAGTGTAGTTGGAAACCCGACACCCACCAAAGGCACCCTGTGTTTCCCTTCCTATCCCCCAATACGGGTACCTCCATTCCATGACCCTCACTTCCCATCTGGCCCCTACACCTCTTTCAACCTGACTGCACCACCCCAATACCCGTCCTTTGTGGAGCAGTTCATCCGCTCTCCAATGTTTCAGAGGCACATTTCTCCGATGTTCGCAACGACATCAATTTACACGAACACCACACTCACTTCACCTACCATACCCACCTACATGGTAGCCCCTGTACACACCACCTTGTCTGACCCAATGGACATTTCACCAACCACAGCACCTCTCCCCACGATTCCACCATCTTCCCCTCCCTTACCCCCCACCTCACCACTCACATCATTGGCACACACAGCATTCACTACCCCCCTACCCAATCCCACCTCCCCTGCAATTCAAACTTTTTCCCTTGCATCTCATAATGTAAATAGCACGTTCAACACATTACTTCAGTGTACACATCAACTACAACAAGAATACCAGCAATTGGAAGAACGCACTGCTGCCCTCCAGGCAGAATCTCAACGTCTGCAAGCTAGAGTCACCACTCTTGAAGCTGATTACCAAACGCTCCTAACCGAGCATACCACCTTACAACAGGCTCACTCCGAATTGGAATCAAAGACACCAACAGTAGATGATCAAGCAGTCAAGGAACTAGAAACAGTGCTCCAAGCGCAAATGATATCTAATGCTACACTCAGACGCAACATTGGGCTATTAAGGAAGCATATGGCAGCAGCACTAGAAGAGAACAAGAGACTTCAACAACAAAACCAAGACAACTTTGAAGCGGCAATGGAAGGAACTGTAGGAGCAACCATTAGCCCTACCAGATATAGAGCAGTCCCATTGGAAGACATTCGCATCTTACTTGAGGAGCATGCAAATTTTTTGGAGTCATATGAAAAGTTAGAGACTGAATGTGCAGACCTAAAGAAACAGATAGCCAGTGCCCCCATAGCTCAACAGGAGCCGGTAATCTTGCAACACTCTACAGAAGAAGTAGAGACCCTTCGGAAACAGGTGGCAGAACTCCAAGCACGCCTCATACCATATGAAAGGCCACCCTCGCCCATTGAAGAACCAGAACCTGAAACAGTAGTGGAAATCCCCGTTGATGACAGCTATGAAGAGCCATACGAGCCGATGTCGACACCCGGTGGTCGTACTACAGAGGAAGGACAAGACACTTTAGAAATTCAAGTTCCAGATTGGGTCAAAAGGGTCGAGAAAGTGGGTAAGACACATGATGATCGTGTGGCTGTGCAAATGCAATCTCTCACAAATCTGGAAGAAACTGTCCTTAGGTCTTCTTACTTTCAAAATCTATCCCATCAACGGTTAATCACAACATCAGAGTCGCAATACATGCCTTATTTTGTCTTGCTACATGATTATAATGCAGAAGTCAAAAGACATACAGGGAAGGAGCCCACATTCGCCACTCAATTTGAGCTAGGGGATTTACCGACAGATGCACGTGCTGGCTCGATCTTCCAACCTAATTGGCGTGCACGTCTACTAACCGATTACCCAGAGATGATGAGCACCTGGGCAACCATGCCACTATATATCAAGTATAATCCATGCTATTGCCCAGTGGTACGTCGTAGATCCTGGCAAGCATTTGCAATCAAGGTACGTAACAATAAAGAATGCTCGGCTTGGGTTAACTATCCATATCTTGCTCCACCTTGAGGGACCCCAACCGTAGCCTACATGATATCAACAATTCGGCACTGGTCTACACGTCTAAATAATGTACCCGACATAGCAGCGAAAATGTGTGTGAAGATATTCGAGCTCATGACCATTGTCTTCAAAACCTTTCGGAATGTACAGGCTCCATACATCTCTGCCCCTGGATTCTCTCAAGGTAACAAGGATTTAGTCTACGACATGAGCCAGACTCCCTCGGTTACTATAATCGTTGCCTGGCATGCACGAATAAAGTACTTACCTGCATGCTTCAAGCAGACATTTGAGGAAATGTTCTCTACGGGATTCTGGGAATATCATTCCGAAATTTTCATTCCCAGACCCACACATTTGCTACATCTATTCGAAGTCGAACAAGCGATCCATGCTGATCAGTTACGGCTGCCACACCCGGACATTCCAGGGAGTAAGTAGACAAAGCAATCGACGCAAATCTGGCAGATAGGCCCTTCAAATTTTTCCAAATCAACATCTTTATAACAGTGATTCTTATCACTAACAATCATTGTAAATACCATTTCATATTTTTGTAGCTCCATTTTGTGCAAGCCAAGGAGTCCTTGAGCTTGAGGAGCCTTAGAAGTACCTACATATCAATTTTCGTATTTTTTAGACTCTGTTTAAGCCCTCAAATTGGCCCTGGAACCTAATTTTTAACTAGGCCGGACACTAGGTCTGGACAGGGCCAAAACCTAGTCAAAAACTATAAAAAGAGCTAGAGAGCTCATTTTTCGGGTTAGATTGTAATTGAAACGAACTTGTAAGAGCTTTTTGAAAGTAATCTAAGAACTCCATTGCTTCTCACTCTTTGTCTTGCCGTGTGTGCGCGTGTGTGTGTATGTGTGTGCATGCTTGTGTGCTTCTCACTCACGCACTTGTGCCTCCACTTGCTCGAGGTCTTCATACCATCCTCACGTCTTCCCGGATTGACATTAAAGGAGGTGCTACTCATCACTGAGCTACAAGAGGTCTTGCCATAGCTACACAAGAAGCTATGTGGATGAAGACATTATTCAAATATCTTGGATTGGAGTTTGGAACTCCAACTATCTTTGGTGACAATATGAGTTCTATTCATTTGGCTGCTAATCCTATTTTTCATGCAAGGACTAAACATATTGAAGTTCATTATCACTATGTACGAGAGAAGGTTCTTGTTGATGTATGAAACACCACAAGAAATGAATTAATGTGACACTAGAACACCTCTATGGTCACCATTAACTCACTGCCACTCCAAACTTTGAGAAATGATAGCCTAAAGTGAGAACTTTGCTTCTACAGAAATTCCTAGTCACTGAAATGACATACCTTCAGTATTTTGTTAATTTCTCTTAGCTCAAGTATTATTTCTCCATGAAACTTTAGTGGATGAGACTAAAAGAGTAGAGCTTTCCAACAAGCTATCACATACATGAAACGGATCTCTAGAACTCAAGTTATGGCCCTCACAAGATGACCCTATATGACCTTCCAAAACTGGAAATCTTGCCTTCTTTAGTAATTTCGGTGTCCAAAAATAAAAAATTTGATGCCTGGCATCGAATTTCAGCCAAAGTCGATGCTGGGCATCAACTTTGAGCTTTTTTAGGCTCTTTTTTTGCACCAGAAATACTCTCTTTTACACACATATGAATAAGACCACTTGTATGCTAGAAGTCGATGCCGGGCATCGACTTTATGCTGAAACTCGATGCCAGGCATTGAGTTGCTCCACAAACTTCATGTTTTTAGAAGATCCAACAACAGGTAACACACAGAGAATGAAAACAATGACTTATCAGCCAAGATTCGATGCCAAGCATCGAATTGCTCAGAAAACTTGAACTTTTGAATTCATCACACAGTAGGCAAACATGGAGATGATGGAGAGAGACTCATACACAGAACTTTACTCAGTTATTTCTCATAGCTATGAAAACTCAGAAGTTTTACAGATGCTTTCTTACTCAGAGAAGCCCGACTATACACAGTCGTATAAAATGAACTCCTTCTTCTACTTCTTCTCTCTCTTTCTCTCTCTACGCGTCAGTTGATACAAACTAACTTATATAGATTTTCGTATTCTCGTGATTTTAAAAAACTTCTAGAACTAAAGTGAACTAACTTTACAAATATGATACACTTGTGAATTTTGTCCCTTCACATAGGCATGGGGTTTTCTTCCTAAGATTTGACCTTCAAATATATGTCCAATTAGTGATTGTTTCTCCAACAGCTCCCCCTCAATCACTAATTGACATTCCCTATTTCTTCATATCATCTTCTTTTCTTTTACTCCTGCCATGCTTTTGAATCTGTTGGTCTTCACACCATCCAAGATCTTTGTCATTATGTCTGCTAACTGATCTTTAGTAGAAATGTACTCCACTTCAATCTCCTTCTCCATTACCTTTTCTCTGAGAAAATGATACTGTATCTCTATGTGCTTTGTCCTTGCATGAAATACTGGATTTGCTGCAAGATAAAGTGAACTCATATTATCTCCATGTATTGTAGGTGTACCTTGATCAATGCCTAAGCTCTTGAACAATGTCTGCATCCATATGACTTCCTTAGCTGCTTCCACAAGTCCTTTGTACTCTGCTTCAGTTGATGATAATGCTACTGTATGTTGTTTCTTTGAACACCAACTTACAAGCTTATCACCAATGTATATCATGTAACCATGAGTTGACCTTCTATCATCTTGGTTACCTGCCCAGTCTGAGTCACTGTAGGCTCTCAACTTCAAATCTGATGTAAAAGGATAATATAATCCTTCCTTTATAGTTCCTTTGATATATCTGAGAACTCTTTGATCTGCAATCCAATGTGGGTCCTTTGGACAATGCATGAACTGTGACAAAACTCCCACTGCATAACTAAGATCAGGTCTTGTTAGTGTAGCATAAATCAAACTACCCACAAGAGATTGATACTTCCTCATATCTTTGTATTCTGCACCATCATATTTACTGAGATTGTGATTAACCTCAAGTGGAGTTGAAGCTTCTCTGCAATTTTCCATATCAAACTTCTTCAATAGATTTAGAAGATACCTTTCTTGTGACACAAATATGCCATGATCTGTATAGGTGACTTGCATACCAAGAAAGTATGACAACTTTCCTAGATCACTGATCTTGAATTCTTTTTCAAGTAATCTCTTTACCTCCTTGATTCCTTCATCTGAAGTACCTGTGATTATAATGTCATCTACATAAATACAAATGTAGATTGTACCTTCCTCTGTTCTTCTGATAAGTAGACTTGGGTCTGCTTTTGAACTTTGATATCCAAGTTCATTCAGATACTTCACCAGTCCATAGTTCCCTGCTCTTGGAGCTTGCTTCAATCCATACAATGCTCTTCTCAACCTGCAAACAAAATTTGGATACCTGGAATCTATAAACCCTTGAGGTTGTTCCATGTATACCTCATCTGATATGTATCCATTCAAGAATGCATTCTTTATATCCAATTGACTTAGAGTCCATCCTTTTGAAGCTGCAATAGCAATGATTGTCCTTATAGTTGACATCTTAGCTACGGGACTAAATGTCTCATCATAATCTATGCCATAGGTCTGGGCATAGCCTTTCACCACCAATCTAGCTTTGTATCTGGCTATACTTCCATCTGCAAGCTTCTTCACTTTATAAACCCATTTATTTCCAATTACTTTCTTACCATTTGGTTTAGGAACAAGTTCCCATGTCTTGTTCTCCTCCAGTGCATTGAACTCTTCCTTCATTGCTTCTTCCAATTGCTTCTTACCTTTAGCTTCATCATAGTTGTGAGGTTCTTCATCATCTTTCACCATATATGCATAGTTCTTCTGAGTTATGTAAGAAGTATCATAAGAATACCTTTCTGGTTGTCTTCTAGTCCTGCTTGACCTTCTTGGTTCACATTCTTCATAAGTTTTTGGATACACTTCTTCATCAAATATAGGAGCTTCTTCATTTCTTCTTGTTAATCCACTTGTGGATGTACTTGCTTGCATATAGTCTTCATCTCTATTTACGTGCACAATTGATTTTCCTTTCTCACATCTTCTTACCTCTTCTTCAAATTCTTCAGCTGTATGACTTTGATCTGCATACCAACTTTTCTGTTCATCAAATGTAACATCTCTAGAAACAAGAAATTGTTTTGTTAGAGGATTCCACAACCTGTAACCCATCTGCTTTTCATCATAACCAATGAACACATATTTTTCTGCCTTTGGTTCAAGTTTATGCCTAAGCTGTGATGGCACATAAGCATATGCAATTGATCCAAACACTCTACAATGATCTAGTGTTGGTTTCTTACCCCACCAAGCTTCATATGGAGTCATTCCATTTAGAGCTGCACATGGTAATCTATTCACAAGATATGTGGCTGTATTTACAGCTTCAACCCAAAGATAATTTGGACAGTTCTTCTCCTTTAGCATAGCTCTAGCAAACTCAACCAAAGTCCTGTTCCTTCTTTCTGCTACACCATTTTGTTATGGTGTATACCTGCAAGTTATTTCTCTCTTAATACCTGCATTCCAAAGATAATCATTGAACTCTTGGGAGAAGTATTCTCCCCCTCCATCAGACCTCAATCTTTTAAGCTTTTGACCTGTTACTCTCTCTGCATATGCATGAAAATGCTTGAAGGCTCCAAACACTTCTGATCTTTCCTTCAAAACATATAATGTTATCCATCTTGTAGCATCATCAATGAAAAGAACATAATACCTTGAGCCACTGTTAGATCCTTCTTTTGTTGGTCCCCATACATCTGTATGAATGAGCTCAAGTATTCCATCATATTTGAATCCTTTCTTCTGAAATGGTAACCTGTGTGCTTTTCCCATTTGACATGCTTCACATTTATAAACCATATGTTGACTCTGCACATTTGGTAATCCGAGTACAGACTGATTAGCAACCATAGCTTTAATTCCTCTTTCATTGAAATGACCTAATCTCTTATGCCAGAGATCAAGTTCTGTAATCACTCCTTCACCATGTGTGAGCAAGGCTTGACCAATGTTCCCTTGTACTCTTAAAGTAAAGAGTCTACCTTCTTTCTTACCAGAGACAATCTGATTATATCCATTATCTGGATCTTCAACAAATACTCCTTCATTTGTAAACCTGACTTGAAAACCTTTTTCAACTATCTGTCCCACACTAATCAAGTTTTTAGGTATTGTAGGAACATACAAAACATTGGTTAGCAAATCTGCTCCACTCTTGCATTTCACTTTTCCAATTGAATGTACACTATGCCTTGTATTATCACCAGTTTGAACTGTGTGACTAGAAATGCCTTTTTCCAATTCTGACATCAATTCTATGTTTCCTGACAAATGATTAGAACATCTAGAGTCAATGTAAAATACCTTTAGATCTTCTTTATCTGATGTGCTAACTGAATTCATCATCAATGATGTATGACTTTCATTCTGTGTGTCATTTGCATAATTGTAGTAGGTGGTGTTGTAGGATTGATTCTGTCCCCAACTTCTTCCTCCACCTCTACCATAGCCTCCTCTTTGACTTTGTCTACCTCTTTGAAAATTACTTTGATATCTTCCACCTCGGCCTCTACTATTGTTGTTTTGATTCTGGTTTCATCCTTGTTGATTGTGCCAACAGTCATGAGCCAAATGATTACTCAATCCACAGATCCAGCAAGCCTTTTTGTTGTTATTTTGATTACCTCTTCCTCTGCCTGTGCCTTTACCTCTTGCATAATAAGCTTGAGAACTAGACTCCTCTTCATCCTTTGCTTTACCTTTATCTCCTTTCTTCTTGTTCTTCATGTACATTGCAGAACTTTGTCCTTTATCTCCATCTCCCTTCAAGTCTTGCTCATATGTGAGCATTAAACCAAGTAATTGATTCAAATCTGGAACATAATGATTTAATGAAAGTTTTGTTGATAAGACAAAAGGTTTCCACCTTTCATCCCCTCTCAAACCTGCAAGTAGTTGAGCAATCAATCTGTGATTTTCAACATCTTCATCTATGGATCCAAGACTATCTGCTAGATCCTTCATCTTAGTGACATAATCACTAATACTTTGACTTGGCTTCTTCTTGAATGTTGTAAACTCTGACCATAGACTTGCTTTCCGTGCTTTAGTAGTACTTTGGAAATGATACTCCAATGCATTCCATATATCTTCAGATGATTCCAATCCTCTGACGTGTGGTAGCAAATGATCAGAGATTGTGTTGTAGATGTAGGCTTTTGCACTTGCATCCTTCTTCTGCCAATGCTTTAAAGCATCAAGTTCCTCTTTCTTTGGTCGGCTTTCATCTTCAAATACTAGCTTCTCTTCTTCACCTGTTACATATACCATGAGATCCTTACTCATAAGTAAGGCTTCCATTCTCATTACCCATGCGGGGTAATTATCTCTATCCAATTTGTCAATGGAGATATGATCTGCCATAGTTCTTTCCTTCTACTGCAACCTGTGAGCTTAAAGGATAAAGGATAATACCTTTTGAAGTTCTTTTTGTATGAGGATACTTTTGAAGTAACCTTTTGATGCCTTGTGTCTTCAAATGCTTCACCTTTCAAACTTTAATGGAAAACTTTACAAAACTTCTCGTACCTTTGTCGCCTTCTGTTCTTTAGGACCTTTCTGCTCTGATACCACTTGTTGATGTATGAAACACCACAAGAAATGAATTAATGTGACACTAGAACACCTCTATGGTCACCATTAACTCGTTGCCACTCCAAACTTTGAGAAATGATAGCCTAAAGTGAGAACTTTGCTTCTACAGAAATTCCTAGTCACCAAAATGACATACCTTCCGTATTTTGTTAATTTCTCTAAGCTCAAGTATTATTTCTCTAAGAAACCTTAGTGTATGAAACTAGAAGAGTAGAGCTTTCCAACAAGCTATCATACACATGAAACGGATCTCTAGAACTCAAGTTATGGCCCTCACAAGATGACCATGTATGACCTTCCAAAACTGGGAATCTTGCCTTCTTTAGTAATTTCGGTGTCCAAAAATAAAAAATTCGATGCTTGGCATCGAATTTCAGCCAAAGTCGATGCCGGGCATCGACTTTGAGCTTTTTTAGGCTCTTTTTCTGCACCAGAAATACTCTCTTTTACACACACATGAATAAGACCACTTGTATGCTAGAAGTCCATGCCGGGCATCGACTTTATGCTGAAACTCGATGCCAGGCATCGAGTTGCTCCACAAACTTCATGTTTTTAGAAGATTCAACAACAAGTAACACACAGAGAATGAAAACAATGACTTATCAGCCAAGATTCGATGCCAGGCATCGAATTGCTCAGAAAACTTGAACTTTTGAATTCATCACACAGTAGGCAAGCATGGAGATGATGGAGAGAGACTCATACACAGAACTTTACTCAGTTCTTTCTCATAGCTATGAAAACTCAGAAGTTTTACAGATGCTTTCTCACTCAGAGAAGCCCGACTATACACAGTCGTATAAAATGAACTCCTTCTTCTACTTCTTCTCTCTCTTTCTCTCTCTATGTGTCAGTTGATACAAACTAACTTATATAGATTTTCGTATTCTCGTGATTTTAAAAAACTTCTAGAACTAAAGTGAACTAACTTTACAAATATGATACACTTGTGAATTTGTCCCTTCACATAGGCATGGGGTTTTCTTCCTAAGATTTGACCTTCAAATATATGTCCAATTAGTGATTGTTTCTCCAACAGTTCTAAGCAAAGAGATTCAAATATCATATGTGTCCACTCATCAACAATGTGCAGATATTCTAACCAAAGCATTGGATGGTACAAAGCTTTGCAAATTCAAGGCTATGATTGGTTTGCAGGTAATCTTGGAAGATTGAAGACCTCAAGCATACTTGGCTTGAGGGGGAGCTGTTGGAGCAAGTCTATGACAAGCCTAAGTATTGGCTTGAGTCCCACAAAGTCATAGAAGAAGCTTTAAAATGAAGACTATGTAAAGTTCACTTGTGAACTACCTCTTGTAACTTTTGAAGAGTTTAGTTAATGTAAAAGTGAAAGAATCTTAAGTGGTTGAGTCCACTTGATCAAAAAGGGAAAGAGGAGCCACCAATTCGTGATTTGTGGTAGGTAGAGAATCAAATCAATCATTGATTGATTGGAGAGTGATTGAGGGAAGTTAGCCTCCCAAACTCAACTATAAATAGATGGCAGTTTTAGTCGTGGTTAGAGAGACCTATGTGAAGACCTCCAAGAGCTGAGCTTTATGCCATATCCAGGTGTGATTACAAGGCACACATATGTATCAGTAAGTTCATTGTATTGTACAAGCAATATACTTTCATTTTCATGATCATTTGGGTTCATATTTCCATGTTCTTGTGAAGTGTACTACTCACTGCCATTACTCTCAGTTTTCTCAGTCAGATTGCAGAGATGTTTTCTCTAAGCTTGGTGCATCATTTTCAGTAATTTGACTTGGTAAATTTAGCTCTATAAGTCTAATATATGCTCACAAATTTTCATGTCATTTGGATGTTGCAATCTTCAGTTATGTTCATTTGAAGTCAACAGGGTCTGTTCATCTTCACTTCTCTGTCAGGTACCCGATTTTTTAACTCACCTTGTCAGAGCTATTTCTCAGGGATTACTTATCCACGTTTAGTGATTTAAAGCTTGTTGGATTCCCCTTACTGTCTCATATAACCATACAAATTTTCATAATCATTGGATTCCTACATTTTGAGTTATGTTCATTTTTCTGCTCACTGGTCTCAAACTGTAGTAGCCCGTGAAAATTGGGATGATGTCATCACTTGTTAAAACTCATTCTCAGTGTGTGGTTTATTATTTTTTATGAGATTACTCTTGAAAGTTAGCTCTTTAAGCTACCTAGACTTCCCCAAGAGGAATTAAGCTAATTGCTGCTGTGCTCAGAGAATTATGCAAAACACTGGACAATTGTATGAACCAAGAATAGCAAGTTTTTCACCTCTGAGCTAACTCCAACTTATCTATTTTGATCTATCTTTTTGAGAGTGATCTTCCAAGGTACATAGGGTGTCTAATACATCCATTGGCAAGCTAGAAGGGCCCACCATATACTCCTGGATTTCATTTGGCTGGTGTGGATGAAGGATTTTGCAACACCTCTTCATCTTCAAGCACATACCTATCCATCTCTTCACAGCAATGACATACATATCCAAATCAACCTCTATATCACATACTGTGATTCTTAAATTATCAATTACACCAACACATTTAACAACACTATTATTTGCCATTTTAGCTTGGTAAGGAGATGGTTCTGTCACGTCCAAGCCTAACCTATGCATGGTTTTTTCTGTCATGACACACATCTGTGCTCCGCCATCCACATACACATTGGAAATCCTTTTCCCTTTTACATATGCATCCACTGTGGGTACCACATCATCACATGCATTGGCTCTTATAAGGTTAATTTCCTTGTTTTTAGCCCTCCTAGTGCTTACTAGCTTGGACCATTCCCTCTTAGTTTTTGAAGATAGTTGGAGTAATTGTGGCCAAGTGATATTTGGTTTCTGTGTAGATATATCCTCAATCAAGTCATAAGGTTCGATACCCTTACCTAGAGGAAAGTCTTCCATCGTGATCTTCCTCCTCGGCCTTCTCTTTCTTTTACTAGCTTCTCCTTCTGCAACTCTTCCTTTCTTCGTTTGTGTGCCCATGCTGGAATCTTCATCTTGAGATCGGTCTCTGTCTTGCACCCTTGTCCTCTTGATTGGCATCGTATCCATGGTCTCTTGTTCCTCGGTCAGCTCCAAAACATTCACTTGCCTTTGGTCACCCTGAGCGATTGGGACAGGTAGAATATTTGCTTGCTTGTTGTTGTTGTTGTTCTTGTGCATATTGTGGCGGCCTCCTAACAGGATACATATCACCTGGATTCCTACGAGGGTGAGGGCAATTGTACATACCATGACCACATTCATTGCAATTGTAGCATATAAACTCTTGTGCTTGTCGTCGTTGTCCTCAATTTTGTTCCCTTTGTGGTCTATCTTGTTGGCTCCTCACCAAGTTGAGTGTTAGTTGTTCCAGGTGTTGTGTGAGCTTCTGCAAAATATCTTGTTGTGGATCTTCTCCTTTCTCTACCTGTGCAGTTGGTACTAGCGGAACAATATCCATATGTTCTACTTTTTCGACTTTTGAAGACTGAAACTTTAATTTTCTACACTTAACTCTTGCTATATCTAATGCTTCTTCAAAAGTACCTGGAAATTGTGACTCCACCTTTTGCTTTAGAGAAGGGAAGAGTCCTAAGATGAATCTATCCCTTTTCAAAAACTGTGGAGCTACTTCGTTTGCCCCTAAGCTACTCTCCCAATTACTCCACACACATTGAAACTTAGACTCATAATTTGAAAAGTCTTCAAGTGTGACTTGCCTTAGTGAAAGCAATTGTTGCCACAATCCTTCTAGTGTATCCTTTTTTCCGTACCGTGCTATGAATGCTTCTCGCAGTGCTTCCCAACTTCCTGTTGCTTCATTGGATAGGTTGTTGTACCATGCTCTGGCTTCCTCCTTTAGGACCAACGGAAAAGCCTTCAATTTGATAGCTTCTTGATCCCTTCCTGAGACAAGGTATGCCATCTCCAAGTTGTCCAAAAACTTTGCAGCATCTTCATTGGGCCTTCCGTAGAAGTGTGGGAAGGTTGTTGCCATGGTTGAACTTGAAATTGGGAATTTCTTACAAAAGAATGAAGATCCAGATGTCAAAACTAAGGGTATATTCTAAAATTGGAAAGATAAAGGGTTCTTGAGATTCAAGGATTTCTGCCATATGCTCTGCACCAAAATGATAGACTATGCGTTGTTGGAAGAGTATCTTTCTACTATATGTGATATGGACAGAAAGAAGGGGTCTTGGTTGATAAGGTTGGTTGGGATGAATGGGACGATTTTGGTTGTTGGGGTTTTGGAAATTCATGAATGAGTTTCTCAGTGGGGGCACCAGGTTATGAGAGGGGCATTAAGGAAATGGTCTCTAACACTTCCTCGATGCTCAACTCATAAACAAAGAATGGAATTGAAGATGAGGGACACCAGGCTCCTATAAAATCACTCACATGAAAAACACACAAAGCACTACCAAAGCAGGGGTAGTCCGCGCCGCTTTGCCACAGAAATACAATGGCACTCTTAGGGTGGGGGTGATCCATGCTGCCCTCTTAGTACACTTAAACACAATAAACAGAAAGGTACTCTTAAGGCAGGGGTGATCCACATCGCCCTCTTAGTACCAACACACAAACATTACACAAGTACTCTTAAGGCAGGGCCTTTCCACACCGCCCTCTTAGTACCACCACAAAAAATGCAAAACACTCACAAGAAAGAGATTCTCAATGACAAGTGGAGCCAAGTGATACCACAATATTCAATGGGTTTTGGGAATGATGGAGAAGAGCGAAGGAATATGGAAGGAGTAGGAAATGAGAGAAGAAGAGAGGGTGTATTGGATAGAATAAGCAAGGGTTCAGGGTAATGGAAATGGAAGGAATTGGAGGAATGAACTTGATTGAAATAGAAAATATTACAAAGACATGGGAGACTTACAAATTAGGAGCTTGTATAGCTCTCTCAATACAATGACATAGGGCTGACTCCTCCTCCTACGTTTGGAGTGCTCACTACACCCGCAGTGCGTACCTGCATACAACTCTTCTTGTTTTGAGGGCACCCAAGGGGGTCCTTTTATAGGTCTTTTGGGAAGATATTTGGAGATGGTATTATTTGGGAGAATCTTCTAGATGTGACACTTGTGTGGTAGAAAATACAACATTGACAAAATCCTCGAAGATTATTGGCCATTCTAAGGTGTGCACCTTATCCCATATGGTCATACCTTTGTTTTTTTCATGAAAAATCATAAAAATACTATAATTAGCACCTCCATTTTGTGGGAATGAGCCTCAAATCCGAGTTTGGGCGTTTGAAATATTTTATGCATGGTTTTGGGCCCAAAAAGTCAATCACATGTGTCCCATTTGTCAAGAATCTTTCTGTAGGACTCAAAAGTCTATGGTAAGGCTTGAGTCTTTGAAAAGTTTTTTTGGACTCTTTCAAAAGGGAGTGTGGGTCAAGCATAAGTATTTGAATTTGTAAAACTACTTGTCCCACTCCATATCTAACTTGGGATTTGATTCTACCATTCACTGCAGGTAAGGGTAGCTACTTTACTATGGTGGGGCCCACCTTATTCTTGGCTTTTTATTTCCTTCAAATACATATATTTATGGTTTCCATGAAGGTTTGAAAAATAAAAATAACTATAGGGGTACATATCTATACATAAGGTATTATTAAGGAGGTGTTTTTGCATGTTTCTTGCAGGTTTCAGCATCCTCACCATCTCCAGCGAGCTCAGCAGGTACGAAACTTCTCTGCGCAAGCCCCAAGACATCGAGCTCGAGCTATCGCGACACACCAAAAAACTGACCCTATCACGATTTTGAGTGCCCCACGACACTGCGCAGGCTGAGAGCTCCTAGAATCACTAGCCAAATCAGAAAAATTCACCATATCCCGAGGTATTGCGACACACCGAGGTATCGTGACACACCGAGGTATTGCGACACATCGAGGTATTGCGACAAACCCATCTATCACGACACACCGAGGTATCGCGACACATCGAGGTATCGCCACACACCCATCTATCGCGACACACCCATCTATCGCGACACACCCATCTATCGCGACACACCCATCTATCGCGACACACCGAGGTATCGTGACACACCCATCTATCACGACACACCGAGGTATCGTGACACACCGAGGTATCGTGACACACCCATCTATCACGACACACCGAGGTATCGTGACACACTGAGGTATCGTGACACACCCATCTATCGCGACACACCCATCTATCGCGACACACCGAGGTATCGCGACACACCGAGGTATCGCGACGCACCGAGGTATCCCGACACACCGAGGTATCGCGACACACCCATCTATCGTGACACACTGAGGTATTGCGACACACCGAGGTATCGTGACACACCCATCTATCGTGACACATCGAGGTATCGCGACACACCCATCTATCGCGACACATCAACCCGAGCTATCGCGATATACCAGCCTCACGAGTAATTTTTTGGAGTGTAATAATTGATTGACTTGAGATAATTTTTGGGCGTGATTTCTAAAACATTTGGGACTACCTTAGAGCCGTCGAAGTGGGCAGAATACCTAGAAAAACATAGATGAATTCCCTGAACCCTAAGAGCCTGTTTTGAACCCTAAGTGCCTGTTTGGTCATAACTTCACCATACGAACTCGGATTGACGAGATTTTAGTCTCGTTGGAAAGGCCGTTGAGAATCCTACGTGGATCTTGACTGGTTTTTGTAAGAATCATATATGGAGTTTAAGAACATGTATTTTTAAGTTGGCCATTCTATAGGGTTATGGGGTCATAAGAATTTGGGGGTACAGTGAGCTACTCCAAGGGGGGCTCATGATTGTTGATGTGTGTTCATCAATTCATTGTAACTTAAGGCCATATTAACTTGTGAACCTTTGCAGGAACATTGTGCGCAATCAAGGCAATTCAAAGCAAGCTAGCAAAGGTGATTACCAAGCTCGGGAGAAGGCTTCCTGGGCTGGTGCAACAGTCTAAGCAACCAGAGGATTGAGGTTGGAAGTTCTCTCAACCCTCCTTTGTCAATTCCTAGCTTAGACTAAGTACGACTTAGGTGTGGTAATTAACTAGGGTAACGTCAGGCACGAATCAAGTCCAAGAGAACTAATCAACCAAGTACAAGCATTAGGCAAATCTTTAGCGCAAACCCCAAGGGACAAAAGTAAACTTGATTCGATCACTTATCAAGTGCAGGATTCACTTAAGTATTCTTGACGATATGATTCCGAACAAGGGCTTAACCTAATATTCAACTAAAAAAGAACAAAGTGATTGGTGCAAATTAACCTGCAACGAGAGTGTATGTTGGCAGTAGCGAGAGGCATAGAAGATGCGGAAGCATGTAAAGACAGAGCAGGGAGTCAGTCGAATCACGTTTTCAAAGAATTATGTTTTACAAATACTTTTCAAAACCTCCAACAGTGATTTTCATCACTTTTGTAACATATGTAATATAGAAAAACCCTTTTTGTAATCTATAGCTCCATTTTGTGCAAGCCGAGGAGTCCTTGAGCTTGAAGAGATTAGGTAGAATGAGCGTACCAATTTTAGTTATTTTTAGACACCGTTTACCCTTTCAAATAGCATCTAGGACCTATTTTTTAAGTATGCCAGTCACTAGATGTGAAACCGGTCAAAACTAGTCTAGAATCTATAAAAAGAGCTAGAGAGCTCATTTTTGAGGTTAGCTTGTTTGAGTAGAGAAGAGCTTAGAGCTATTTTGAGCTTGTAAGAGTGTTCTTGAGTAATAGAGTTGATTTCTCACCTTCCATTGTGTCTTGCTTGTCTCTTCGTTGTGTGTGTGTATGTGTGTGTGCATTTCTATGCTTCTCACCTTCACTCTCACTTCATCTCACATTCACGATCTTCATATCACTCCTATTTCTTCCGCGGATTGACATTAAGGAGGTGGAGCTTCTTAACGTGGTTCTCACCATTGTGCTAGAGCAACACCAAATTTGGCGCCGTTGCCGGGGATCGAGTCTAGGACGAATTTGTGATGGTAATAGTATAGAAATAAGTGGCATTGGAAGGTAAAAATTTTCAGTTTTTGTTGTTGTTTTTCGTTAGTTTTTGGTGTTTTTCACCTCCCCCACACTCTATCTTCATCACCACATCATCATCTTCCACTCCAAAAAAATAAAAAAATTCACCATATCCACCCATTCTCCTCATTTCCCCTCATTTGTGCATGTGCGAGAGAGAGAGCTTTTGCGCTTGCATGTGCTTTTGTGTTCTTGAGTTTTCTTGCACGTACAATGCTCCAGAGCATCAGGAAAGCTTGCAAAAGGTAAAATTTCACTTTCTGTCAGAAATCTGCCATGGGTGTCAGACCATCGCGATGGTCTGCCAACTTCGACATTTTTGGTATGTGAGCTCCCCAAGAGGTAGGTGATACTAGTGCTTGCATGAATCCACAAACACATTTGCAAAATCTTTGATTTGGTGGACCATCACGATTGGCTCAGACCATCGCGATTGTGTCACACCATCGCGATTGGCTCACGCCATCGCGACGGCTCGGTCGGACCATCGCGACGGTCTCATACCATCACGATGGCTCACTTGAGCCATCACGACGGTTCACTCGGACCATCACAACGATCCCCTCGACCCCACGCCATCACGATTGGCTCATGCCATCGTGTCGACGCTGCCACATGGCAAGCTAGACCATCGCGATTGTTTGCTAGTCACGCCATCACGACTGTCCCAAGTTACGCCATCGCGACGACTCAAAATGAAACCATCGCGATTGGCTTATGCCATCGCGCCCGTGACCATCGCGACAATTCACTCGGACCATCGCGACGGTTCACATTGACCGTTGACTGGTGCCAATGCGATTGTTCGTAGATCATGCCATTGCGACAGTTCATTTTTGGACCATCACGATCATTCATTTCAGACCATCGCGACAGCTCACATTTACGCCATAGCGACAATTCATATTTACACCATCCCGACAGTTCGCACCTTCAAACCATCGCGATTGTGCCATGCCATTGCGACGGTTCACCAAGACCATCGCGATAGTCCCAGACCATCGCGATTGCTCACCCCAAACGCATTTTTAGGGTTTGAATTTTTGGCCAATTTTGGGGCTATTTTTGGCAAAATTTTGGGTGATTAGACTCATAGGAGACCCCTTAGCTCATATTTGGGACTAGAAAGCCAAGGGGCAGTAAAATTCTTGGGCAAGGAAAAAGGGTCGTAAAAGGTGTATATACTCAAGTGCTTGATCATCCATTTGTGAAATTGGTCTAATATTGGATTTTTATAGGTCTAGCAAGGACACTCAAGGGCAATCAAAGCAAGGCAGTGACGAATGCAGGGCTTGGGAAGCGCGGCTTCTTGGGCATCAGAGCAACCAGAAAAGCTGACTCGAGGTTGGAAGATTACTCAACCCCCTCAGTCAATTCTTAGCTTAGGCTAAACGTTAGCATTATGGATTAGATTAACGACGATAGGAATGCCTCAAGTTCAAGAGATTTAATTTTTTCAAGTCCAAGGCTAAAGTAAAGGTGTGTGATACGAAAACCTAAAGGAAAAGAACCTAAGTCTGACGGAACGAGACCTCAAAAATATAACGAATAGTCGATTCCTGACGCTTACAGTAAGACAAAACAAGAACTTAAAGACATTTAAAAATAATCAAGAAAGTAAGAAAAAAGAACCATTGACGATCTGAGCGTGTACTGAGTGTGAAAGGAAGTAAATTCATGAACCTTAGCTCGGGCAATGAAGGACCCTTTGGAGTTGATGCTTGAAACAACTGAATCAAAACAGACTACTTCATGAATAGCTAGTGTCACAAAACTTGCTATTTTAGTCAACACACCTACTGGTTCTTTTGCTGAGACCTCATAGTACACTAACAATTGATAAAATTACTTTTTAGGGAATTCAATTAGCTTAGATAGATAATGATTGCAAGTGGAATCATCTAAAATCGTCAGCTATGCACTGGGAAATAAGTTTAGCAATCCAAAGCTTACCCCTGACTTTTTAGGGACTAATGAGTAGATGACCAGTGAGCACTTCGATGATGATTTCTCCTAGATGGCTAAAACAAATGCTTTGAGATTAAGTGGACTTCATGTTGGTTCCAACAAGCTATAGATCATGCAAAACGGTTGAGAATTTTCTCAGGTATGACTAGAGAAAGTTCACCATTCTAAGTAGTTATAGAAGAGAAGTAGAGAGAGATGTTCAACCATCTATATGCATTATAAAACATGGTTGTAAAAGATCATTGGCATAGAAATGATGCTCAATGATGATGGACTGAGTGAGCTATGGTATAAGCTACTCAAGTCCTACAAATGATCAAGAAGAGAGCTCTCAATGAGGCACACACCATATGCGAGTTTTTACAAGACTTTTTATAAGAAGTTTTCTTTCAAGTTTGAATTTGAATTTCAAACTTGGCTCCAACTAAAAGTGACTCCTTTGATTTAGGAGGTATTCCATCAAATCAGATTCATAGCTCATACTTCTCCTAACTCCATGAGATATAAGGTTTTACAAGATTCTCTCAAGGCATAGACCTTTTACAATGGTAAATGATCAAGTAATTACAAGCCATGGTTCATATGAATCATCAAATGCCTCCACATATAGTCTTCCATGCTAAGCCAAATGTGAAGGCTTGGACATTTGCACCAACAGTGACGTGTGTGAACACACTAGGACCATCGGGACACTTTTTTCCCTCTTTAGGAGGTTTTTTCCCTTGGCTTGTATTTACATCTATAACCCTAATAGGTCACTTATCTTTGTACATTCTAGTGGTAATACATTCAATATTGTGTGTTGTGCTCTCTTCTTCTTCTTCCTTGTGTTTTTTGCGTGCTTTCATAGAGCTCAAACTCCAACAATTGGTATTAGATCAGGTCATTGCTTCATCTAGGGCATCGTCGACACCCTCCTATCACAGTCTTAAAATCACATGAAATTTGGTGAGCATACTCATAGTGATTAGGAGTTCAGGACATCTTCGGTCTCTGTGCCAAAATTGCAATTTGAGCTCGTTTTGGCCTTTGAAGGCAATATCACAGTGCTTATGCAGGCAATTTCATCTTTTTGTGCTAAAGATATATATAGGTTTTGGTTTGCGAGTATAAATGTCTTGAAATCTGCTACAAGTTTAGAAGAACTCGAGAGGGTAGTTCTGTTCAACTTTTTGAGACATAATCATTTCTCTACATTGGGGTATTTTAGTCAGTGGCCATGGTTGAAAGCAGTGATGTATTCCCTTTGTTGGTTGTTGAGGATAAGTTGGATGGTACCAATTACCCATTATGGGCTTATATGATGCGTCATGTATTGGTTGCAAAAGGACTATGGAATATTGTGCAGGGTGTTGGAAACGTCCTATTACACTTGCAAACATAGTTGCTAAATGTGATGCAGACAGTGTTGAAGATGATATTCTTCACGTTTCTGTTCATGTTGGGCTTCTTGATGCACCTACTATAGAGCAAATTTGTTGGGATGGTAGAGATGCTCATGCACATGCATTGATAGCCTTGTCTGTCTAACGTGCCATTATTCCCCAAATTCGTTGTGGCAAAACAAAAAAGGAAGCTTGGGATACATTAACCACTTTGTACTAGGCAAGGAATGAGGCCCTTGTTCTAAATGGTCTTCCAGATTCATATCAGAGTTTTTCTTCTACTCTTTGATTGATGATGAAAGGCAATCCAAATGCCTTAACATTTGAGGAGTTAGTCTCTGTTCTCATGCAAGAAGATCATTCTAGGTAGAACAAGTCCATTATGTGTGTTGCAGATCAAGTTTTCTTGGCTAGTCAGAAGGGCAAAGGTAAATGGAGCTCCTTCTACCAGTAAGCAAAAATCTGCTAATTCTACATAATCAAAGAAGGATGATAGAGATGAGAAGAAAACAGAAAAGTAGAAATTATTTTTCAAATACTATAAAGGAAATGATAATATCATAAAGAGTTTCCAAAACTGTTGCTAAAGAGACAACGAAGAAAGAGGCTGGAATGGTTGTTGTAGAGGCCTCTATAGCCAAAACAGAGTCTACTAACCTTGTGTAGAATGAAGAATGGGATTTACCACTATTTGTAGTTATGGCCTATCTTCTCATGAAGAGTGTATGTCTCCAATAGACTCAAATGTTTGGTACTTTGATAGTGGGGCAACCAAACATGTTACCTCGTAGTGCACTTTCTTCAGTTCACTTGAGCCAACCCTTATAGGGAATACTGTCACATGCGCTAAGAACTCCTCTTATCCTATCATGGGAGTTGGTAGGATCATTCTAATTACTGTTGATGGTAGTTCTTTTACATTGTTGGATGCTTTATTTGTGCCAGGGATGAAGAAGAGTCTGCTATCAGTTTTAGCTTTAGCCAAGAATGGCTTGGTTGTGAAATTTGTTGATGATAGATGTA
The DNA here is from genome assembly GCA_020310875.1 of Ceratopteris richardii. NCBI lineage: Eukaryota > Viridiplantae > Streptophyta > Polypodiopsida > Polypodiales > Pteridaceae > Ceratopteris > Ceratopteris richardii. The sequence continues at coordinate 3,998,517 of CM035418.1, forward strand.
CAGTTCATGATCTATCAAATGGTGATGTCATTATTCCTTCTGGAATTTTATGTCGTGGGCTCTATAAGATCATAGACTATGAAAAATCTATGGATGATTCAACATGTGTAGTACATGATTCTCAAGCTTTGTTAGGTGCAAAGCTTTGACATGTATGTTTTGGTCATCTAAATTCAGCTAGTTTGCTATGCCTATAGAAATCACAAATGTTATCCTCTCTGCCCAAACTTGAGGCACCTGTTAAACATGTGTGTGAAGGCTGTATTTTGGGCAAAATGCAACATTCCTCGTCCCCAAAAGATGGTTCTATTCAAACTAGATAAATATTGCAACTTTTTCATAGTGATGTGTGTGGTTCTATGCAAACACCCTCTTTTGGAAACCATCTTTACTTTGTGACTGTCACTGATGATTTTTCTAGGCATGCATGGATATATCCATTGAAAACAAAGTCCAAAGTGTTTATGTGCTTCAAATAGTTTTTGGTGTTGGCTAAAAATCTAGCAACATGTAAAATGAGCACCCTCCGTTTTGATCAAGGGGATGAATATATATGTCTTTTGACTTTAATGCATTTTTGGCTGAACGTGGGATAAAACATCAGTGTACAGTATCATATACACCTCAATAGAATGGAGTTTCTAAAAAGAAGAACATGTCACTCATGGAGATGGTGAGATGTATGGTCAAGAGTTAGGCTTTACCACATAATTTTGGCTTGAGGTTATTATGTGTGCAACATATGTACTTAATAGATGTACCACTAAAGCATTGCAATCTATCACTCCATATGAGGCTTGGCATGGTCGCAAGCCATCTGTTACTCACTTGTGTGTTTTTGGTTGTCTAGCATATGCATTAGTGCTTGAACAACAACACAAGAAATTGGATGATAAAGCAAAGAAATGTATTTTTGTTGGGTACAATTCTAAAAGCAAAGGTTATCATTTGTATCATTGATAGACTAAATGCATTTTTGTTAGCCATGATCTTGGTTTTGTGAAAGATACTATTCAACCATTACTTTCATGTACTAAGGAGACATCAGTTAGCTCCAAAGACATGTGTGACACTTTGCTGCCTCTTTTTATAGGTGGATAATCTAGTGCTTGTTCTAATAAGGTAACTTCTCAACCTTTATAGGTTTCATGTGATGATGGAGATCATTCCATTTTTTATGTAGATCTACATGATGCACTTGCTGATGAGAGAGCTCATATTGAGGAGGCAAAAATTATGCCAAAATGGCTGGTGCAGACTTTCTGTGACAACAAATTAGATGCACCTTTGTCTTATCATACTTGTTCTAGCTCGCATAGTGCTTCTTTTGCATCAGATTGTTATGTTATGACTGCCTCTAGTCTCTCTGATGAGAATGAGCCTATTTTGTTTGATGAAGCACAAAATTCAAAAAATTGGGATGATTTCTATGAAATTTGAATATGATGCTATAATGAAGAATGGTACCTAGTCTTTATGTGACTTGCCACCAGGCAAGAAGGCCATTGGCACTGAAGCATAAGCTTGATCGAACAGTTGATAGGTATAAGGCTAGGCTTGTTGCAAAGGGTTATGTGAAGGAAAGAGGCATTGAATTTGATAAAACTTTTGCTCCTACTTGCTGAATGATTGCTATTTGTTGCATCTGTGCACTTGCAGCTCATCATGGTTGGAATGTACATCAGTTGGACATTAAAATTGCATTTGTGAATGGTGACTTGCATGAAGAAGTGCATGTTTTTCAGCCCCATGGCTTTGTGTAGAAAGGCCATGAAAATAGAGTGTGCAAGTTGAAAAAGGCATTATATGGTTTGAAACAAGCACTACGTGCTTGATATGAAAAGATACATGCCTATTTGATTGCACATGGTTTTGAGAGCAGTCCAACTGAGGGCACCTTATATCTTAAGCATGCATATGATGTGCTTATGATCATTGTTGTCTACATTGATGACATGTAGCTCACTAGTCCTCATGAGAAGCATATTGCTGATTTTAAGGCTGATTTGCATGCCTCATTTGATGTGTCAGATTTGGGGCATTTGCATCACTATTTGGGTATTCATTTTATGCAAGTTGATGGTGGAATAGCTTTGTGTCAAACCAAATATATTGACACATTATTGCAGCATTTTGGCCTTGAAGACAGCAAAACTATTACCACTCCTATGGAGATAGGTTTAGGATTGAGTCTTCATGATGCTAGAGATGCATTTGATGTTGTTCTCTATCAGCAGGTTGTTGGATGCTTGATTTA
>CM035418.1:4005773-4030773 GCA_020310875.1 Ceratopteris richardii
CAAAAGTTTGTATTCACAATGGTGGTTAGTGATAAAAGTCATTATCCTAGTTATTGATTGTGATGAATGAATAAATGAGAGAAATCAATAAAGAACCCAAAACTTTTTAAGAAGCCTAAATGATTCTGTTTCTTATGTTCTTGTGTCCTCTTTTCTTGCCTTGAGTGCCAACACTGCCCTCTCTCTCATGATTGTCATCCTAATAGACCTCTTATCAATAAATTTTTACTAGGTGCAATCTGGGCACAAACATGTGAATTGGGTGGATTCAAATTACTTGTCCATTTCTAGGCCTGAGTAGTGCATGGACGTAGTAACTAAGGTGGGATTCGTATCCCAATCACGACTTTTACAACTCTTGATTCACCTAACTTTGGTTTAGAGAACTTGAAGTTTGGTTGTCCAAAACATCTAACTTTGATGTTTGTACAATGGTTTACTCCTATCCAACTATTACTTGATTTTTTCACCCGACTAGAGGAATAATTTGTCCTAATGAGTTTAAAAATCCTATGTAAAATGTAAGAGAAAGTTTGCCATTTACTTTGAGTCAATCATACTATAACTTGATCAATTCAAATTCAAAATGAAAATTGTATAACTTAGGATACTTTTTTGAAAGACGACCTAACTTCATTGTTCTAGAGTGTATTGTAATCTAGAAAGTCATGAGATTTATGCTAATAATTGGGAGCAAACCAAAATGAATAACTCAATCTTGGACTTGTCATATTTTGATGATTGAAAAGGTTCTTGTAGAGAACATCTATCTGGGATGTTTAATTTAGTTACATGGTTCTAACTAGCTAACCCTCGTCTTTTTTGAAAAGAATCAGATACCATATCTAAGCCAAAAGATTTGGAAAGCAGAAAGAGAGAACTAAAGCTGTGTATAACCAATTCAAACTTCGAAATATTAAACTTACGAGGAGTCAATTTCTGGATGACTCACGACTTTAAATTATCAATGATATATTTCAACAACGTATTGAAGCATTTTCCTATCTTTAAGAGAAATAAATAGGATTCTCAAAAATATTTAGAGTAAATGTAAAACATCATCCAACCACAAGATACTAGTGTGGTATCTAACATCAGTGTGTCAACCCACTAAGGTTCTATTGATGAGTGTCTTACTGAAATAATTCTTCACTTGAGACTAAGGCCATGCCTATATTCAATCTTTATGGCTCCTTATGAGGAATGCAATCTTGTTCATTTCTTCGAGTCAAATGATTGAATTTACCAAGTTACACTAGGAACTTAGTGCTTGACTTAGTCAGTTTTTTTCTTAGTTGATAAGATTATTTCAAGGTCAAAGTCTTACTTGTTCAAAAATTTTTGAATCAACACTTTATCTTGAAGTGTTTCATTATTCAAATAAGAGCAAATATATGCCTTTATTTGAAAAAGAAGATCTTGGAAGATACTTATGTAGCTCAATGATGAGTAGCACCTCCTTTAATGTCAATCCGGGAAGACGTGAGGATGGTATGAAGACCTCGAGCAAGTGGCGGCACAAGTGCGTGAGTGAGAAGCACACTAGCATGCACACACATACACACACACACGCACACACGGCAAGACAAAGAGTGAGAATCAATGGAGCTTTTAGATTACTTTCAAAATGCTCTTACAAGTTCGTTTCAATTACAATCTAACCTCAAAAATGAGCTCTCTAGCTCTTTTTATAGTTTTTGACTAGCTTTGGCCCTGTCCAGACCTAGTGTCCGGCCTAGTTAAAAATTAGGTTCCAGGGCTTATTTGAGAGCTCAAACGAAGTCTAAAAATGATGAAATTTGGTACGATAGTACTTCTAATACTCCTCAAGCTCGAGGACTCCTCGGCTTGCACAAAATGGAGTCTATTCTACCAAAAACGGGATTTACAATGTTTGTGTAGTGATTAAAATCACTTGAGTTGTACATAACCCATGGGAAAAAATGATCTGGCCTTGTTGCCGTATTGTGCATGATTCCTCTGTTTCTTTGTGTGCCAACACTCCCCCCTTCCTAGCGTCTGTCGCCCCTGACAGACCTTTGTTCTCGCGGGTGGTCGATGTAATATTGGATGACATTGGTGGCCAGTTCATGTTCTCCTATCCTTAAGCCTCTTGCTAGATCGGCCTCCAATGCCTCCCAATTTATTGCACCGGGGGTCTCTGGTTGCGGGGTGGTGTAGTACTCTGAATACATTGCTTGTTCACAAGCAAACAGTTGAAGCAGATGTGTCGGCTTTGGTGCGAAAATCTCCGAGTGATACTCCCAGAAACCTGATCTGAACATTTCTTCGAAGGTCTGTTTGTAGCAGGCGGGGAGGTATTTGATGCGCGCATGCCAAGCGTAAGCCACACGGATACTGGGGGTGGTGCTCATGTCATACACCAAGTCGTAATTTCCATTGCTAAACCCCGGAAGACGTACCTGTGGTGCGGCTGCATTTCTAAAGGTCTTCAGCACTACTTGCATCATATCTAAGATTTTAAGCATCATTTGCGCTGCTACATCTGGCATGGGCTTCAAGCGCGGCATCCAGTGGCGAATGGTTCCCATCATATATGCTACCGATGGTGGTCCTTGTGGTGGCGCGATGTACGGGTAGTTCAGCCATTCCTTGCATTGCGCATTGTTCTGTACCTTGATATTAAATGCCTTCCACGACCTGCGGCGGGGGACTGGACCGTAGCATGGGTTGTACAGGAGGTGCAACGGCGCGTTGTTCCATGTGCGTAGCATTTCCGGATAGGTCTCTAAAAGTTTCTGCCGCCATGTTGGTTGACGAATCTTGCCTTTTCGCACCTCTGGAGGAAGGTCTTCGGGTTGAAATTGGGTCGCAAAAGTAGGAATCTGACCCGTGACTCTTTGTATTTTTGCATTATAATCAGCCAAGATAATATAATACGGCCTGTATTGGAGTTCCGATGAAAGAATCAGGCGTCTCGATGACAAGTTCTTGAAGTAAGCTGATTGTAACACAGTCTCCTCTATGACCCTCATGGCCTGATTTTGCACTACGGTGCACTTTTCATGCGAAGTCCCTATTTCCTCTACTTGTCGTAACCATGGCGGCCGTGGTGCCTCGAACGTGTCCTGCGCTTCTTCTGTTTGTTGGCCTCCTGGGAATGGTTGCGGATCATATTCTTCATCAAACGTTTGTTCCACAGGAATTTGCACAACTTCTTCGTCCGTGGGAGCCTCCGGAGGGGACGATGGTCTCTCATATTGTAGTAGGCGTGTTTGCAATTCAGTTACCTGTTCCTGGAGATCTTTTATGGCCTCTGCGTTGAGAAGCGAAGCCGCAGAGGGAGTGGTTGGAGGGGCAGCTGTTGGTCCTTGTTGGTGTTCCTGCTTCAGTTGTCCTAGCTCCTCCGATAGCTTATCATGTGCTTCGAGTAGCATGGCATAATCTTCCAATATAATCTTAATATTATCGGGGGTCACTGCTTGAAACTTGGATGGGCTGATGGGTGCCCCCGGTGTGCTCTCAATAGCTGCCTCCAGGTTCTCTTGATTTTGTATTTGCAGACGTCTGTTCTCTTCCTGAGCAGCCGCAAGATGACGTTTAAGTAGCGCCATATTTCGCTGAAGTTTTGAGTTGCGTTCCAGCTGTGTCCGTAGGTGACCTTCTACCACCTGCACTGCTTCCTGATCTACGTTCTGTAGCTGTACCTCCAATCTATTATGGGCTTCTTGGAGGGTTTGGAACTGTGTGTGGAGGCGAGCGTTCTCCTCTTCTAGTGCCGCAAAGCGGTGCTGTAGGGTCTCTGAGTGCTCGTGCAGGCGTTCGTTTTGTTGCTGGAGCTGAATGTAATCTGTTCTTAAATTTGATATACAAGCCATCATGGTGTCCAATGCATTACCTATAGATGAGTGGGGGGTGTTTACCGTGGACGATGCATGGGAAGGGAATTGGGGAAGGGAGACAGTGAATGATGTGTCTACGAAAGTTGTGTGTGTGGGTGAAATTGGTGGAGGGGGAATGGGAGGAGGTGAACCCGTGGGTGGAGGTGCCGTGGGTGGTGAAATGTCCATACCTTCAGGAGTGGGTGTTAGTGTGGGGCCTGCCATATACATTGGTATGGTAGGTGGTGTGTGTGTGGAAGTGGTGAATAGATGTGAAGTGGGGTGGGGAGCTGAAAAGACAGGGAATGGTTGAGAGCCTGGTTGAAAAGCCCTAGCAAAGAGGTCATGGAGGGATTGTAGGAATGGAGAGAGGGATGTCGGGGGTTGAGGTCGTAAATTTGAGGAGGGCTGAAAGGGTTGCGTGGTAGCAGGGAAGCCCATGAATGTGGATCTAGGGTCAGGATGACCCGTGGCTGAGGGCGTTGGGGATGGTTGCCCTAGGGCAGGCTCTAGGAGGGGTTCAGCGGATTGTGTAGTGTTGGGGTTTGCTTCGAAGATTGGATTATCAGTGGTAGAGAATAGGGTGGCACTAGAGATGGGAGTACGGAAGATGAAGGCTGGGTCAGTGGGTTGAGTGGTCGATGGGTTTTCCACTGTCTCTGTTCTAGGAGGTGATGGTGGGGAAGTAGGTGGTAGTGGTTCGGTGGACTCCTCATGGGTGGCGGGGTGCTGTTGACTAGCTGTTTGGGAGGTTGGTGTAGTAGTTGGCTCTTCTGCCACTGTAACGGGAATTTGGATATTTTTACCTGAGCGAGGTCGTGTCTGGAACCTTCGTGGGTCATATTGAACTGAGGGCCTCTGAATGGCAGTGCGCACAGCTTCAACAACTCCATATGTTTCTGCCATCAATAAGAGACCTTCCCTGTACTCTGAGTCAACTCCCGCTTCTTCCAACAACTGAGTCATAAGTACTCTGCTGCTCTGTTCAGTGAGTAACTGCTGCGATCGCACTCTTTCCATACTCTGATACAGCCTTCGGAGTTCTGCTGTATATGCTGGGGATTCAGTGGTCTCTTCTTCATACACTTCTTCTTCTTCCGGGTGTCTGTGTTGTTGACTTTGCTGAGCGTCACTCCAATGGACATGTCTACCGTCTGTAGACTTTCTTCTTCTTCGTGAGGATGTGCCCTGCTCCTCTACCTCTGAATAAAACTCCACATCAGAGAATTGTTTGCTTTGTAGGAATGCTTCGAAATCCTGGGGGTCCAGTCCTTCAGCCTCTCCAGTGGCAGCAAATTCGAATTCAGGTGTAACAGGAGGAGCCGATGGGGTAGGTTGTGTCGTAGTGTCAGATTCCGACCTGGGTATCCTAATGGTAAAGGGAGGTACAGTGCCCTCTCTTAGTGGTGATGCCTCAGGAGTAGTCAGGACTTCCCTTGTCTGGACACAAGGGATCGCGCCCCTCATGCGTTTGGACTGATGTGTAGACGTCTTGAGCCTTTTAAACATTTGTAATTGTGCCCAAGTTAAGGCACGTTCAATGGGGACATCATAGGCTAGGCATCGGTAAATAATGCGTGTGATCGCACAGCATCCGTTCACCACTAATTTCCTAGAAGCCCGTTTGTTTGCTTCATACAACTGGTCTATAATCCACACTGGTAGCTTAATAGGTAACGCACCTGCTTCCGCCAAGTAGAGAGCAAACCAGATCTTCTTGTGTGGTTGCGTGAATCGGTCTTGGCCGGGGAAGGCGAAATGTTGCATGCACATCCGGAGAGGGATGGACACACTTGGGGTGAGTGCTGCCATGTCTTTCAGCTTCACTAGTTTCCTGTCCTTCATGTTGGTGGGAACGAGAGCATCCTTTTCTGTGGGCACATGCGTGCCATGCATATTTAAAGCGTCGCTTACCAACTCCACAGTAAGTTCAAACCTCTTCAACTCGTTGTTGCCCAGCAATGAGGGGAGAACAAATGATCCGGGTTGGTCCTTATCTTCATTAGCTTGTAATGTGGAGACCAAATAGTAACATCGGAGGAGATCGGGTTTAGGTAGTGGGGCTTCAAAATATTCCGCCAACCCTGCTCGTTGCCATATGGTCTGGAGATCTTCGGTGTTCTGTAAAGTCTCGAACTCTTTGGAGAAAAATTGGAATCTCACCCATGATCTGTCATACTCGCATTTAGACTCCCAGATATACTTGGCCTCTCCTAATGGACCGGGCATGCCATTGAACGAATGAGAATTGGCATGGACTCTTTCCGTGATCCCTGTAGGTGGGTCTGGCACCGGGATTTGCTGAAGGTGTTGCATCTCCACTGGTCGTTCAGTCGGGGGCACGTCCACAGGTAGGCTATCCACATCAATTCCTGCAGTAAGTATCCCTACTTGTGAGCCCGAACCTGTCGCTTCTACCATTTTTCTTCTTGCCTTCTGATTCTGTGAGAATATAGAATCATGTGTTAACATCGTAATGGACAGAATAAATCCGTTGTTGTCCCCGTTACAACATTAACATGAGGTAGATGGTGAGTTAGTGGTTAGTAAGTGCACGAAGACAGTGAGTGTAGTTAATGTTTGTGTATTCCTAGGAGACTAATGTCGTGAGTAAGTGGGGTGAATTTACAATTTGGGGTCGGGGGGTTTATTACAGGGCTTAGACTGCCAAATGCAGTGGATGGGTTTTGCTTTCGGTTTCGTAGAGACTCTAGAGAGCTGTGTCGGTGTCGCTGTTTGGGAATGGGGCCTTTTAGGGACCCACTTATAAGTGATTACATGCATGCTCATGGGTCTTGGTGTGTTCCTAAGTGTTGAGCACGAGGGAATACTGGTTGTACTTGTAGATGGGTTATGCTGCATAGGTTGTGGCCTTGGCGTAACTACTTGTGCCCACAAGCAAGCCTTAGGCACCCAAATTTGTCTAGATTGTGGGCTTGCCTTCATCGACTTCTTGGGCACCCAAATAGATTTTACTTTAGCAGAAGAATTTCTGAAAGACTTCTTATTAGCGTCGTGTTGTTGGTTACTAATAAGAGGCTTTGCCCGTGTAGTTGACGGTGGTGCAACCGGTCGTTCGCCTTTCCGCACCCACACCTGGTTTGTTTTCTGGGGCATTCTGCTGCGCAAGTACTTTTGATCTCGGACATAGGTAGTACTCTGCTTCTTCTGCTTGTGATCCGCCTTTGGTTGCTGCCTCCTTCTGGCCTTTGGAAAAGAAGGGAGTTCCGTTGCATCCCTGACTCCTTTTTTGCAAATATCATTCCTCTGCAACACAGGGTTTTGAACAAGAACAGCATGGTCATCTTCATGTGTACCCCTGGAAGGACCAGGAGTCTGTGCCTTTCCTAGTTCCTTGAGTGCTCCATTGTCTAATTCTACTGTAACTCGACTATGATTGACCCAAACCTCGAGAAGTCCACTTCTTAGGTTTAAATTAATTGCTTGGTCATAGATCCAATCTTGACCCAAGACTAGAGGTTCAGTGAGATCCTCATCTTGACACACCAGTACTTTAACTGTCATTGCCTCATCATGAATGTAAAGGGGAAGTTCCGCCTCGCCCATGCAAGGGGTTTCCACTCCTCCCAATCCTATGAGATATGCTTCCACAGGGTGGACAGTTAATTGTAATTCTTGGCAGTAAGACAATTTAATAGCACTAGTGGCTGCTCCTGAGTCAATCAAGGCTCTTACGGTCCTTGCATGCTTTCCTTGTCCTATATCTAAGGTTACGAAAGGACGTCTATCAATTATCCTATGCGAGCTTGTTCCTGCAACTTCACACATGGCTATGGGAAATCCTTGGTCTGCATAGTCATTCGCTCTAGGCTGATCTCTGCCTTGCCTTCGTAATTTCATCCTTCTGATGCGTTCTAAAGCTTCAGCTTGAGCTTCTTCTCGAACTCGCTTTTCTTCCTCTTTGCGTTTCTTAGCAGTGTTGAGTCGACTGAGCATTTCCTCCGTGAGGGGTTCTTGATATAACTTGACTCTGCAACCGCTAATATAATTTGGGAGAACATCACCTTCTAATGTGGCCAATTGTACTGCTCCGCTCGTGGAGATCCTATTGATGATCATAGGTCCGTAGCCTCTCTTTTCTAACTTCCTCGCGTGTTGTTTTAGTGTATAGACTAAGACTAGATCTCCAGCTTTCAAGCCTTTATCCTTCACGTGGGCATCAAAGTATGCCTTCTGTCTCTTCTTGGCTGCATATATCCCTGCAGCGGCTCTCAGTCTTGTTTCTCCTAATCGTTCAAGGTCAAAGATCCTAGAGGAGAGCTCATGACCTGTCCATTCGTGCTCTTGTGCTACTCTCAATGTAGGGATCAGGAAGTCCAAGGGTAGCACAGCATTTTGGCCAAATACCATCTGAAAGGGGGTGGCTTGGAGTACCGTTTTGTAGGCAACTCGGTATGCCCAAACAGCATGGTGTAGCTGTTTGTCCCAATCAGAGCGTTTAGTGTTCACTAACTTTGTCAGTACATTGCATAAGATTTTATTAGTGCTCTCAGCTTGTCCATTAGCTTGAGGGTGATACGGGGCAGACTTTTTGTGTATTACCAAGAATTCTTGGAGTAGATTCTCAATCACTTCGTTCAAGAAATGAGTGCCTCTATCACTTACAAGCTCTATAGGTAGCCCGTATCTCGTGAATACATTCTCAAACAAGAATTTGGCAGTTGTTTGAGCATCGTTCTTTGTCGTAGCCTTTACCTCTACCCACTTGGTGAGATAATCTGTTGCCACAATGATGTATTCCGCATGAGAACCTTTAGCTGGGGGATTAATAGGACCTACGAAGTCTATTCCCCACTTAGAGAATGCACGTCCACCCATCATAGGTTTCAGTGGCATCTCATCTTTGCGTATAGGATACTGAGTCCTTTGACAGACATCACACCGTTTCACATAGGTATGTGCATCCATGTGAAGTGTAGGCCACCAGAAGCCCGCAAATAATATTGCCTTGATTACCCGATCTGGTCCAAAGTGTCCTCCTGCTACACCTTGGTGAGCAGTTTCCAAGATCTTAAGATATTCACTCTCATGGACACACAGTCTCAGGTAACCATCCTTACCGCGTTTGTATAGATTATCACCAATGAGTGAGTAATCCAAGGCTTCTTGTTCTAAACTCCTTTTCCTAGCCAGAGTCATGTCTGGAGGGAATGTGTTTGTCCTCAGGAATGATACTAGTGGTTCGCTCCAATCTGGCACAATGGATACTTGATAAAGAGTGGCATGTTCCACTGGTGGTTTAGTGCAACAGATTGGGCATTCCTTGCACAACTTTTGGACATTAGCTTCCATAGTTGGCCAATGCACTCCGAGTCTCCTTAGAGTCTGTAACGTTCGTCGCTTTGAATGGTGTTGCTCTAGTGCACCTACATGTGCTAATTGCAACCATTTAGCGTACTCATCCTCTTCTACGCAACAAGCCAAGATCCCTTGATCTGTGTGCTTGTACATGCTTCCTGCCATGATGTGGTATTTTTGGGCTTTTACAACCTCTCTGTTCCGTGTGTTTACCACAGGATGGTTAGGCCCGTATGTCAATACTGGTACCAATGGCTTAGCCCACTGCGGTACAACTTCCAAATTAAACAAGTAAGCATCAGGAAGGTCATCTGATACTCCTTGTGGGGCTTCTCCCGATGTGAGCCTAGAGAGATGATCAGCTCTCAAATGAGTCCTACCTTTCCTTACCACTACTTCAAAATCATATTCCATTAACAAGAGAAACCATCTCACTAATCTTCCTGTATTGCATGGCTTATTTACGAGATATAGTAATGCCTGATGGTCAGTAAAAAATTTAAACTTATTTGCAAGCAAATAGTGTCTAAATTTCTTAACTGCATACACCATGTCTAATCCTTCTCGCTCTGTGGTGGTGTAATTCCGTTCAGCCGCATTCAATTGTCTACTGGCATAGGCAATTGGAAGATCCATATTACCTTCACCAGTAGGTTGTGCGAGCACACATCCAATAGCATAATTGGATGCATCAACATGAACATGGAATGGCTTATTCCAATCTGGTGTGGTCAAGATTGGTGCTGAACACAATCTTCGTTTAAGCTCCTGGAAGGACTTCTCACATTCATCAGTCCACTCAAAGTTAGTCAAGAGTCCGTACATGGGCTTTGCTATGACAGCATACATGTGGATGAAACGTCGGTAATACCCACAATGCCCCATGAAAGCTTGTACTTCCTTGACATTCTTTGGCCTCGGTAGCTCTGCTATGGCTCTCACTTTTTCTTCGTCTGTAGATATGCCATTCTTTGACACTATGTGTCCTAGAATCTTGCCTTGCCTAACCATAAAAACGCACTTTTCTGGGTTCAGGCAGACTTGATATTCTCTACATTTGTCAAAGATTTGTCTGAGTTCAGGGATATGGGTTTGTCTAATGTTGGAATGAGCACAAAGATCATCAACATAGACTTCTAAACTCTTCCTCAGGAACTCCTTAAACACATGGCACATCAGCCTCTGGAAGGTAGCGGGTGCATTGGTAAGCCCAAATGGCATTACTCTAAAAGCAAAAATGCCCCATTCTGTGGCAAAGGCTGTCTTGTGCTGATCCTCTAGAGCTATGGCTACTTGATTGTAGCCAGAAAATCCATCAAGGAAGCTGTACACTTCCTTGCCTGCCACTCTTTCTAAGAGATGTTCTGTGATGGGAAGCGGATAGTTATCTCGAATGGTGGCGGCATTAACCTTTTTCAAGTTAATGCACACACGCAGCTTGCCATTCTTCTTGGGCACCACCACGATGGGGGATACCCATTCGGTGTGCTCAATTTCGTAGATAAATCCAGCTTCAACCAGTCTATCTATCTCCTCTTTGATTTTAGTAGCGTAATTATCGTTATATGTATAAGGCTTTTGCTTAGAGGGTTTGGCGTCTGAAGTCATGGGGATGGTGTGCGAGCATATGTCCGGGTCAACCCCTTTCAAATCCTTGTAACTCCAAGCGAATACATCTCGGTATTCTCTTAGCAAGGCAATCAATTCGTGCTCTTCTTCTTCTGTCAGGTCATGGCCTATATACATGCATCTCTCCTCTCCTTCTTCTATAGCCACTACTATTTTCTTGGTGGTTTCTTTGTTATCATAGGCCTCTCCTGATTGTGCCTCCCATTTAGGCATTCTTATCATGACTCTCCTGTCATCTATCTCATACTTCTTAAAATTTTCGGGGACCTCAAACAAAGATTCTTCCTCTTCTGGTGAGGCTTCTCTCTTCTTTCGTTTCTTCCCTTCTTCCTTCGGGCTCACATGTGTTGCTAATCTTACGTCATTTGTCATCTCTCCATGCCTCTGGGTTTGAAATTCTACCTCATGGAAGTATTCTTCATCTGATGCAAATGGTGGGTCCATAATGATTGACTCTAGATCGGAGTCACTTGCATCCTCAAATGCATCAGGGCTAGGTTCGCATTCTTCTAGAACTGCCTCTCCCATGATTGGCTCTATGGAGAAGACTGAAATATCATAGCCATCCTCATCACAGTGAGGTGTCCATTGTTCTTCGTTGATGGCTACGTCCATTGTTGCTAAGATTTCTGCCCAACCGTGAGGTTCGAATTCTTCGTCTGGAAAAACTACAGGTGCATAGGCTGGGTCTTGGATTGATCTATGGGTTTCTTTTGCACCTACCTCTCTGGCTTTCTCTCTCTTCTCTTCCTCTACTGCTACCTTGCACATCCATAAGTGGGTGTCTTCATGCATCCATGAGGATCCAGACCCTATGGAATGCACCGATTCTGTGTCATCTTTAGCTCTATGGATGGGATTCCATTGGATAGGAGGGACATCTCTATGAGAATAATCCTTGAGATTGACTTTGGTCGTAACACCCAAGTGTTGCAAATACAAGGAGTTGGTTCCCCAATCCTGTACCACTTGCAATTGTCGCATAAATGGTCTTCCCAAAATCATCTCATAGGCATGATTTTTGCTGAAGTCACATATAGCAAAGCTATGTTCAAACTCGACACCACAAGTGGTGAGAGTTATTCCTTCTAGCAATCCTAGGGGTCTCTCTATGTGACCATCGGCCATTTGTAACTTCATCCTCGTTGGCCTGAGTGCTGGCTTGCCCCAACGCTTCCATAAGGAGGTGGTGGCAATTGCAACTCCTGCACCTGAATCCAAAATCGCCTTGGTGGTGTATTCCTGGTAGGTGATGGGAAGATAGGTGTTCCCTTCTTCACCTTCACACATATCTCCTATCTTATCCAAGGGAATTTCTGGCACTGTCCTATGGGATCCTACCTGGGAACGAGGTTTTGCTATCTCTGGTACTTGTTTGGCTACATGTTTCCATAATTCAGGTCTAACCTTGAGTAGCTCTTCTAACTTGAGATTACACTGCACGTTAGTGTTCTTCACTACCTCTGTGTTCCTAGGTATGACTGAGTCGTCGTTCCTTACCAAGACTGTGGGTGCTCTCATACATGTGGACTTTGCTTCCCATGGGCCTGTGAAGTGGGGTAGCTCTTGTATGGAATTAGACTCAAAGTCTAATCTCTCGTGAGACTGAACACTCTCATGCTCCCCGTAAATAGATGGGATGTCTTGTGGGAATTGGTCGTGTGCATCGTCCACAAGTTCAAAAGGAGGGGCGACCTCGCTTTCGTTATCCCATTTGTCTTCTTGAATCTCTCGTAGGAAGTCTGGTGCAAACCGATTCATAGAAGAAGAAGTGTCTGGCTCCGTAGAATTGGGCGCATAAGCAACCTGTGAAGGAGGGCTGATTCTATTGTTGACTCTCTCCTCGTTCTCGCAAATGGCTGGAGCACAAGCTTCTTGGGGAGGATTACTTATTCTATTACTTTTCCGAACAAGCTCACACATTCCCTGAGAAGGAATGTAGGCAACCTGTGGAGGTACTTGAGCTTTCGAGGGAGGCTCATCTGCCTTTTGGGGGGGAAGATAAGCTTCTTGAGGAGGCACATGGGCTTCCTGAAGAGGCTGGCTTATCCGTTCTCTTGCCCTTTCCTTCCTTTGAGGGGTAGGTTCCTTTTCTGACTGTGCAATTAGCCGCTCTATTCTTTCTAAGGAGGGGAAACTGTCTGGTTTAGTGGAATTGGCCACATAAACTTCCGATTGGGAATGATTCATGTTTTTGCTTACTTTTTCTTGGTCTTGATTTTTTTCTTCCTTGTCAGATCTTGCAATTATCCTCTCTAACTTCTCTAGGAATCCATCCAAGTGTAATTGCGTTTTGGCTGAGCCTGAGTAATTGAAAAGGTGACTGGCTTCAAACATAGTCTGAGCCAATGCGACCATTTTCGCGCATAGTTTGGTTCTTTCTATCTCTAGGTCAGCTCTAGGATAGCACTTGTCATGATCCGTGACGTTTGGCCCTTCTTGGATTCTGGCCTGATATGCTTTAAGCATCATGTCTATGTCTTCGGGAGTGGGATCAGCTAATACCGATCGTGTTTGGGGTGGTGGGTGGGTTGCGTGGGCTGTCTTAGAGGGTGAAGGGATGGAGGGTGATGGGGATGGTAGCGGTGGGAATGTGTGAGAGTGCGGTTGAGATGTGATCTCTATGATTTTAGCCTTGGTTTCTCGTAGACTTTCCTCAAGTTCACTCATCTTCTTTGCCCACTGCCTTTTCATGCGTTCGCGGCTATCTCTCCAAGCTCTTGTTCTCTTTTTATTTTGGCTCTCAGTATCGCTAGCATCTGGACTCTTTTCCTGGCCTACCCCTTGGTTTTGCTGCAATGCCTGAGCCCTAGTGACTACCTGTACTGGTGCAGTGGAAGTGACACTTCCTGAGGAGTCTACCACTAACCCAACAACGTTGATAGGGGTGATTTTTGGCATGCTATTGGGGTTCTTTGGGCAATCTCGTAAGAGATGCTCTTTTCCGCAGTCTTGGCAAAAGCCTTGGATAGTTACGGACTGAGGTTGTGTGGGCGGAGGCAAGGGACAATCACGAATGAAGTGATCCCCCTGACATCGGTAGCATGGTCCTCTAGGAATTGGTGGTCGTACCTGCCTAGGTTGAGGCCTAGAATTGGGGTTTGCATACATGACGTTCGTGTAATCTGACTCCCAACTAGGTTCATTCGGCTCTTCACTATAGTAGGACTCACCATGTTCTGGAGACTGCATGTAGTAAGCCTGGGGGCTATCCACATGGGTAGAATCAAAGCTATGATCACTTGGGTCATTTTCAGAGATCAAGGATGTTACAGGGACTATAGCTCTATTCAGGTTCTCTTCTGCAGCAGTATACTTTACCGGAATCACATTAGCTGGGGCTGGGGGTTGTTGTGCTAGCACATGCTGAGGCCTTTGTTGGTTTTGATATTGAGGTTGGAAATTTTGTTGTGGCCTGCCATATGGTTGTGGAGGGTACTGGTTCTGGTATCTGCCTTGTTGGTAGGGCTGAGGGTAGGGTTGCCTAACCGCCTGCTTGTTGTATGGGCAATCTTGTGCGGTGTGGTTGGTGTATCTCCGTTCTATGGTGCAGTACTGGCTACTAGGGTTTACTTGGGGTTGAGCCATAATGGGACAGACGTTCGCCATATGGTCACCACCGCATGTATAGCACCTTTTCACAGGAGCAAACCTTGGAATTTGTTTGCTAGTTACTCCTAATTTCTGGGCCACTTTCTCTGCGAGTTCCTCAATTGATGTGGATTGCGTGGAAGAGTGACTAGATGCACTATCTGAATCTTTGTAGATTTTGGAAAGCTCTAGTTCTTCCCCTAGGTTATCTTCAATGTCAATGCACATGCGTACACACTCTTCTATAGTCCTAGGGTCCTTCAGATACACATAGGATCTCAATTTCGTACTCAGCAATCCATCAAGGAATAAGGCTACTTGTTTGGCAGATGTGGGTAGCTCCGAAACAGGACATCTTTCAAGGTATTGCCTAAATCTTCTTCCGGCAAGTCTCACAGTCTCTTGAGGGGTTTGCTTGAAGCTGTGAATCAGTGAGGAGGTGTTGTGTCTTATGCCACTCTTGGAGAACTCAATAATAAATGCTTCTAGGAGTTGGTCTATGCTCCTGAACTGGCGCTCATCCAATGGCTGAAACCATGTAAGTGCCGTATTCCTCAGGGTTAGATCGAAGGCATTGTACTGCGTGAATAGATCCTCAACTTGTTCAGCTCTCAAGACTTGCTTGAACTCCGCCACATGATCATAGGGATCTCCTGTGCCGTCAAAGTAATTCTTCATGGACTTAACTAGCTGGGTGGGTCTCAAAGTTCTTGTGTGCTCTCTAGGCCTCGGCAGAGGGAATCCATCTACATTTCTTTGGTTCCTGTGGGCTCTAAGCATCTCAGGTTCTACCCTATTCGTCTCCGTTCTCGTTCTTTCTCTGCCCACTGGATTGGCAAAACTTACTTCTGGTCTATCTTTACTTCTGTCTCTTTGCATACCATGAGCCTGGGATGTTCCAGCTCCAGGTTGACCATAGGATACATTTGATCTTGGTTGGGGGAAAATGAATTCGCCCTTCCAAGTGTAAGCATGCCTATCATTTTCTGTCACCACAAAGATCCTCTCCGAAGTGTGGTCTAAGTAGGTCACTCTACCTGGGCTATCTGGGTCCTTAAACTCATAGATCATGATTGTTCCTATATCAATTGGGTGATCCGGTTTATACCTCCAAAAGGCTTCGTCCGTTTCTCGATTGAGAAGCAAATCTATGCACTTGTTATCTTGGGGGACCCACTCAGGCGTGATAATCCTAGTGAGAACTGATTTACCTCGAGGGGTTCTAGGTTCCACTCCCATGTTTCCTTGTTCCAAGTCACCTAAGTCCGTTTCTGAAATTACATTTCCAAATTCATCTGTCCTATCTGGATGACTGGTGACTACGTATATGGTTCCTTCCTTGTCCAGGTATGCACCGTTTTCAAACTTGACAGCTGGGTGCTCTAGTCCTATGGATTGGTCAGGGTTTTTAATCTGGACCACTGATCTTCCTAGGCCGTCCTCATAGATGCTCGCACCTAATCGGTTGGTCCTAAGGTATTCCAACTGCGTTTTGTAAGGACCTTCCACCCTGTATAAGTAAGGCACTCCTGAACTTCCCGTAGGTCTGTCCATGCCTTGAGACATCTCTGACTCACTGGTCTCAGAGCTAGGGTAGTTCGATTGGTGGCTCAACTGCTGGGCCCAGGACCTAGCAGTGTGGTTGACACTAGCCTCTGAAGATCTAAGGCTTTGTCTCTCTCTTACTAGGTGTCGTCCTGATCTAAGGTTCATATGCCTATCTAAGTAGCCCAATTCTTTGCCCAGAGTACAACCTCGTTGTCGATCAATTGGTACCAGTCACTTGATTCTTTTTAGTTATTTCTCGTGTTTAAAGTCTTGTCTGCTATTACGTCGTCCGGAATACTTGAATGTTCTTCGTACTTTAAGGTTGATCGTTCCACGTTAGGTTCTTTCCTTTATGTTGTCGACAGTACAGAGATTAAGTTTTTAGCTTGAACTTGAGTTTTTAGGTAGTCTTCAACTTGATAGTGGCCTATCGTCGCCCTGACTTACTCCTACTTCTAATCGTTCTTAGCCTAAGCTAGGAATTGACGAAGAGGAGTTGAGAATATTCCGACCTTTCTTGCCGAACCTTGCTCTTTAGTGCTCGAGAAGTTGATTCTCAAGCGTGCGCCACACCGTTGCTTGGATACTCTCAGTTGCTTCTCAATAGGCCTGCATAAATCCCAAGATTAGCTCCAAGTAGACCTTTCAATTGACAGACAATTTATTTCAGACACTTTTTTAATGACCCTTGTTCCCCCTTTTGCATTGCTAGAAATTTACTCTAGAGCTCCCTTGGTGTTCCTACCCCTCAGTGTGTCAACTTCCAAATATCCTATCTAAAAATCAACGCGTTATTCTTATAAAAAACAGTTGAGGGCGTGTAGTATATGTCACGAGCTTTTCGACAAGCCCTAGAGCTCAGAAAATGGATTTCGTATGAAAAAGTTATGACCGTTCAGGGTTTAGGGGGTTAACTAGACAAACAGAACCTTTCGGGGGTTTTAATGCATTTTCTAAGGCCTTCGTAAGTAGATGAGTACATGAAAGTGCAAATATGCCCAAAATTTAGCCTAAATTTCCAAAAATTCACTCCTTAATTTTTTGCCGAAAATGCCTGTCTATCGCGATAGACGGTGTCTGTCGCGATAGACACAATCTACCGTGGGGGCTGTCTGTCGCGATAGACGGTGTCTGTCGCGATAGACAGTGTCTATCGTGGATTTCTGTCTGTCGCGATAGACGGTGTCTGTCGCAATAGACGGTATCTGTCGCGGATTTCTGTCTGTCGCGATAGACGGTGTCTGTCGCGATAGACGCTATCTGTCGTGAAATTCTGTCTGTCGCGATAGACGGTGTCTGTCGCGATAGACGCTATCTGTCGTGAAATTCTGTCTGTCGCGATAGACGGTGTCTGTCGCGATAGACGCTATCTGTCGTGAAATTCTGTCTGTCGCGATAGACGGTGTCTGTCGCGATAGACGCTGTCTGTCGTGAAATTCTGTCTGTCGCGATAGACGGTGTCTGTCGCGATAGATGCTATCTGTCGTGAAATTCTGTCTGTCGCGATAGACGGTGTCTGTCGCGATAGACTGAAAAAACGCAAATTTTTGGAAAACTTCTAGTGTTCTAGAGTGCCCTCAATGTGTAGGTTACAGTGCTAATCATGCATTCACAAATTTTTAAGATTTTCTGTCTGTCGCGATAGACAGAGGTTGTCGTCCCGGGACCTGTGCAGAGCCTGTCGTACCTGCGCACACTGCTGGGGATGATGGTACAGCAAAAAACCTGCAAAATAGCTCAAGAAACATGCAAAAAACAGCGCATGCAAATTCGCTCTCTCGCTCTCTCTCACAAGTGAAATGAGGGAAATGAGGTGAAGATGGGGATATAGTCAAAAACTGAAATTTTCGCGATGATGGAGATGGGGGTGAAAGATGGTGAGGATGATGATGATGATGATGATGGTGAAGAAAGTAAAAGAAAATCGATGAGAGTGAAGAAAATACCTACAACTCCAACGCGTCAACTCTACGTCTTACCATCACACGCTCGTCCTCAAAGCTCGATCCCCGGCAACGGCGCCAAAATTTGGTCTAGCTCAATGATGAGTAGCACCTCCTTTAATGTCAATCCGGGAAGACGTGAGGATGGTATGAAGACCTCGAGCAAGTGGCGGCACAAGTGCGTGAGTGAGAAGCACACTAGCATGCACACACATACACACACACACGCACACACGGCAAGACAAAGAGTGAGAATCAATGGAGCTTTTAGATTACTTTCAAAATGCTCTTACAAGTTTGTTTCAATTACAATCTAACCTCAAAAATGAGCTCTCTAGCTCTTTTTATAGTTTTTGACTAGCTTTGGCCCTGTCCAGACCTAGTGTCCGGCCTAGTTAAAAATTAGGTTCCAGGGCTTATTTGAGAGCTCAAACGAAGTCTAAAAATTATGAAATTTGGTACGATAGTACTTCTAATACTCCTCAAGCTCGAGGACTCCTCGGCTTGCACAAAATGGAGTCTATTCTACCAAAAACGGGATTTACAATGTTTGTGTAGTGATTAAAATCACTTGAGTTGTACATAACCCATGGGAAAAAATGATCTGGCCTTGTTGCCGTATTGTGCATGATTCCTCTGTTGCTTTGTGTGCCAACAACTTACTTCCTATCTTGTGTTTCTTTGAACTTGAAGTATCTTTGACCTAGCTAGAGCATCCTTTGTACACCATGCAGCTAGTCTCTCTTGCTCCTATCTTGTAGGTTGGTTCTTGCTTCTAAAGGTTGGCATTTCTTCATCTCCAGATATGTATCCATACAAGATTCTTCCTTGGAGGTAAGCCTTCATCCTTAGGGACCAAGCTAGATAATAAATCCTGCCCAATTTATTAATGAATGATGGAAATCCATCTCCCATTTTACCTTGATGTTGCTCTGATACCACTGTTGGAGGAGATGGTGGATGCCTTCCAGAGATGAGATGGTGCTACAAATTTGGGCTTCACACCAACCAAAGCTGAGTCAAGAAGTGCAAACTAGACCTCTTGAGCTTTCTAGGAAGCACAAATGATCACCCAGGTACTTTGGAAGATGATGTTCAAATCATTGGATCAAAGCAGATGAGTTGGGGTTTCACTATGAACAAAAAACTTGCTATTTTGGTCTCTATACCTTCTCAAAGAAATGAATAGTTCTCTTTCTCTGTAATAATTGAGAAAAATCCTTTTGGGATATCTAATTAACTTGGTTAGCTACCTTTTTTAGGTTCTTTCACTTGAAATGAAAAACTAGGCTTAGAGAATGATGCTAAGCAAATCAGAGATGCATCCCGATATTTTTGGGTACTAACAGTATGCAGATGAGTGGGTAATGTTTTGCACACAACTTGAGTGACTGAGCCAATAGAAATGAAACTTTGTAGTGACAAAATAGATAGTCTAATAAATCTATACCAACTTGAATCACTGAAAATGATCATGTAAAAGCTGAGAAATAGATAACAGAAGCTCATTGTTCTGAGTGATACATGATAGAGTAGAAGATATGAGATATAAGAAAACTATATGTATTAATGCACATAGATCACATTGACATTGGCAATGAATGATTGCACAATGTGAGAGCAATGGTAGAGCTATAGTGTGAGCTCAAAATCCATATGAAACCCCTCTGAAATATCTGATGTATCTCTCTCTATTCCACGCAACTAGATAGTCCTCTTTTATAGCCTTTTTTTTGGAGCCTAGATTCAAATTTGAATTTGAATTTTTAGCTAAGAGTGTTCCAAGGTTTTAGGATTTTATTTGCCACAAATCTTCAGCAAATGATTCTTGGAAAGATTCTCCTATGAGCTCATAATTGTAAGTGCTTCCATATTTGCACTTTTACAAGGGGTAAAAATCAATCTTTTACAAGAGATCATTCATGTGCTAATACATGAATGCACAAAATGAACTTTAGGCTATGTGATCAAGCATTTAAGCTTGGATTAATTGCACCAACATGCATCTAGTGTGCTTATCATGTGTATGTGCATCTAGTGTGCTTTTCACCTTCACCTTCATGCACATGCTTCATTCATGATCATCATATCATCCTTATATCTCCATGGATTGACAATTAAGGAGGTGGATCTCCTTGATGTGATACTCATCCTCGTCTAGAGCAATACTGTTTTTAGTGACGTTACTAAGGAGAATGCTCAAGGACAAATGTGTGATGGTAAGGCTATTGGAAGATCGATGTCGGAAGGTAATAATGTAGAATTTGCTAGTTTTGCACTTATTTTTATGCTCTTTTGCTTCATTTTTATTAGTGTACCTCCCCCCACCATAGCCATACTTCAGCTTGTTCACAAAAAATCTTTGTTTTTTACCATATAGCCCACCTTCCTACTGCATTCCCTCATTTATGTGCTTGCAAGAGAGAAAGTATGTGTGAAAGTGCTTTGGTATTTTTTTGTGTGGACACAACTTCAACAATAACAATAGAGGACATAATAGAAGAGAATACAACAATTATTATGAAGATCAACAACATGAAGACTCATTGCTCTTGATGAGTCTAACCCACAAGGAAGGTAAAGAAGATGATCATTTATTCTAAATAGATTCAAGATGTTCAAATCATGTTGCAGGCAACATAGCTCTCTTATTAGATTTGGAAAGTCCAAAGCATAGACAAGAAGTTCAAACAGAGGATTCTGAGCAAGGTACTCTATGTTCCCAATCTTACAAAAAACCTAATAGGTGTAGGCCAAATAGTTGAGAAAGGCTTGCAAGTTAGGTTTACCGAACATGGAGCTTTTGTGGAAGATCCATATCAAGGCTTCAAGAACATAGACAAAGGTGAGAAGCATGGTAGGCTCTTTACTTTTGAAGTAAGAGAAACAAAAAACATAGCTCTATTCAACTTTGGATCTCAAACCCTAAGTGACCTTGAAGTGTGGCATAAGAGGCTAGCTCATGTGAATGAACGAACCTTAAAGGATATATGTAGGGATCAAATTTTTCTTGGATTACCAAACATATCAAAGCAACACATGATCAATAAGCAACACAAGCATTCAACCACAAAGGATACATCCACAACAACTTATTGGACATAGTACATACAAATTTATGGGGGCCAAGCCAGGAACCTTCATTGATGGGATCAAGGTATTATGTCTCATTAATTGATGACCATAGTAGATGGAATATTTTGTACTTTATCAAGAGTAAGAATGAAGTGTTTGATTGCTTCAAAGAGTATCTAGCACATGTGGAGAATCATATAGGTAGAGCAATCAAGAAGCTTAGATTTGATGGAGGGGGAGAATACTTCTCCAAAGATTTTGATGAGTTCTTGCAGGATAAAGGTATCAAAAGGGAAGTGACTACCATGTACTCTCCTAAATTGAATGGAATTGCAAAGAGAAGAAACAAGACATTAGTTGGATCAGCCAGAACAATGCTTGAAGAGAAGAGGTTGCCACTTTATCTATGGGCAAAGGCTATTTCAACTCCTATGTACCTTGTCAATAGACTACCATCCAAATTACTTCAAGGTATGACTCCTTATGAAGCATGGTATGGAAGAAAACCTGTCTTGGACATTGCAAGGTGTTTCGTTGCTTAGCTTATGTTTGTGCCATCACAAATAAGAGGTAAGCTACATGAAAGGGCATTTTGTATGATGAAGATAAACAAAAGGTAACTCTATCATATGATCTTGATTTTGATTCTCATCAATTAGGAAGCAAGCATGATACACATGTCCATGATCCAAGAAGTGATACAGACGATGACCAAGATGAAAAGGAAAAAGATTAGAAGCTATGGAAGTCAAGAGACAAAGCAAAGATGCAAGAGTGTGGAGAATGCTACGTACGTACGTACGTACCTACATACATACACCTAGAAGGTCAACAAGGGAGAAAAGACAACTAGAAAGGTATGGATATTATTCCATAATTATTACAAAAGCATTCAATCTACTTGGCAAAGGGCTTAATTTCAAAGGAACCCTCAACCTATGAAGAGGCAAAGGGAAACCCTAATTGGGAAAAGGCCATGAAAGAAGAAATAGATGCATTGAAGGAGACGAACAAGAAATTGGAGACTCGTCCAACTTGATGTGATAAATTCATTCCTAAATGGTTAGACAAGTGAAGAGGTATACATGTGACAACCATAAGGTTGTGAAAACCCTAATCATACATCTCATGTTTGTAGACTTAAGAAAGAATTGTATGGATTAAAACAAGCTCCTGGAGCTTGGAATTACAGGTTGGTTACATACCTTCAAGATCAAGGGTTCAAAGCTAGCAACTCAAGTACTTCTCTATTCATCAAAATGGATCACAATGAGGTTATGTATCTATGCGTATATGTCAATGATATTATTGTGATAGGTGATGATCTAAATGGCATTCAAAGGATCAAGAGACACATGCAAGAGGAGTCAAAAATCAATGACTTAGGTGAGCTCACATATTTCCTAGGTATGCCAGTGATTTATACAGATGAAGGGATGTATCTAACTTAGAGAAGATACATTCAAGACCTACTTGTCAAGTTCAAAATGGAGAACAAAAAGCTTGCAGGTACACCTTTGGAATTAAACCATAAACTAAGTTTTTATGAAGGTGTGAAGATTGATGATCCTCAAGAGTATCTAAGCTTAGTTGGTAGCTTGATATATGCTACTCACACAAGACTAGACATATCATATAGTATGGGAGTGCTTAGCTAGTTCATGCACTCATCTAGAAGACCACACATGGAGGCTGCAAAGAGAGTACTCAAGTACCTCAAAGGGACACTTAATGAAGGTATCTACTATCCTTACTTTTCAGATTTGGATATCAAAATCTATTCAGATGCAGATTGGGCAAGAGCAAAGGATGATAGAATAAGTACCTCTAGATACTTAGCATTTGCAGGTTCAAAACTGGTATCATGGAGTTCCAAATAGAAACCAACAGTTGCTTTATGTTCAATTGAAGCAGAATATAGAGATCTAACTATTCGAACTCAAGAAGCAATATAGCTTAAGGAGTTGTACTCACATTTGGGACTTGTAAGTTCCAAACCTCACTTACTTGGAGATAATGTAAGTTCGATGCATCTAGCTGCAAATCCAATTTTTCATGCAAGGAGAAAGCACATAGAATTCCATTATCACTTTGTATGAGAGAAGTTTATAGAAAAAAAAATTGAAATTTCATTTGTTCCTATTGAGAAGAAAATAGCATACATGATGACAAAGGCACTTGATGGGATAAAGCTTTGTAGATTCAAAGTTATGGTAGGTATTCAACCTATTAGAGAGTGAAGACTCAAGCATACTTTAGCTTGAGGGGGAGCTGTTGGAACATCAAGCTTTCATTATGCTTGAGGTGGACATGATCTTCATCAAATTTATCATTTGGATGACGCCACATATACTCCTTGTAGAGTTTTATTTATTGAGGGTTTGATCATAGGATCACCTTCTTATGTAATTTCCAAAGTGTTTATCTTTGAGAAAGGAAAGATTAAAAGGCCTAAAAGCCACAAAATAGAAGTGGTTGGGATTGATTCTCAATCAATCAATTAAAAAGTAGATATGATTTCAACTTTCTCTTTTCGTAGATTGTAGGAAAAGATTCTAATCAATATAAACTATCAAACCTAACTAATTTCGAATTCAAATTCATGAAGAAAAGGTGTGGTCATATCCTCAAGATTCTAAAGACTCCAACACATTTTTACATTAATTAGAGTGCTAATTTGAACCAATACATATACTCTTTGATCATTGCTTGGTGTCATTTCTATTCTCTGCTCCCTCTTCCTCAGACTCAATCAACTTGCAAAGATTGTTGCTCTCACTACAACATATGAGGGGCATACCGATGTTGCTTATACCAACGGTCACTCCCGACATCGGTATAAACTTGGAAAAGTCCATTTAAGCATACCAACGGTCAAGTGACCATTGGTATGACCGTTTAAAACAAATCTTTGGGATGTCTCGTGATCGTCGATATAAGCATCAGCATATTCGCCGGTATAAGCATCGGTAATTTATTGGAATTCATCGACGCCCATACCGATGGGTATACCAAGGCTGTGTTTTAAGCATATTGGGAACCAAAGAGCAAAACTCAACATTTTGCACGTGTTTTACATTGAGTACTGCTTGCTTCTATTGAACTACATTTCCTATGCACACACACACAGATCTCTCTCTCTACACACATACTTACACACACTCTCTCTCTACACACATACTTACACACACACTCTCTCTCTCTATCTCTCTCTTTAGATCTCACATCTTGGTAAGTGGTGCGCGTACTCTTAGCCTTTGTCTTTCTCTATGCTTTGTGTTTTATAATTTTTCTTCTCTTTGATTTTGGAGAAATTTTTTGGCGTCGATTCTTTGGAATTCGATGATAGACGACATACATTATGCTTTGATGACAACGATCCAAAAGAGAGACATATCTATAAGTGATTGTTTTATTCTCTATTGATAGAGAGAGAAAGAGAGAGAGATGAGAGAGAGAGAGAAAGAGAGAGAGATGAGAGAGAGAGAGATAAAGAGAGAGAGCAAGAGAGAGAGATGAAGAGAGATGAAAGAGAGGAAGATAGAGATAGGAAGATAGAGCATACATCCACACACACATGCATACACACACATGTACACACATGCATACACACACATACACATATACACACATGCATACATACACACACACATGCATACACACATACATATACACATATGCATACAAACACATACATACACACACATGCATACACACATACATACACACACATATACAAACATGCATACACACACAAATACATACACACATATACACACATGCATGCATACACACGCATATACACACATGCATGCATACACACACATGCATACATACATACACACACACATGTACATACATGCATACATACACACACACATATACACACATGCATAAATACACACACATACACATATACACACATGCATGCATACACACACACATACATACACACACATGCATACATACACACACACATGCATACATACACACATATACATGCATGCATGCATACATACACACACATATACACACATGCATGCATACACACAC
>CM035418.1:4033273-4058273 GCA_020310875.1 Ceratopteris richardii
TATATATATATATATATATATATATATATAATAGCATTAAGGTTTTATGTTTTTTTAGGTCTTTAGGTCTTTAGGTTTTAGTATTTCAGGTTTAAGTCTTTAGGATTATGATTTTTAGGTTTATAAAAAAAAAATCAAACGTTCTAAAATGTCCATATTGTATGAGATGGCTAGTTTGGATCTAGAGGAGAGAATGCCATGTTCTTGCTGTTGGAAATTAGGTAGGCCTATAATTAATACCACAGGTCTAAGTTCCATGGGTCTAGGATCTACAACATAAATTTCAGCAATCTTCCAATATTGACAAAACATGAACATACCACACTTAATCATAATGATGAGACAAAGATACAGAAAGATTAGACAACATGTGTAAAGTGTTACGTAAACCAGTGCTTACTCACACTATCATATATACAAATGTCAATTTACAATGTGGGAGTCAAAATCTCAACCACTCTATGTGAACATAAATAGATGGATGAGTGAATGTACAAATGTAACAAACATATTCAAACGTATGGACAGAAATCTCAATATATATATGAGATGTGTGACCTAATAGGTTGTAGAAGAGTGAATATGAGTGATAGAAAGAGGAAGGATCAGCCTAAAACTGATAATCAGCAAACCCTCACCTGAACTTAGGCTATGGAAGACCCTAAGTTAGATACGTGTGTGAAAAGATCACATACTTACAAAAGTAGCAAAGAATCCTAACAAGTTTGCTACCAGAAATCCTTAAACTCATATGAACATACCTTCTTGAACACCTCATGCAAATATGCATAAAGCATACATGTACTGATTCTCTTGTATCTATGCCAAATAGGACTCCTCCTGATATGGATGCCACTTCCATATACTTCAAGTAGTATATGTGTGCATAAAGAGAATATGTACCTGAATTATTAACATAAGATGCAAATCTTATGTTAAGCTCCATCCAATGTCTTTGAAGTACACCGAAATCTTCATGTAGAAGACAATCTTCAAATACACTATGTAGATGGCTGGTCCACACCACCAAGATGCTGATGGGAAAGTCCTCTCCATAAGCAAGAGTGTGAACACACTCTTCTCCAAGAAGAACTCCATAGCTGCTCCTCAACATGCTCCTAGAGTGCACCATGGCTGCCCCATGTGTGCTAGAGCACCATCTCTATTGAAGAACAAAAAACTAGCATTGCCAATTTGTGTAAGATGTCCTAGAAGTGACCCAAACACTTCTTTATATAGCCTTGAGTGTCTCATGCAAAAAACTCACTAAAAAGCCCTTTATTTTAATCTCATTGCTTTTTAAATTGCTTTTGCTTTATTTTTAAGTGAGTTTGCTTTATTTTTAAAGTTGCTTTTAGCTAACTTTAAAAATAACTTCTTGACCCGCTTTTTCACACTTCGAACCACCTGATGAATGGTCTAACAACATTTTTATGATCCTCATGTCGAGAGCTATCAAATGAGGTTAAAACCCTAAATTAGTAGAAAATTAGGATTAGGGGTTTCTCCCAAATCTGATCTCTGATGACTGAATGTCATATACCATTCGAAATCTCTCTTCAAGCTCTACAAGATAGGCTCATAAAAATTTTAGCCATTTTTGTGCCAAAAATGACTAAGTACCAAAATTAGGGTTTTTTCCCTAAATGGATTTGGACTAATGTGACATTGTTTTCCAGCAATTCCCCTTGCAATATCATATTGGTACAAACTGAACTGGATAAGAAACTTCACTCATTTGCAAACTGTCATAAGCTTCAAATTTGTACTCCCCGAATTGATCTTCAAACCTTTTCTTCAAAAGTCTTGTTCAAAACTGAATTTGCTAAATATGAAACATAATACGTGAGAAAATATGCAAACTAGTTATCCAATAGTGTACACATCAAGCAATCACTGCTTGACAACATATGTAGCATGAACTGACTCTGAACCTGCTATCTCCTATCTTCTTAAACCTATAAACATACACTAGGATCCACATATTTTCATTTACCTTACAAAAGGTTTCTCAACGTACTTCTGCTGTGTCATGTAAATACACTAAACAAAATCAGGAACTGAATCTTGGAACTTGTGACTGAAAACTCACAACTTAGTGTATTATAAACACTAGCTGGTTCATCTCTGATTGTACTCAACTCAACTCAACTCAACTCATCCTATGAATCTCATCAAAATATCATATATATGATGTCATCATGTCTTCATCTTTGTTCACACTTGTTAGTACTTCATATCTATTTCCTTTTGAACCTGGTATAAACATATATGTGCACACTTTTGAAAACATACCTTTTTGAGATATCAAATTTCTCTTCAATAGAACTCTGGAATCTTTTCCTGAACAGGAACACCTAACAGGAACTTTCTCCAGACATTCTCCTTCTTCCTTCTTCTTTCAAAGCTAGAATATAAAGAGAAACTGACAAAGGAGATTGATGAACTTGGTAATTGGCCATGGGAATTGGTTCTTCTCCTTGTAAATATCGCTCATCTCGTTGCCTTATCCACTCCTTTCGTTTCTTGATACACTCTAGCGCTTCTTGCCTTGCTTCTTCTCTAATTCTCTCTTCTTCTTTTTTCCGGTTTTGTGCACCTACTAGTCGTGCTAACATATGATCTGTCAATGGTTCCATATATCGCTTTACTCGACAACCACTTATGTAATTAGGAAGTATATCTCCATCCAATGTGGCTAGGTTGACTGCTCCACTGATTGAAATCCTATTGATTATTAGGGGTCCATATCTGCGTTTTTGCAGCTTCTTGGCGTGTTGCTTCAAAGTATACACCAGGACTAAATCTCCTTCTTTTAGGGCTTTGTCTTTGATGTGTGCATCATAATATGCTTTCTGTCTCCTGTTCGTGGCATAAATTCCCGCAACAACTTGTGGTCTTGTTTCGTGTAGCTTCTCAATCTGCTCGAGTTGCTTGGACAACTCATGTCCTGTCCATTCATACTGTTGTGCTACTCTTAAAGTAGGTACCAAAAAATTGATTGGTAGGATTGCATTTTGTCCATACACTTGGTTGAATGGTGTGGTTCCAATGGCTATTTTGTAAGCCACACAGAAGGCCTAAATTGCGTGATGTAATTGTTTGTCCCAATCTGACCTTCCACTATTGATTATTTTTGTCAATACAATGCACAACACTTTATTGAAACTTTGTGCTTGACCGTTGGCTTGAAGATGATAAGGGGTTGATTTTTTATGAATCACCAAGAATTCATTCATCAAGGACTCTATTACTTCGTTAATAAAGTGCATTCCTCGATCACTCATGATCTCTATAGGTAGTCCAAAGCGAGTAAAGATGTGCTCAAAAAGAAAGAAACTTAGCTATGGTCTGTGCATCGCTTTTTCTAGTTGCTTTTGCTTCTACTTATTTAGTTAGATAGTCTGTCACCACTGTGGCTGGTGCATTAATGGGTCCTATGAAATCAATGCCCCATTTGGAAAAGGCTATTGCACAAATCATAGGTCTCAAAGGCATGTCATCTCGTCTAATAGGGTACTTAGCTCTTTGGCATGCCTCACAACTTGGTACGTAGGTGTCTGCATCCATATGTAGAGTTGTCCACCACAGGCCTACAAAGAGAATCATTTTTACAGTTCTTTCAGTGTAGAAATGTCCTCCTACGGTGCTTGCATGTGCCATTTCTAATAAGGGTAAGTACTCTCCTTCATGCACACATAGTCGTAGTTGATTGTCTTTTCCTCTCTTAAATAATTGTCTCCCCATGATAACATAGTCCTTACTCATTTCTTCTAGGGATTGTTTCCTAGCTAAAATGGTTCCGTCCTCATGCTCTCTTGTCTTCAAGAATTTCACTAATATCTTACTCCAGTTGGGTGCTATTGTAGAGAAGGGTAATGATGTATGGTCATTTGGAGTGGTTTCCTAACATTCCATGCAACTACCAACATAATCATGAACATCCTTAGGCATATCAGGCCAATAGACTCCTAATCATTTCAGTTCTCTTAGGGTTCCATGAGTTCCCTTATGCATTCTCCATTTGTTTACGTGCGCTTGTTCAATTAAGTTCTTTTGTTTGTCTTCTTCTACACCTCTAGACAATACACCGTTAGGTTCTTTATGGTACACACTTCCTAATCTCCCTCTTGATTGAGTGTTGAGGTCCATGAGTGAGTATTGAAATTAGCTTTTCTACCCACCTACGACATACTTTCCAAATTGAATAGGTAAGTGTCTGGCAAATCATCTGATACTCCGCTAGGTGGTTCTCCATGTGTTAACCTAGATAGATGATCAGCTCTCACGTGGGTATTTCCTTTTTTACAATCACTTCAAAATCAAACTCCATGAATAACATAAACCATCTCATTAGTCTTCTCGTGTTACAGGGCTTATTCACTAAATACAATAAGTCTTGATGATCTATGAAGAACTTGAACTCGTTGGCTAAAAGGTAGTGTCTGAATTTCTTTACAGTGTATAACATCCTTAAACCATCTCGTTCCGAATTTGTATAGTTTCTTTCAGCTTGATTCAGTCGTATGCTTGCATATGCAATAGGATGGTCCAATTTTCCTTCATCTGTCGGTTGAGCTAAACATTAGGGGAAAAACTGAACCCTGAATGGGCCTTTTAGATTAAGGAGTGATTAGTGATGGACCAATGAGAAGAGGGTGGTGGCCACAATCTAGTCCCTTAATCATATAGGCTAGGCATAGGCTTCCCTTGTTTCTGTGTGGTCAAAGAGGAGAAAACCACCTAGAACACATGGTTTTGGGTATTCATATGGTTTTAAAATCCTTGGAAATCAACTAGAACCCTTGGATTGGCTCAAAGATCCAAAGGCTTATGTTGAGTGGCAAAATTCAAGGCTCCATTGCATTTAGGCCCTTGGATTTGCTTGGTTTGCATGGTTGAGATTCAAAGAAGTTCAAAAAATGCACCTTCCCATCACAACCATTGGATTCATATTCATATCCAACGTCCAAGATTAAATCTGCAGAAGAGACGGTGCATGAATCCATGGCCATTGGATCAACTTTGCATCCTAAGGCTTATAAAATTTGCCGCCTTGACATTCCAAACCTCCAAGTGCCTTTTGATGCAAATCGTTCGGTCCAAGCTACATCGCACGGTTCATATGCTTTCCCATACTGTGATCAGCCGGAATCGCGCTCCTCCATTGGATTTGTAAGAGATCTAACGATGCACAAATTGAGATCATCTTGATTTGCGCGCGTCCCTTGGATGAGCCAAGATCTAATGGCCAAGAAACGTGCAGAAATCTTCAAAAATGGCACGTGAGAATTTGTGAGTCCCACGAATTGTTAGAGACTCTCTCTCTCTACAGTCGTAGGCACATTTGATCTACACCATTCAAATGAAGCATCCAAGGGCTATACATTTTCTCATTTAATAATGCAAGTATAATAGTAATTAAAATAGTATTATATTGGAGAAAACCACTAGTGGTATGGTATGCCTATCTAATCTCCTGGATTAAGCTTTTTAATCCCTAAAAATTAGGGATCCTTACAAGGCCCATGCAGGGCTCACTTTTTCCCCTAATGAATGCATCCTATTGTGTAGTTGGAGGCATCTACATGAATATGAAAAGGCTTGTTCTAGTTGGGTATTTTCAAGATAGATGCTATGTCGAGTGGTGTCGAAATCGCGATCTCAGCTCGTTTCGGCCTCCGAACGCACTATCGCAATGCTTGTACAGGCTATTTTGTCCTTTTGTGCCAAAGGTATATACCAGTTTCTGTTCGCCAGTTTAAGCATCTCGAAGTCTGCTACAGGTCTAGCAGAACTCGTCTGGGCAGTTCCGTTCAACTTTTTGAGATACAGTCAATTTTCTGCATCAAGGTATTTTAGTCACCGGCCATGGCTGAAAGCAGTGATGTACTCCGTATGTTGGCTGTTGAGGATAAGTTGGATGGTACCAACTACCCATTATGGGCTTATATGATGCGACATGTATTGGTTGCAAAAGGACTGTGGAACATTGTGCAGGATGTTGAAACACGTCCTGTTACACCTGCGACTATAGGTACTACAAATACAGGTGCTGGAGGTGCTGGAGCTGATGAAGATGGTGTCGAAGATGATATTGTGCAGATTCCTGTTTGTGCTGCTGTTTCTGTTGTACCTACTGCAGAGCAGATTCGTTGGGATGGCAGAGATGCCCAGGCACATTCATTGATAGCTTTGTCTGTCAAACGTGTCATTATTCCTCACATACGCTCTTGCAGAACAGCTAGGGATGCTTGGGATACACTTACCACATTGTACCAAGCTAGGAATGAGGCTCGTGTTGCTTATCTCCGAAAACAGTTGGAGAGTGAGCACATGAATAAAGGTGATTCTATGGACAGTTTCCTAACGAAGATCAAAGATTTGAAGGAACAATTGATTTCTGCTGATGAGGTTATACCAGATAGCTCACTTGTGCAGACCGTTCTGAATGGTCTTCCTGACTCATATCAGAGTTTTGCTTCTACTCTTCCGTTGATGATGAAAGGCAATCCGAATGCCTTATCATTTGAGGACTTAGTCTCTGTTCTATTGCAGGAAGATCAGTCCAGGTAGAACAGGTCCATTATGTGAGTTGCAGATCAAGCTTTCCTGGCTAGTCAGAAGGGCAAAGGAAAATGGAGCTCTTCTACTAGTAAGCAGAAATCTGCAAATGCTGCACATTCAAAGAACCAAGACAAAGATGAGAAAAAATCAGAAAAGCAGAAATTGTTTTGTAAGTACTGTAAAGGCAATGATCATATCATCAAGAACTATCCAAAATTGGCTGCTAAAGAGGCAAAGAAGAAAGAGGTTGGAATGGTTGTTGTAGAGGCCTCTACACCAAAAACAGAGTCTGCAAATCTTGTGCAGGAAGAAGAATGGGCGTTTACTACTGTCTGCAGTTTTGACCCATCTTCTCATGATCAGTGCATGTCTGCAGTAGACTCAGATGTTTGGTACTTTGATAGTGGGGCGACCAAACATATTACCTCACAGCATAGTTTCTTCTCTTCACTCGAGCCTGCCCCTACAAGGAATACTGTTACATGCACCAACAACTCCTCTTATCCTGTTATGGGAGTTGGTAAGATCATTTTGACTACTGCTGATGGTAGTTCTTTCACTTTGTCAGATGCTTTATTTGTGCCAGGGATCAAAAAGAATCTGTTATCAGTTTCTGCATTAGCCAAGATTGGCTTGGTTGTGAAATTTGTTGATGACAGGTGTACAGTTCATGATCTCTCAAATGGCGATGTGATTATTGCTTCTGGCATTTTATGTCGTGGGCTGTATAAGCTCATATATTATGAAAGATCTGTGAATGATTCGGCATGTGCAGTTCAAGATTCTCAGGCTATGTCAGATGCAAAGCTTTGGCATGCACGCTTTGGTCATCTGAATTTTGCTAGTTTGCTACACCTGCAGAAATCTGAAATGGTGTCCTCTTTGCCCAAACTTGAGGCACCTGGAAAACATGTTTGTGAAGGCTGTATTTTGGGCAAAATGCAGCGTTCTTCCTTTCCAAAAGATGGTTCAGTTTGGGCTATGCAGAAATTGTAGCTTGTACATATTGATGTCTGTGGTCCTATGCAGACACCCTCTTTTGGAAATTACCTTTACTTCGTGACTTTCATTGATGAATTTTCAAGGCATGCATGGGTATATCCACTCAAAGCAAAGTCCGAAGTGTTCATGTGCTTCAAACAGTTTTTGGTTTTGGCTCAAAATCTGTCAACATGTAAAATGGGCACCCTCCATTCTGATCGAGGGGGGGAATATATGTCTTCAGATTTTAATGCATTTCTGGTTGAACGTGGGATAAAACACCAGTGTACAGTGCCGTATACACCTCAACAGAATGGAGTTGCTGAACGGAAGAACAGGTCTCTCATGGAGATGGCGAGGTGTATGGTCAAGAGTCAGGCTTTACCTCATGGTTTCTGGCTTGAGGCTGTCATGTGTGCAGCATATGTACTAAACAGGTATCCCACTAAAGCACTGCAGTCTATCACTCCATATGAGGCTTGGCATGACCGCAAGCCATCTGTTGCTCATCTGCGTGTTTTTGGTTGTTTGGCATATGCATTAGTGCCTGAACAACATCGCAGAAAATTGGATGATAAAGCAGTTAAATGTATTTTTGTTGGATACAGTTCTGAAAGTAAAGGCTATCGCCTGTATCATCCACAGACTAAACGCATTCTGGTTAGCCGTGATGTTGTATTTGTGGAAGATGCTATTCAGCCATTGCTTTCATGTACTAAGGAGACATTTGTTAGCTCCAAAGACATGTATGATACTTTGATGCCTCTTTTTACAGGTGGACAGTCTAGTGCTGGTCCTAATGAGGCAACTTCTTAGCCTTTGCAGGTTTCATATGATGATGCAGATCATTCCATTTCTGATGCAGATTTACATGATGCACTTGCTGATGAGAGAGTTGATATTGAGCAGGCAAAAGCTATGCCAAAATGGCTAGCGCAGACTTTGCGTGACAGCAAATTAGATGCACCTTTGTCATATCGTACTTGTTCAGGCTCTCATAGTGCCTCCTTTGCATCAGATTGCTATGCTATGGCTGCATCTAGTCTCTGTGATGAGAATGAGCCTGTTTCTTTTGATGAAGCACAGAATTCTGAAAATTGGATGGCTGCTATGCAATCTGAATATGATGCTATAATGAAGAATGGTACATGGTCTTTATGTGACTTGCCTCCTGGCAAGAAGGCCATTGGCACTAAGTGGGTATACAAGCTGAAGCGTAAACCTGATGGTACAGTTGACAGGTATAAGGCTAGGCATGTTGCAAAGGGTTATGCGCAGGAAAGAGGCATTGATTTTGATGAGACTTTTGCACCTACATGCCGTATGACTACTGTTTGGAGCATTTGTGCACTTGCAGCCCATCATGGTTGGAATGTACATCAGTTGGACATTAAAACAGCATTTCTAAATGGTGACTTGCATGAAGAAGTGTATGTTTTTCAGCCCTGTGGCTTTGTGCAGAAAGGGCATGAAAACCAGGTGTGGAGGTTAAAG
Source organism: Ceratopteris richardii (assembly GCA_020310875.1). Taxonomy (NCBI): domain Eukaryota; kingdom Viridiplantae; phylum Streptophyta; class Polypodiopsida; order Polypodiales; family Pteridaceae; genus Ceratopteris; species Ceratopteris richardii. Next base: position 4,042,316 of record CM035418.1, read on the forward strand.
AAGGCGTTATATGGTTTAAAGCAAGCACCACGTGCTTGGTATGAGAAGATACATGCCTATCTGATTGCACATGGTTTTGAGAACAGTCCAACTGAAAGCACCTTATATGTTAAGCGTGCTAATGATGTGCTTCTGATCATTGTTGTCTATGTAGACGACATGTTGCTCACTGGTCCTATTGAGAAGCATATTGCTGATTTTAAGGCTGATTTGCATGCCTCATTTGAGATGTTTGATTTGGGGCATTTGCATCACTATTTGGGCATTCAGTTTATGCAAGTTGATGGTGGAATGGCTTTGTGTCAAACGAAATATATTGACACATTGTTGCAGCGTTTTGGCCTTGAAGACTATAAGCCTATTGCCACTCCTATGGAGACAGGTTTACGATTGAGTCTTCATGATGCTGGAGATGCATTTGATGCTGTTCTCTATCAGCAGGCTGTTGGATGCTTGATTTACTTATGCATTACTTGGCCAGATAGTCAGTTTGTTGTCTCATAGATGAGCAGGTTTATGCATTGCCCAAGAGTCACGCATTGGAAGGCGGTTAAGCGCTTCTTTCGCTACTTGAGTGGTACTCGGCTATTTGGGTTGTTTTATCCCAAGGGGGGATCACTACCGCCAGATTTGCATGCTTTTTTTGACTCAGATTGGGCTAGTTGCTATGACACTCGTGTGTCCACCAGTGGTTTTTGCTTCATGCTTGGTAGCTCATGTATATCTTGGTTGAGAAAGAAGCAGCCTACTATGGCCACTTCCAGTTGTGAGGCTGAGTATAGGGCAGCTTTCACAGCGACTGTTGAGTGTGTGTGGCTCAGACGCCTTATGGCTGATTTGGGTGTTGGCTAGTCTTTTGCCACCACCATCTTCACTGACAGTCAGAGCGCATTGGCAGTTGCGAGGAACCCTCTGTTCCATGCTCGCACTAAGCACATGCACCACTATGTCAGGGAGAGGTTCTCTTCTGGGGAGATCAGCTTGGCATATGTGCGCACGCAGGAGAACATTGCAGACCTTTTCACGAAGGCTCTGCCTAGGGAGAAGTTTGAAGCAAAGCTTTGGGCTTACTTCCTTTTGTGGAGTGATTTCCACATAGCTTGGCACTTCCTTATACATGAGTTCCAGCTCTTTGTTCACCGCATCACTCCCAGGGGGGATTTGTTGATTTATTTAGGTAGTGATGTGTGTGAACACTCTAGGACCGCCGGGGCACTTTTTTCCCTCTTTACGAGGTTTTTTTCCCCCGGCTTGTATATACGCCTATTGCCCTAATGGGCTACTTATCTTTGTACATTCTCTAGTAATACATTCAGTCTTGTGTGTTGTGCTCCAAGCTTCTTCTTCTTCCTTGTGCTGTTTGCGTGCTTCCACAGGCGTCTAACTCCAACAGAGACATCACCTCGCATGTGGTGTGCTGAATCCACTTTGAGCTCACAATAGGAGGCCCACGTGCTGGCCAATACTCTTCATATATTGACTCTGTGATATACTTTTTGAAATCTTTATCCTGTTCGCTCCATTTTAACATGACAAAATGTCCAAACTCTATGGAGCAAAGCTATCGAATGCGTTGATGCATGGGCTTTCCGGCCCCATCCATCACTAGAGCTCCATCATGTATGCAATATATCTTGGAGTCATCATGGTCATGAGCTCCCCAAGGTGTGCGTGGAGATTCCATCTGATCCCATGTGGAGATGTTAGGATATATATATAAACCCTAAAAAATCTAAAGATCTATTTTTTAGATATTTTTACATATATTTCATTGTATAAATTAATATTAATCCTAAAACTTTATTTAGGGTGTGTTTATGTGTAAAACTTAAAAATCCTATTTTTAATATATTTAATTATATATATATATATATATCCTAAAAATTTAAAGATCTATTATTTAGATATTTAATTACTTATATTTTATATATTTAGATTTTTTCTCTAATGTTTACATACATTTAAACCCTACAAATGCCATATATTTCATTCTATAAATTAATATTAATCCTAAAACTTTATTAAGGATGTATTTATGTCTAAAAACTCAAAACTCCTATTTTTAATACATTTAATCATATATATATATATATATATATATATATATATATATATATATATATATATATATATATATATATATATATATATATATATATATATATATATATATATATATATATATATATATATATATATATATATATATATCCTAAAAATTTAAGATCTATTTTTTTAGATATTTAATTATTAATATTTTATATGTTTAGATTTTTTTCTCTAATGTTTATATACATTCAATTACATACTTTATTAGGATGTGTTTACATGTAAAAACTCAAAAATCCTATTTTTCATATATATATATATATATATATATATATATATATATATATATATATACACACACACACACACACACACACACACACACATATATATATATATATATATATATATATATATATATATATATATATATATATATATATATATATATATATATATATATATATATATATATATATATATATATATATATATATGTGTGTGTGTGTGTGTGTGTGTGTGTGTGTGTGTGTGTGTTGTGAAGAGATGGATAGGTATGTGCTTGAAGATGAAGAGGTGTTGCAAAATCCTTGATCTACACCAGCCAAATGAACTCCAGGAGTATATGGTGGGCCCTTTTAGCTTGCCAATGGATGTATTAGACACCCTATGTACCTTGAAAGATCACTCTCAAAAAGATATATCAAAACAGATAAGTTGGAGTTAGCTCAGAGGTGAAAACTTGCTATTCTTGGTTCATACACCTGTCCAGTGTTTTACATAATTCTCTAAGCACAGTAGCAATTAGCTCAATTCCTCTTGGGGAAGTCTAGGCAACTCAAAGAGCTAACTTTCAAGAGTAATTTCATCAAAAATAATGAACCACACACTGAGAATGAGTTTTAACAACTGATGACATCATCCCGATTTTCACGGGCTGCTACAGAAATAGACCAGTGAGCAGAAAAATCAACATAACTCAAAATGTAGAAGTCCAATGATTATGAAAATTTGTATGGTTATACTAGACAATAAGCTGAATCCAAAAAGCTTTAGATCACTGAATTTGGATAAGTAACCACTGAGACATGGCTCTGACAAGATGAGTGAAAAAGTCAGGTACCTCACAGAGAAGTGAAGATGAACAGACCCTGTTGACTTCAAATGAACATAACTGAAGATTGCAACATCCAAATGACATGAAAATTTTGAGCATATAATAGACTCATAGAGCTAACTTTACCAAGTTAAATCACTGAAAATGATGCACCAAGCTCAGAGAAAACATCTCTGAAAGCTGACTGAGAAAACTGAGAATAATGGCAGTGAGTAGTACACTTCACAAGAACATGGAAAGATGAACTCAAATAATCATGAAAATGAAAGTATATTGCTTGTACAATACAAGGACTTACTGATACATATGTGTGCCTTGTAATCACACCTTGATATGGCATAAAGCTCAGCTCTTGGAGGTCTTCACATAGGTCTCTCTGACCACGACTAAAACTGCCATCTATTTATAGTTGAGTTTGGGAGGCTAACTTCCCTCAATCACTCTCCAATCAATCAATGATTGATTTGATTCTCTACCTACCACAAATCACGATTTCGTGGCTCCTCTTTCCATTCTTGATCAAGTGGATTCAACCACTTAAGATTCTCTTACTTTTACATTAAGTAAACTCTTCAAAAGTTACAAGAGGTAGTTCACAAGTGAACTTTACATAGTCTTCTTTTTAAAGCTTCTTCTAAGACTTTTTGAGACTCAAGCCAATACTTAGGCTTGTCATAGACTTGCTCCAACAGCTCCCCCTCAAGCCAAGTATGCTTGAGGTCTTCAATCTTCCAAGATTACCTGCAAACCAATCATAGCCTTGAATTTGCAAAGCTTTGTACCATCCAATGCTTTGGTTAGAATATCTGCACATTGTTGATGAGTGGACACATATGATATTTGAATCTCTTTGCTTAGAACCTTCTCTCGTACATAGTGATAATGAACTTCAATATGTTTAGTCCTTGCATGAACAATAGGATTAGCAGCCAAATGAATAGAACTCATATTGTCACCAAAAATAGTTGGAGTTCCAAACTCCAATCCAAGATCTTTGAATAATGTCTTCATCCACATAGCTTCTTGTGTAGCTATGGCAAGACCTCTATATTCAGCTTCAGTAGAAGAGAGAGCAACTATGGGTTGCTTCTTGGATGACCATGAAATAAGCTTTGAACCTGCAAAGGTAAGATAACCTGAAGTGCTCCTTCTATCTTCCTTGGAGCCAGCCCAATCTGCATCAGAAAATAGCTTCAAACCTAAATCAGATACATAAGGATAATAAAGTCCTTCATTTATGGTTCCTTTGAGATACTTGAGAATCCTTTTGGCAGCATCGATATGGTGTGTGCATAAATTGGCTTAGCACACTCACACTGTAACATATATCTACTCTTATCAATGTGGCATAGTTGAGACTACCCACTAGACTTTGATATGATGTGATGTCCTCTATGAGTTCACCTTCATGTGAGCTCAATTTGTGATTGACCTCCATTGGAGTACCTGCAATCTTACAATCTTGCATCTTGAATTTTGCCAACATGTCCTTAATGTACTTTCTTTGAGTGAGAAATAAACCATGATCTTTGTAGACAACTTCCAAACCTAGGAAGTAGGTAAGTGAACCCAAATCACTTATCTTGAACTCTTCTCTCATATGATCTTTGATCTTCTTCATACCATCTGCATCATTTCCTGTCAATATAATATCATCTACATATACACATAGGTAGATGACCTCGGAATTACTCTTTTTAATAAAGAGTGAAGGATCTGCCTTGCTTGGTTGAAAGCCTTTGTCCTGCAAAAATGAAACAAGCCTGAAATTCCAAGCTCTTGGAGCTTGCTTGAGACCATACAATGCTTTGTTAAGTTTACACACATAATCAGGATAAACTTGATTCTCAAAACCAGGTGGTTGTGCCATATATACCTCTTCTGTTATCCAACCATTCAAGAATGCATTCTTTACATCTAGTTGAAGTATCTTCCAATTCTTGGAAGAGGCAATACTAAGCAAAACCCTAATAGTAGGCATCTTTGCCACAGGAGAGAAAGTCTCCTCATAATCAATTCCCTGAGTTTGTGCAAAGCCTTTTGCTACAAGCCTTGCCTTATACCTCTTAATGGAGCCATCATAATTCTTCTTGAGTTTATAGACCCATCTTGAGCCTATTACCTTCATGGATGAAGTCTTGGGCACCAAATCCCAAGTGTTGTTTTCCTCAAGTGCTTCAATCTCTTCCTTCATTGCATGCTTCCATTCTGTTTTTGCTTTGGCCTCTTCAAATGATGATGGCTCCTCTTGGTTTATGTCCTTTGCTATGTAGATAGAATGTTTAGTTACTAATGAGGTGTCAAACCCATACCTTTCTGGTTTTTTCTTTTCCCTCATAGATCTTCTTAGGCCATGATGTGATGATTCTGCCTCATGTCCAAGTTCTTGCAATTTTGCTTTACCTTTAGACTTCCATGCTTTGATCTTTTCCATGTGAGATTCTTCATCATCCTCTGAGGTGTCTTGTTCTTCAATCTTTGCTTGTTCTCTACCAAGCTTTGGAAAATCTTCTTCAAGATCATATGGTAAATTGATCTTCCTGCATGAATCTTCATACCATGAATTGTTCTCATCAAAAACTACATCTCTGCTTACCAAGAATCCTTTGTTGGTAGGGTTGTATAACCTGTAGCCCTTTTGATTGTTGTCATATCCAATAAATACACACCTTTCTGCCTTTGGATCCATCTTGCCTCTAACCTGTGAAGGAACATGAGCAAAAGCAATACATCCAAAAATTTTACAATGATCTAAGCTTGGTCTTCTTCCATTCCAAGCCTCATATGGAGTCATCCCATCAAGGGATTTTGAAGGCAATCTTTTAATCAAGTAAGTGGCTGTAGATACAGCCTCAGCCCATAGGTAATTAGGTAAATGCTTTTCATTTAACATAGACCTTGCAGCTTCAACAATTGTCCTATTCCTCCTTTCTGCCACTCCATTTTGCTCAAGAGTGTACCTTGTAGTTACCTCTCTTTTGATTCCTCTTTCTTGAAGAAAAGAATCAAAATCATGGGAGAAGTATTCTCCCCCTCCATCTGACCATAGCCTTTTTAGAGATTTACCTGTTTGATTTTCCACAAGAGCCAAATATCTTTTGAAACATGAAAAAACTTCATCTTTGTGTTTCATAAAGAATAGGATAGTCCATCTGCTGCAATCATCAATAAAGGAAACAGAATACCTTGATCCAGATATTGAAGCTTCCTTGCTAGGTCCCCATACATCTGTATGAACCAACTCCAAGAGATCTCCATGCATATAACCTTTCTTCATGAATGGTAACCTGTGAGACTTTCCAAATTGACATGCACTACACTTATAAATCATATGTTTTTTTGACAAATTAGGAAGTCCAAGTACACTTTGGTCCCTGCAGATTTGCTTTAATGACCTTTCACCAATATGTGCTAACCTTTTGTGCCATACTTCCAATTCTGTGAGTGTCTGACTACCATAATTAAAGAAAGCAATGTTTCTAGTGTCCTGTAATTCAAATGTGAACAATCTACCTGTCTTTTCACCTTTTGCAATTCTTTTGAATCCTTGACTTGGATCTTCAACAAATGCTCCTGCCTTTGTGAACCTGACTTGCAACCCTTTCTCTACTATCTGCCCAACACTTATCAAATTCTTTGTAATGGTAGGGACATAGAGTACCTTACTGAGTAGGTTGATGTTTCCATTAGGTGCTTTGACATTGCCTATTTTCTCCACAGGATGTTTTGTATCATCTCCTGTTTGTACCTCATGCTTATTCTTTGGATCTTCTAAATCTGATAGGAGTGCCACATTTCCTGCCACATGATTTGAACAACCTGAATCTATGTAGAAAACATGCTCATCAAATTTACCTTCTGGCATAGCCATGTTCATAATCAATAATGAATCCTCTTTGTTTGAGTCTTCTTTGTAGTTATTGTAGTCTCTCCTTCCTTTGTAGCCTCCTTGATAGTTTGAATGATTGTAGTTGTTGTAGTTGCCATGGTAATTGTTGAACCTTCCTCTTGAGTAGCCATAACTTCCTCTATTGTATCCTCTGCCTCTTTGATTCCTAGAATTCCTAAAGCAATTTTCAGTTGTATGATTAGTTAATCCACAAATAGAACATGAGTTGGAGTCTTGGGATCCCCCCCTGCCTTGTCTACCTCCTCTTCCTCTACCTCTGCCATGTCTTCCTCTACCTGCATAGTTACCAAAAAAATCTACCATATTCCCTCTTTCTCTTCACTTTTCCTCATTTGCTTGTTTGTGTTCTTTGGTGCACTAACAACTGCAGGGCAACCTTTGGACATCACAAATCTATAAGAAACACACGTAAAAACTTCATTTTTCAATCAAAAATTGCCGTAGAAGTTGACCATCATGATTGTCAGACAAAGGTGAGTATTTGGCTGAAATGTTTGCATGCAAGAGGAGCTATGGTAAGCACTCTCACAGACTTAAACTCAATTTTTTGAAATTACAACTTTCGTTGATCATTGCAACTGTGTCTGACCATAGCGATTGTCACTGACCGTCGTGGCGATTAACTCATGCCATCACGATTGCATCACATCGCGATGGTGACACACCATCACGACGGTGTCTGACAAGCGTGATCCTAGTGACCATCGTCATCCTGATCATCACAAAATTCTTGATCATCGTGACTGTGACTCACCATCACCACCTCATCATTGCAGTCTGAACATTGTGACTGTGACTCATCATCACAGTTTGACCATCGTGACTTGATCATCGCGATTGTGACACACCATCATGCCGATCATCCTGGCTTGACCATCACAATCTTCCTTGATCATCACAACTTTGGCTAATCATCGTGGCTTGATCATTGTGGTCTCTGACCATTGTGGGCTGACCATCGCGATGGTGACATACCATCACAATTGTGTCTAACCATCAGGATGGTCAGGCAGAATGTTGAAATTAGGGTTTTTCAAAATTTTTAAATTTTTGGGGTATTTTTTGTTATTAATTTTGAACTTGTGTGTGCTTGTCATAGAGGTATCGCATTGCAAGACCCAGTATCATGTATCATCTATTGTGAATTACTCCCAAAGAGATCCTGTTTCCTTATTTTAACTCAGAAAATCATGAACTAGCATAACTTTCTCATACAAAATCTGTTTGTTGTGATTTCAGGTTCGTTCGAGTTGATCTTCAGGTGGGACTAGGAAACCAAGGGGACTCCAAAGGATTTTGAGCAATACAAAGGGGAATTTTGGACTTGAATATAAAGCTTATGAACCTGACATTAGGAAGACACCTAGGCAAGGATAGACAAAGCATTAGATTATCTGAGGCCAGTGTCAACCATATAGCTAGGTCTTGGGCACAACAACTTAGTGGTTATCCCTACGTGCTAAGTTCCAACACAAGTGATTCAGAAATTTCTGTTAACATGAGGAGACCTGCAGGTAGCTCAGGTACTACCTATTTACAAACACCAAAATGCCCCTATAAAACACAATTGGAATATATCAGGACCAATCGATTAGGTGCCTGCATCTATGAGAATGGTCTTCACCGATTAGTTGTCTAAATCAAAAATCCTGATAAACCCTTCGGACTTGAACACCCAGTGGTCAAATTTGAAGAGGGTTCATACATTGATAAGCAAGGAACCATGTATGTGGTTACCAGCCTACCTGATAGGATAGATGATTTTGGAAATATCATTTTTGAGAATGAGATAGGAGACCTAGAGAAAGGGGACCTAGGAAGAGAACCCAAGACTCCTAGAGGGAAGTCAGTTTTGACCAAAGTGATCACTCCAGATTGGATTCCCAAAGACAACAAAATCATAGAACTATTCTTGAATAGAGAAATAGAGGAAGCCTTTTGGAGATTCAAGCTAGATCAACCTAGTCCAATAGTCACCATCTACAAGTTCAAGGATCCAAAGATGCAAGGAAAAGTTGTCTATCTAGATATCTTGGTAACAGAGCATGAAAGGCATGCATACACTTAGAAGAGTGAAGTGATTTTCCCTCCAGCAAGTTCTAATGTGTCCCATGGCCTCCAAGGAGTAGGATCATCGTAGGCTCATGAAAACTAGAGGGAAAAAGCTAGAGAGAGACCTGAAGTAAGCTTTGCAAACACTATGGGTAGAGATAGGTCAAGATTTGAGAGTGAAGGACATGAAACAGGGAGACATAGAGCACATAGGCCTCAAAGAGATGAACACGACTTTCCATTGCCTAGACCCCGAGAGTACCCAAGGACCCTTAGACCCTCTCAAGTGGTAGAGACAATGAAAAACTACTTTCATGGGTCAGGAGATCCCTATGATCATGTGGCCGAGTTGAAACAAGTGTTAAGAACTGAACATGTTGATGACTTGTTCACCCATTTCGAGGCATTTGGTTTGACTCTCAAGGGCACTATCTTAGCTTGGTTTCAACCTCTAAACAATCACAACTACCGAGAGATAGGTCAACTTCTAGAACCATTCATTGTAGAATTTTCCAAGAGTGGCATCAGACATAATACATCATCCTTGATCCACAGCTTCAAGTAGACACCCCAAGAAACAGTGCAACTTGGAAGAAGATGGTTCAGATAGTACTTAGAAAGATGCCTTGCTCCAGAGTTACCCACACCGTCCAAACAAGTGGCCTTGTTTTAAGATGGCTTACTAAGCACCAAGTTAAGATCATATGTGTACTTGAAAGATCCTAAATCCATAGAAGAGTGTGTGCGGATGTGCATCGACATAGAAGATAACTTAGGTGTGGAGTTAGGATTTTCCAAACTCTATAAGGATTCTGATAGTTCTACTAACCATACTTCAAGAATCTCCATTGAAATAGATGAGATAGCTGAGCAAGTTGCTAAGAAGCTAGGAGACCAAAATAGACAAACAGCAAGGGTCACCACATTGAAGAGATGTTATACTTGTGGAGGAGACCACATGGTCAACCTATGCCCATCGCAAACCCAAAATATGAGAGAAATGAATGCTCCATATTGCACTATTGAGAGAAAATACACAAACCACACGGCTCAAGATTTTCCCTACAACAAACAGGCAGCTAGACAAACTTACCTGCAACCTTACCAACAAGGTAGGTATTAGAACCAATACCAACAACCATATTATAGGCCACAACAACAATATCACCCTCAATACCAACAACAATATCAGGCACCATATAGGCCACAACCAATTCTAAGAAACCAACCACCAGCTCCTGGCAATGTGATCCCAGTTAAGTATGCACTGGCAAACCTTAATAGAGCATTGGTACCAATGACCCCTTTAGTCTTAGAAAATGACCATCATGCTCAGAATTTTGACTGCTCCTATGAAGATAGTCCACAGCTTATTATACAGAGTCACCAGAGCATAGTAAGGCTTATCCCTATCCATACAAGCCATCACTTATGGAACAAAACTGGGAGTGAGAATGCTCCAATTTCATGTTTATGAATCCTAAGCCCAAGCCCCAATTGAGACAAATGAGACCAAAATCTCCTTGAGGACCATGTTTCAGATGCTAGGAAACTTTATACAAGGTGTCGTCTAATTTTTTCGCACCTTCTCCAGGTTAAAGCTCCTCAAAAGAATCAGTAGATTGTGAGATTTCCTCCAAAAAATGTACCTATGTCTGAAATTGTTCTTCTATGTAGTCAATTTTGACACCTACAACTTCTAATGCATGGTTCTCGCAAACTAGACCCCGTTTATTTAGATGCTTTTAGCCACAAGTAGCTTACCTTTCAACTTAAAGAATGAGTGCTTACTTGCTCAAAACTTTACACTCTGAAGGGAGATCTAATCAAAACTTTGATCATCAAATTTGTGCTTGAATACATTGCTTGACTTGTACTCTTATCAACATCACCTTTTATATCCTACTCAAAGGTTAGCATATGTCCTAGCAATTGAATCAAATCCAGAGTGAAATGATCTAATGATAATTTAGTGGATAGAATGAATCCTCTAAAACCTGTGAGAATTTGTCTTACCAATTTGTTCTCTTCAATGTCTTCATCAACTGCTCCTAATGCATTTGCAATATCCTTCATCCGTGCTACATGATCAGAAATGGATTGAGAAGCCTTCTTCTTGAATGTGGTGAATTCTACCCATAAAGACGCCTTCCTTGACTTTGTAGTGTTTTGGAAATGCTCTTCCAAATCATTCCATATGTCACTTGCACTTTCAAGTCCTCTAATATGAGGTAGCACGTAATCATTGACTCCCATGTAGATAATGCTCCTTGCTTGAGCATCCTTCTTCATCCATGTCTTCAAATCTAAGAGCTCTTCTCTAGTTAGAACACTAGGATCCTTAAATTCTGGTTTTTCTTCTTTGCCTGTGATGTATCCTATCAAGTCTTTGCTTATCAGATGAGCTTCCATCCTCATTGACCAACCAAAATAGTTTTCTCTATCCAATGTCTCTATCTGAAGAGAATCTCTCATCCTTTCTTCACTTGTGCAATATATTCTTCAAGCTTTGTGAATAATGAATATACCTTTTGATCCTTTTGATAGCTTTCAAGCCTCCTCTAGCTTTCACTTCAAACTTTTACATTTGGAATCTTCAAAGATTGATTTCAATATATCTGCAATAGTTGAGATCTTCCTTTCCACCATCAACTTGCATAAACTGAATGCCCAAATAGTGATGCAAATGCCCCAAATCAGACATCCCAAATGAGGCATGCAAATCATCCTTAAAATCAGCAATATGCTTCTCAATAGGACCAGTGAGCAGCATGTCGTCTGCATAGACAACAATGATCAGAAGCACATCATTAGCACGCTTAACATATAAGGTGCTTTCAATTGGACTGTTCTCAAAACCATGTGCAATCAGATAGGCATGTATCTTCTCATACCAAGCACGTGGTGCTTGCTTTAAACCATATAACGCCTTCTTCAACCTGCACACCTGGTTTTCATGCCCTTTCTGCACAAAGCCACGGCGCTGAAAAACATACACTTCTTCATGCAAGTCACCCTCAGAAATGCTGTTTTAATGTCCAATTGATGTACATTCCAACCATGATAGGTTGGAAGTGCACAAATGCTCCGAACAGTAGTCATACGGCATGTAGGTGCAAAGGTCTCATCAAAATCAATGCCTCTTTCCTGTGCATAACCCTTTGCAACAAGCCTAGCATTATACATGTCAACTGTACCATCAGGTTTACGCTTCAGCTTGTATACCCACTTAGTGCCAATGGCCTTCTTTCCAGGAGGCAAGTCACATAAAGAACATGTATCATTCTTCATTATAGCATCATATTCAGATTGCATAGCAGCCATCCAATTTTCTGAATTCTATGCTTCATCAAAAGAAACAGGCTCATTCTCATCACAGAGACTAGATGCAGCCATAGCATAGCAATCTGATGCAAAGGAGGCACTATGAGAGCCTGAACGAGTACGATATGACAAAGGTGCATCTAATTTGCTGTCACGCAAAGTCTGCACCAGCCATTTTGGCATAGTTTTTGCCTGCTCAATATCAGCTCTCTCATCAGCAAGTGCATCATGTAAATCTGCATCAGAAATGGAATGATCTGCATCATCATATAAAACCTGCAAAGGCTGAGAAGTTGCCTCATTAGGACCAACACTAGACTGTCCACTTGTAAAAAGAGGCATCAAAGTATCATACATGTCTTTGGAGCTAACAGATGTCTCCTTAGTACATGAAAGCAATGGCTGAATAGCATCTTCCACAAATACAACATCACGGCTAACTAGAATGCGTTTAGTCTGTGGATGATACAGGCGATAGCCTTTACTTTCAAAACTGTATCCAACAAAAATCCATTTAACTGCTTTATCATCCAATTTTCTGCGATGTTGTTCAGGCACTAATGCATATGCCAAACAACCAAAAACATGCAGATGAGCAACAGATGGCTGTAGACTCTGTTTTTGGTGTAGAGGCCTCTGCAACAACCATTCCAGCCTCTTTCTTCTTTGCCTCTTTAACAGCCAGTTTTGGACAGTTCTTTATGATATGATCATTGCCTTTACAGTACTTACAAAACAATTTCTGCTTTTCTGATTTTTTCTCATCTTTGTCTTGGTTCTTTGAATGTGCAGCATTTGCAGATTTCTGCTTACTAGTAGAAGAGCTCCATTTTCCTTTTCCCTTCTGACTAGCAAGGAAAGCTTGATCTGCAACAGAACAGAGACTAACTCCTCAAATGATAAGGCATTCTGATTGCCTTTCATCATCAACCGAAGAGTAGAAGCAAAACTCTGATATGAGTCAAGAAGACCATTCAGAACCGTCTGCACAAGTGAGCTATCTGGTATAACCTCATCAACAAAAATCAACTGTTCCTTCAAATCTTTGATCTTCATTAGGAAACTGTCCATAGAATCGCCTTCATGCATGTGCTCACTCTCCAACTATTTTCGGAGATAAGCAACACGAGCCTCATTCCTAGCTTGGTACAATGTGGTAAGTGTATCCCAAGCATCCCTAGCTGTTCTGCAAGAGCATATGTGAGGAATAATGGCACGTTTGACAGACAAAGCTATCAATGCATGTGCCTGGGCATCTCTGCCATCCCAACGAATCTGCTCTGCAGTAGGTGCAATAGAAACAACAGCACGAACACGAATCTGCACAATATCATCTTCGACACCATCTTCATCAGCTCCAGCACCTCCAGCACCTGCATTTGTAGTACCTGTAGTCGCAGGTGTAATAGGACGTCTTTCAACACCCTGCACAATGTTCCACAGTCCTTTTGCAACCAATACATGTCGCATCATATAAGCCCTATAATGGGTAGTTGGTACCATCCAACTTATCCTCAACAGCCAACATACGGAATACATCACTGCTTTCAGCCATGGCCGGTGACTAAAATACCTTGATGCAGAAAATTGACTGTATCTCAAAAAGTTGAACGGAACTGCCCAGACGAGTTCTGCTAGACCTGTAGCAGACTTCGAGACGCTTAAACTGGCGAACAGAAACTGGTATATACCTTTGGCACAAAAGGACGAAATAGCGTACACAAGCGCAACACCTTGAATATGCTCACCAAATTTCATGCGAATCTGAGATTGCAAACGGAGGAGTGTCGATGGTGCCCTAGATGAAGCGACGACCTGCTCTGATACCAATTGTTGGAGTTAGACGTCTGCAGAAGCACACAAACAGCACAAGGAAGAAGAAGAAGCTTGGAGCACAACACACAAGACTGAATGTATTACTAGAGAATGTACAAAGATAAGTAGCCCATTAGGGCAATAGGCGTATATACAAGCCGGGGGAAAAAACCTCCTAAAGAGGGAAAAAAGTGCCCCGGCAGTCCTAGAGTGTTCACACACATCACTACCTAAATATATCAACACCGCCCTGCCCTTGCCAGCTACTCACGCATGCACACCGAAGTTAAGAATTATCATTTCAATACTGCGCGATGATTAGTCATCCTTGATTTCTCTCCACTGCAACGCATCTTAACCTTTTCTGTTTCGCCGAAAATCCCTATTGTGTTTGTGTGATTTGTGCTCTGTGTGCTTACCCTGTGCTCTGTGTGCTTGTGCTTACTGTCTCTGTGTGCGCCATGGAAGCTTTGGCTAACTATGCGGCCTTCCGTGATGGACTCCCTGCCAATGTAGGAGAGTTCCTGCGCATTCGTGGGCTATCCAACTTCGCTGAACTGCCTTGGCATTCAGTGGAGTCCCACCCATTCTTTGCCCAGATCATCTCCGCCATTGCCAACACACCTGCCGCCGAGCAGAGTTGGCCGATCACCTCCCTCCCATCCCGTACACTTATCACCTTCCAAGCTTTTGCAGAAGTGTTTAGACTCCCTTCGCAAGGTCAGGAAAATGGCCCGAGTCTGCCAGTCGCAAGAATGATAGAACTATTTCCTAGGTATTCCTCAAACGAGTATAACAATCCTGTGTCGACCGGAACCAGAAAGATCAGCCCTCCAATTCTTAGTAGCTATTCTCAATCTACAAAAACGCACCTATGGGATATCCCGTTCCTTCTACTCCACCATAGATTTAGCTGCTCAAGAACCAGTAAACTTCGCATCATTCTTTTTCCACCGCATTCACCGAGAGTGCGTATCCATAATTAAACAGGTGAACAAGGGAGGCATGCCAAGGTCCAGGTTGCCGCACATCCTATCCTTTCTTTTTCCGGCAATACTCGCAGCACAACCACCACCCCGAGGGCCTGTTCTAAGACATGAAGAATATGTACAATTATGGGACGATGAGGAAGAAGATGAAGAGGAGCTAAACCAACTCTTCCGCAGAAAGAGGATCAGAATCAGTTCTTCTGAGAGCGAAGCACAGGGATCAGCCAAAGAAAACAAAGATGAACAAGAAGCAAAACATGACGAAGAAACATTCCACGACATCGCAACATCGATGCAGCATGAATCCTCCGCACAATCATCTTCCCAGGAGCAACAAGAACAGGAAAATTGTATTGAAGCCGACACAACTTCTACAGAAGAAGCATCCCAGCAACAGTCTGAAAGGGAACAGCAAGCAGATCAAGAACAAGTTGCTAAAGAAGTACTCGAAGATCTGCTTAAGGCAGTTGACTCCACAGCCAAAGAAACTGCACAACACACCAAGGTAACACAATCCAATTCTGTTCTTCCCACTCCCCCACCGAAGCCGCCAATCGAAACCATTATCCCCATCCAACCCACTCACCCTGCCGAAACGGCTGACTCCTCTTCCTCATCACCAAACTACTCCCCACCCAACTCCCAACAACTCCTCACCACGTCCGCATCTCCACCTCGCCAAAATCTCCCACTTCCTTCGAT
>CM035418.1:4063273-4108273 GCA_020310875.1 Ceratopteris richardii
AAGTTATATTTACCTGTGAATGCATTACTACTTTTAGTGTAATACCAATGCACCACCAAAGCCTCTATTCTTCTCTGATCAATATCTTTAGTTATCTCTAAAACCTTTGCAATCCAAAATGGTCTGGTAGCCTCATCACCATCAGCAAGTACTGCAATAAGCGTTCCAACATTTATCTCTATTAAATTTCCTTGCCATCTTGCTTCTGCCTGTTTTGTCATCCTTGGGCCTACATAAATATTTCTTTCTGGTGGATGTATAAAACTTTGAAGTGCATCTGCATTACATGCTTGGGCCACATTCATGGATCTTTGTGTACAAAAATCCCATGTGAATGGAACATCAACTGGCCAGTGACCTGCAATTGTATACTGTATAATCTCTTCTTGATGATTGAAAAAGTCCTCCCACCAAGATACATCTTGATCTCCAGCATATTTTTTTGCACGCTCAATATGTCTCTTCTTTTCAATGAGTGCATGCATCCAGCTTTTACTTTGATCAACCACACTTCCACATCTTTCTGTATTGTTTTTATCTTCATATGGTGATTGTTCTGCACCATACACTGTTACAATAGACAAATTAGGCACCTGCAATAAGAATCTGCATCCCTCTTTAGGCTCCCACCCAAGAGAAGATGAATACTGCTTTGCAAATAAAAGGGTTATTTCATCAACCCTCCTCATCAAGAATACATGGTTGAAACTAATATTGTGCAATGGAGCCAAAACCTTAGCACTGTTATCAAGGCCCATTGAGCAAAAGTGCTTAAAGTCATAAATCTGTGTGAGGTGTTGAACTTCTGGTTTTGGAGTATATGCTTCTGAAATCAGCTCAGATAAAATCGGAAGAGTAAAAGCATTGTTACGTGCCAACTTCTTAGAGAAAGTACTGAACATTTGATCAATGTGATCATGAGTGTGGCCAACCAGAAGAAAATTTACCTTAACCTTCTGAAATACCTGTTTTTCAACAAGCATGCTTAAATATCCAAAGACTGTAGAATTTTTATTCTCTCTTGCAGTATTATCTAGTTGCAAATATAGAGTTGGTGGCAAAAGACCCTTCCATGATTGCAAAACATGATGAATGACAGTAACTGTAAGGTTTGGATCATTATGCACATTCGGATATGTGAAGAAAACCTTGGACATTACAGTTCCATTGTATACCAAAGCACCAAACGAATGCATTTGCACAAGGACTTCATCTCCAATGTCCTTAGGGATGCGATAAAAATGTGGCAAACAAGTTTTTTTTTTATCCATACCATCGATCAACAAACACATATAACGCTCCGGATTTCTGAGTGCCTTACTTCGATGATGAATTGCTTTCTTTCTCTCTAATGCTTGACTGTCACGCTGGTTGTTAAGAAGGTTTTTAAAATTATGCTTTTCCTGTGGTGTTGTAGCCCCTTTTGCCATGTTTTTCAAAGTGGCGCAAACTGAACATTCACCCATTCTAACTTTACGAGGAATAGAAACATTGTTAAACTCTTCCTTCCATAATCGAGTAAAGTGACAATACAACACATACTTCTCATTTCTATTTTCCATGTCTTCTCTATATATTTGAAATACCTCTCGACGAGTAAAGTTATCTGACAAGTGCAACCTTCCAGTTGTAGGCATAACTTCACAATGCAAGCTAAAATAGTTCATCATCCAATTCATTGCATGACGTCCAACAGATCCTTTGGTCCCAACATGGAACGTATCCAAAATGAGATCCCCATTCAAAAACCCTTGTTGAACCCTATGTATTCTAAAATTTCCTACACCCATTGCAATTTTAAATGTAGCCCTACAGCATGGCATCCCTTGAGTAAAGAAATATTCAAAACCAACACGCGTTACTGACATGTTATCCTCAATCATTTGCATGCAAGAAACAAGGTATATATCTTGCCTTTCACTATCTAAATGGAGGAATTTTTCTCTTATGTGCTTTAGTTTCTTCATTTCTAAATTATACAAACATTTCAAACCACAACAATGCTTCACAATATCCAATGCAATCTGTCTATCTGAAGTAAGAAATTTAAATCTTTTTCGACTTACTTCACGAGACCTTCTTTCAAATCGTAGATTGAGCTTGCTTTGCTTTTTCGTTGCTCCACATGCACTTGAGTAAGAAGGGAGATCAATGGTTGGATCAGATGGGAGATCAAGAGGTGCATTTGGTTGAGCAGCATTGCACTGTGAATTGGATAACTTAAATGACTCAACAGAAAACATGGAATCATCAGCACGTTCTAAATCATAGGGATCATCACTTCTCTGTAAAGGCTCAACTGAGAACAATGAATCAATATGAGCAGAGGAAGCTGATGCCCAAGCATCCACTGAAAAGATTGAGCTCATCTTCATTGAGTTCACAGAAGACTGAAGATGAATGACCTTTTTAAATAAGTAGAAATCGGAGATCAAGTGAAGATGTCACATCAAATGTCACATCAAGAAGATATGAAATCAAAAGCTTATTAAAAGTACATTAAATAACATTAAACATCAAATTACATCAAATCACTTAATTACTCAAATATACACTAATAAGGGAACCAAAGATTTGATTCACTTTTGATTCAAATGAGAAACACAGTTGATTTCTAACTACATATGAGTCATTGAGTCTAAGCATTGTGAATGAATCAAAATATATCCAAGTTGAGTTCCAACAGAAATATATAATAAAATTGTTTGGAGAAATTTTACAAGAAGAAATTTTACAACTGGAATATATCCAAGTTGAGTTCCAACTGGAATATGCTATGCCATTGAACACTATACAAGAAGAAATTTTACATTTGGTTAAGATTTCAAGGATTAGGTTTTATTGTGGTCTTGGCTAGATATCAAAGAGGTAGATGAAAGTATATTAAAAAAGAATTATGTGTAAAAGAGGTACACAGAATGTTTATTCATACATTGATTTTCCATTTCAACAATGTGTTACAAGATAAATGTGAATATGAACTAAAGTGTGGAGGATAACACTATAAAGATGTCATTAATCTCACAACTTAGACCTGATTTTCTCCCAAGCAACAGACTCTAAGAAAAAACTTCTACATGAGATTAGAAATCCTCATGTACATACCATACTGTTGCCATTGAAGTTTAATTTCCATGCAAATTTATATAAATAGTTGCAAGGTTCTGTACTTGAATGTTTATTCATACATTGATTTTCCATTTCAACAGTGAGTTACAAGATAAATGTGAATATGAACTAAAGTGAGGAGGGTAATACTATAAAGATGTCATTAGTCTCCCACAGTTAACACAACTTTGACTTGATTTTCTCCCAAGAAAGAGATTCTAAGAAAAAAATCTCTAAATGAGCTTAGACATCCTCATGGACATACCATACTCTTGCCATTGAAATGTAATTTCTATGCAAATGTATATAAATAGTTGCAAGGGTCTATGAATATTTCATTAAAGTGGCTCTGAAACAGCCTATTTGTGTGGGTGCTATTCCCTGGTTAGATAAGTTGACAGATTTAGTTAGCAACTGGACTCATTCAGTTAGATCCAGTTAGTCTCTGGTTCAAGTTACCCAATTGCCTATAAATACCAGAGGAGGAGATCATTCGCATTTTCAAAATCCACGAGCAAGAGAGAGCAGCAGAGCATAGACAGCCATGGAGCACAGAGCTCAGCATACCAGCAAGCCAAGTCTGATGGAGAAGAAGAATGTTGGCAAAAGTACCAAGAGGTAGACAAAATCATACCATAAATAAAGATTCCAAAAAGATTCCATCTGTATGTCTGTGTAAAAATTCTGATTTCTAGGTATTTATTTTTCTTGCCTCTAGAAATATGGATCCAAAGCATGTACAGCTCGATGCCTGGCATCGACTTTAAGGTGTAAATCGATGCCAGGCATCGACTTAGGATTGCAAGTCGATGCCTGGCATCAACTTACACCTGAAAGTCGATGTCAGGCATCGACTTGGGCCCAAAAGTCGATGCCAAGCATCGACTTGCCGGCATCAACATGCACTGAAAAGTCGATGCCAGGCATCGACTTTAGGGTGCAAAGTCGATGCTTGGCATCGGCTTTTGGGCCCAAGTCGATGCTTGGCATCGACTTTTGGGCCCAAGTCGATGCCAAGCATCGACTTGGGCCCAAAAGTCGATGCCAAGCATCGACTCTTGCACCCCCAAGTCGATGCCTGGCATCGACTTTCACCCCCAAGTCGATGCCTGGCATCGACTTTCACCCTCAAGTCGATGCCGGGCATCGACTTGCACACAAAGTCGATGCCTGGCATCGACATGCACTTAAACATCGATGCCTGGCATCGACCTGAAGCTCAAAATCGATGCCTGGCATGGACTTGGGCCTTTGAAAACCACATTTACGTTTGATCTGATATTTCCAAGTGCCTTCAGGGATGCGGAGTACAAGGATGAAAGGCCCATCAAGAAGCTCAGAGTCACCATGGGCTCTAGTGACCAGCAACGTGACAAAGGCATTGGTCACCAAGCAAAACCAAAGAAAATTATTGCACCAGTATCCTCTGAGAAGGCCAGCAACCCACTAGGAATATCCTCAGGTGGACAAAGTAGCATAAAAATTCCTGAGGAGGATCCAAATATGAGGGAAAGGTCTAGGGAGACGGAGGTCATGAGGACAGATCGTCCACTTCGGGACATGACAAATCTAGAGTGGTGCCTTCAGTACGTTGAAGAGAAGAATGCAGTCCTCCTTGTGTTCGCAGGGGCTTATGGCAGAGGAAAGATCACGACAACACAAGGTTTTCAGTATGGCCTTGTTTACAAACTAGATTATGAAGATGAAGATTCTGACAACCTGCTTTTCTTGGTGGAGACATCGAAAGGATTAAGAAATGTCATATGCAAGATGGATTTCTTGTGCCCAGAGTGTTGTGTTCCAGAAGGGCTAGCTCAGATATGCAGAGACTCAGTGAATTTCATCAAAGACCTGATGCCATGGATCCAGGGCAATATCATGCCAACACAACAGAAGAAGACGACCCCTGTAAAGGCAAGGGGTAAGCAGAGCGTGCAAAAAAAGCTCCAAAAGAAAAAGAAGATAATTTCAGAAGAGGAGTTTTCTGACTCAAGCTCTAGCTCTGAGGACATAATTGTTGCACCTGGTGGAGAGCTTGCATCTGGTGTTCTTGGTACTGAGCAGAATAAGATGAGGGAGGACATAGCTAGAAGAAAAGTTGTGAAGAAGGGGCAGTTGTTCCACCTGCCAATCAATATCATCCACAGGCCACCCATAGATCCAGTCACAGGGAGGAGGCCCCTTGAGATCAGGGAGCCACATAATTTGCACGTCCAGAATCTTAAGAAGAAAATGAAAATAAATCCTCATGCTACTGTTGTGCCATTCCTTGTCATGGTGGATCCGAATGAGTGCAGCTGTGTGGACGATTTCAATGAGGGTTTGTTTGAGGATTACACTTATTATGTGATTGGAGGTTCATACTCTACAGAGGCTCGTAGACAGTTAGTGAAGGAGCACCCTACTACATTTTTCTTTAGGTATGCAGAGTGTAAGATATATGCTGGTCTTACAACTGAGGAAGCCAAGCTTCTTGCTTGGGATCACAACAACGACAATGACTACAGGCAGAAAATGTCATCCATAGAGAGAATTCGGTTCTTCCACCATGAATATGAAGATTGTCTTGTGAAGGAAGCTGGAAGAATACATCCCAATCTACGAAAGCAATGCCTTATTGAGGTTGGAATTGCATTGGATGAGAATAGAAAGTCTGATGCTTTGAGGAAATATGATCCATGGTTTCAACTGGCATTCAGATCAGGTGAGATCTGGGATCTACAGGATAGAATTTTCACAATGTGGGAGAACAAGGAGGTCAAGGACCAGAAGCAACGAAAGTCAAGGCCAGAGCCACAAGTTGATCTGAAGGGAAAGGGAAGGAAAGTTGACCTTTCAATTGAAGAGGCTCCTGAGGACATGAAGCTGACCCCATGGAGGGCCCTTCAAGGAATCAAGGATGATACATTGATCATATCAACTTTGTCAAGGGTAATCTCGAAGGAGTTAAGCCTGGAGGAGATGGTGACTGAGCTCAATAAGTATGTATGTTATTCTCAGATCCTTTTTCCCTCCTCCCATGCTTCTGGTCTAACCTAGTCTCTTTTATATTTTTGTGTCTGTAGTCATAAGGTGTACATGAAGATTCAGGAGGTGATGATGAAGAGGCTGGGTAGCTTTTCTTGGACAGAGGTCCAAGCAGACTATCCAACCACATCATCCTACAAAGCCTTATCAGAATATTTCATCCTGTTTCGTGATTGGGTAGGTTCTCTTATCAGAATATTTCATCCTAACCAATTTGATGCATTGCATGGCATCGACTTGGCGGCATAAGTCGATGCCAGGCATCGACTTGGGGGCATAAGTCGATGCCTGGCATCGACTTGCAGCATAAGTCGATGCCTGGCATCGACCTGCAACATAAGTCGATGCCTGGCATCGACCTCGTGGCAAAAGTCGATGCCAGGCATCGACTTAGGTCCCAAGGTCGATGCCAAGCATCGATTTTCAGTAGAAGGTCGATGCCTAGCATCTACCCCAACAAGAAATCGATGCCATGCATCCGTTCCTTATGTTCTGTTTGCTATATTGAAGAGCTCTTTTAATTGTCTTTCCAATTTTTTCTGCAGAAACCAAGGAAAAGTAAGTCTACAGAGGAACTAGATGATTGCCCCCCTGCATTCCTTGCTCACATTCAAAGAGCAAGGCATGAGAAATCTAGACTGAAAGCGAAGGAGATGGATTTTGATGATGAACCTGATCTTAAATGTTTCTCCAATCCCCTAGACCCCCTTAGGCCTGTATATTACAATGTGTTCTGTAGTGATGTAAATAATATTTGTTCTGTTGTGCCTAGAAAACATTTCTCCCTTCTCATAGCGGACATACCCTATGGATTTAGGATGTTAGGATCAGTTAATGATGGTGAACCCTTCAAACACCCTCAGATTCGGAAGATGGTCACTGATTTTGCAGAGTTGACTATGTCTCCTCTTTGGAGGATAGTAATTTTCCATAGCAGAGACCAGTCTTTCTCTGTTTCAACTGCTCTGAAGGCAAGATGTCATGCTGTGGAGTGCCTCACTTGGTAAGTAATCTTCTTTCTATCTCCATGGCTTTAATGATGCTCTCTGTGACTCATAGTTCTTTTTTGCAGGGTGAAGACAAACGTAAATCACACTCCTTTGCATCGGTTTGTGAGCGCCACTGAATGCATTACAGTTGGCTATTATGATGAAGTAAGCAAAAGGAGAGTCAGGGAGCATTGCAATGAGAATGGGATCTCAAATGTGCTCATGTTCCCAGCCGTTACCAAGAAACTTCGTCATGTAGCTGGGGACATGACATTGGTTAACCCTTATCAGAAGCCACAAAAACTCATAATGAGATTGCTTCAGCTATTCTCCAATGATGATGACTGGGTCCTAGACCTTTTTTCGGGCACAGGTAATTTCAATTTTCACAATTTTCATTAGTCATGGTTGATTGAAGCCTCTAAGTGGTTTTCTGCTGTTTCAGGAACGACTCTGGCTTGCTCCTTAAAGATGTTCAGGCACTGCATAGCTGTGGAGAAGGATGATGCTCAAGTGAGCTTCATTAGAATGAGAATCAATGAGCTGAATGAATGCCCAGATGAAGACCAAGAGGTTGGAAGGAAGCACATTGCAGATACGGAGAGATTCCAACCAGCTTCAAGGGAGCCTGTTCCCCCACTTGCAGATGAACCGGGGGACATGGCTGACCTTGAAGAGCCAATCTTGGAGCAAGAGAGGCAAGATAGGTGTTCTAATGTGCCAGAGGATCCCAATATCCTTGAGCCTGAGGAAAGCTATGATCAGCTTCTATTGTAGATTCACATTACTCTTGTAGAACACATGAAATGTAAAAGATCATTTTAATGGAAATATAATTTGGAGTTCTGCTTCCACTTTGTGTTCAGCTTGATTTATCTTGAGCATTTCTCTGATCATGTGTGAATGTTTCTTAGTATAATTTTGTTGAATATTATCTTCTCTTGGGAATGCTTTTGTGAAATGTATTTCATATTCTAATAATATGGCCAGGCATTCAATGGGGATCTTAACCATACAAAGGGGATGATCTTAATTGCCTTGTTAAAATGCTCTGATTTTTGCAACACATGTACTCTAATTTTCGAGTAACTTTTAATTAGCTATCATCTGTGCTTGTTGAGGTTATAGATGTAATGAAGGAGCTTCGCGAATTCTTACTTGTACCTTTTCAACTCTAATCTATTGTCCAAGATCATGATGTGGGATTCTTGGTCATGCTCAACAACTAGTTTTCATGGCAGCAAGAATTTTAGTATATCTATCTTGACTACTTGGGATATGAGATCAAGCTTCTAGTGACAATATTTACAAGCAAGACTCGTGATGCTTTCTAGATATTGTAAAATGCCCACTTTTTTGCTTCATATAATGGTATTTAGGTAAAAAGAAAAAGAGAACATGTCTTTGTTCTCCTTTGTTGTGACTCAGTGTTTAGTGCTAGATTTGCATGTATGCACGTACTTGCTTCTTCCCGTATGATGCCAAAACTCTCCCCTAGCGTCTATTGTCTCTGATAGACCTTTGCTCCGCGGTTTGATCAATGTAGTGTTGGAGTATGTCGGTTGCCAATTCTTGT
Source organism: Ceratopteris richardii (assembly GCA_020310875.1). Lineage (NCBI taxonomy): Eukaryota > Viridiplantae > Streptophyta > Polypodiopsida > Polypodiales > Pteridaceae > Ceratopteris > Ceratopteris richardii. The sequence continues at coordinate 4,071,974 of CM035418.1, forward strand.
TCTTTTATCCATAGTCCCTTAACCAGGTCTCTTTGAAGGGCATTCCAATTGACTACTCTAGGCATGTAAGGTTGTGGCGTGGTGTAGAGCTCTGAATGCATTGTTTGTTCGCACACGAATAATTGTAGCAGATGAGTTGGGCGTGGCGCGAACACTTCTGAGTGTGATTCCCAAAACCCCGTGGTGAACATATCATCAAAGGTTTGTTTATAGCAAGCAGGAAGATATCTAATTCTTGCGTGCCAGGCATAAACAACTCGAATACTCGGAGTTGTCCTCATATCATAAAGTAAATCATAACTACCATTTATGAAGCCCAGAATTGGAGGCTGGATATTACGTACATTGCAAAAAGTCTTTAACACTACTTGCATCATGTCGAGGATTTTGAGCATCATCTGCGCAGCGACATCAGGCATGGGGTGTAGGCGTGGCATCCAATGTCTGATGGTAGCCATCATGTAGGCTACCGTTGGTGTGCCTGTTGGGGGTGCGATGGAGGGGTAATTTAGCCATTGTTTGCAATTATTATTGTTCTGAACTTTTATGGCAAATGCCTTCCATGATCTTCTACGTTGCACTGGCCCAAAGCAAGGGTTATACTTCAAATGCATGGGAGCATGATCCCATGTTCGTAGCATCTCCGGATAGGTCTCAAGTAATTTTTGCCTCCAAATGGGTTGGAATATGGCACCTTTTCTAGCTTCTTCCGGGGTGTCCTTTGGTTGGAACTCTGTGGCAAAAGAAGGATACCTATTGGTGACTATTTTGATCTCTGCGTTGTAGTTTGCCAATAGTACAAAGTAGGGCTTATACTGTAACTCGGAACTAGTTATCAGTCTTCTAGAGGCGAGGTGCCTGAAATATTTTGATTGAAGTATGGTCTCTTCAATGGTCTTCATGGCCAGCATCTAAGTGGATATACGCTCCTCATGAGTTGGCCCCATTTCTTCTACTTGTTTCATCCATGCCGAAGGGGGTTCCTCATATGTGTCTTGTCCTTCCTCCGTGACTCTGCCTCCTCGAAGAGGTTGAGGCTCATAGTTATCTTCAAAGGTTTTTTCCACAGGGATGGTTACTGCTTCTTCCTCTAACAGTTGATCAGGTGGAGAGGGGGGTCGTTCATATTGTAACAACTTAATCTTTAATTCTGCCACTTGTTGTCGTAGCTCAAGTACCTCATTGGCCGTGGAAGATTCTGGCTCTGGTGAAGTAGCAGCATTGACCACATTTCTTGGTTCTATCATGTGTGGTACGAGCATTGGTTGTTTCTGTAGTTCTTTCACTTGGTCGGCAAGCTGATCATGTGCTTCTAAGAGGTTAGCATAAGTTTCCAATATTTCCTGGATACTTTCTGAGGGGATAGCCCGGAAGCTAGCAGGGTCTATGGGTGCCCCTGGAGTGTTTTCTATGGCTGCTTTGAGATTGTCTTGATTTTGTTGTTGTAATCTTCTGTTCTCTTCTTGGGCAGCTGCTAGGTGTCGTTGGAGTAAAGCCATGTTTCTTTTTAGTCTCGCGTTGCAGGCTAGCTGATCTCTGAGTTGTTCTTCCATCACCTTACCCATCTCTGTATACTTGGCTTCAAGCTCCGCATGAGATTGTTGGAGAGTGGTAACCTCTTGTTCTAATGCAATATTACTCAGCTCCAAGGCCTTGACACGTTCCTGGAGGTGGGACGACAGGGTCCCAAGCTCTTTATTGTTTTCTTCTAATAATTTGTATTCCTGTTTAAGCTGGGCCGCAGCTTCGAACATAGTGTCTAGTGCATGACTAAATGAGGTGGATGCAGAGGTGGAGGTGAGAGATGCAAGAGGTTGGGGAATGGGGAAGGGAAAAGTGGATGTTGTGCTGACAGTGGGTGTATGTGGTGATGTGCATGAAGTTACAAGTGGTGATGTTGAGACAAAAGTGGTGGTGAGTGGTCCGGTGGAGGGTGAAATGTCCATGGGATCGGACGTGATTGTGTGTGAAGTGTGAATCGTGAATACTGGAATGGTGGGTGGTGTGTTAGTGGTGGCCATGAATGTGGGGGAGGTGGGGTGGGAAAGGGACTTTCTATTATGATTCTCAAATTTTTGAACTATATTTACAAGGTTTGCCACGAATGGAGGTAGGGTGGTTTGTGTAGGTTTTGGGAAGGTTAGGAAGGGCCCAGTGGGTTGGAGTTGGGAAAGTGGAATTGTAGTGGTAAGGGAAAATGGGTGTGTTAATGTTTGGGTAGGGAGATGTGGCTATCCAAGAGCTGGTTGATAAGATGGGTGACCTAATATGGTTTGATGGGTGGCGGGATGACCCATATGAGGTTTGGAAAATGGGCAAGCAATGATAGAGGTAGGGATAGGTAAGGATGAAAAAATGGTGGTGTGCAGCATAGGTTCCGTAAGGATGGCTATGGGTTGTTCAGTGATGCTAGAGGCAAGGGGTTCGGTGGGTTGGGTGGGAGGTGATGAGGGAGATGGTATCTGTGTGCTGTCGTCGTGTGCATCAGTGTTAGTGGGGCTAGTCATGTGCACATCTTCCTGAGCTGTGGTAGGGAGTGAGGTAGAGACTTCCATCTGAATCATTTTTCCCCTTCACGGTCGCGTATCCAATCTTCATTGATTGTATTGAGGGGGAGTGCGATGTAGCATTGTCCGCATAGCTTCTATCATCCCACATGTGTCAGCCAAAAGGTTCAATGATTCAACAAAGTGGGGGGGCGCGTTCTCTGCTTGAAGCATTTGATTCACCATCGCTCTATTTGCCTCTTCTAACAGCTTATGCCTCTTTTGTACCTGCTTGATCGTTTTCTAGAGCCATTTGAGTTGTGTAATATAAGCAGGGGATTCCTCCTCACTCTCCTCTTATTCATTTCCCTGTGCCTCTTCTTGATCCTGTGTGCCTTTAGCGTGAGTATGTTGTGCCTCATCTTCCCAATGTACTCTTCGTGCCTCACTATGTGGCTGTCTTCTCTAGGATGATGATTCGGGGCCGTCAGTGTCTGAGAAGAACTCACTCTCAGATAATTGTGTTGTTTGCAAGAAGCTCTCAAAGTCAAAGAATGTATTTTCTGCCAATGTAGCCATGGAGGCAAACTCAACATCTATGGGTAGTGGAGGGGCTGATGGAGTGGGTTGTAATATGCCCTCTAAGTGTGGTCGTTGGAGATGGATCGTGAATGGGGCTACTTGTGCTTCTTCTCCAAGGGAGATTTCTGTGGTGGACTCGCGAGGAATTCGAACATGTGAATGATCCATGCATTCTTTTGGCTGGTTGAACCCCTGGTTTTCACCCCTGGAAGAATTGCAGCTGTGAGTATTTAAGTGCCCCTGCAATTGGCACATCATAGGCGAGGCATCTGTAGATGATTCTCGTAACGGCACACCAACCATTCAAAGTAGGCTTCCTCACTCCTTGTTTGCCTACTTCATATAATTGATCAAGGATCCATACCGGCATCTTAATAGGTAGACTCCCGGTCTCCGCCAGGTATAGCCCGTACCAAATCTTTTTATGAGGCTGAGTGAATCGATCTTGAGCCGGAAATGCGAAGTGTTGAAGGCACATTCTCAATGGTATGGCAATGTTCGGGATGAGGGCACACACCTCTTTCAACTTCTTGAGTTTACTGTTCTTCATAGACTCCGGTATCAAAGGATCTCGATCGAAGGGTACATGGGTGCCGTACATCTGAAGGGCTTCCGTGATTAAAGTTATATTCAACTCAAACTTTTTCATTTCCTCCTGGTTTGATAGAGAGGGCACCAGGAATGTGCCTGACTAATCTTTATCTCCTGTCGCTTTTAGATTTGCAATCAAGTAATAACACCTAAGGAAATCAAGCTTAGGCAGAGATGCACTAAAATAATCCTGTAACCCCGCTTTCTGCCAAATATCTTGAAGAGGAGCTACATTTTGTAATGCTTCAAATTCTCATGAGAAGAATTGAAAGGTCCACCAAACTCCTCCAAATTCCAACTTGGATTCCCAGATATGATCTGCATCTCCCAAATCTTTTGGCATCTCATTGAACCAATGGGAATGTCCTTTCACTCTTTCTGTTAGGCCACTCGGTGGATCCGAGATGGGAATTCTTCGCACATTCAGAAACTCTTCAGGCCTCGCTGTCAGCGGAGCCTCCATAGGCATGGTATCCCAATTCATTTGAGTACCCGTGCCTACCTGGGAGCTCGTGCCTGCCGCTACTGCCATGAGACTTCTGATGCTTATCTGCTAGAAGAAGAAGGGCACATTAGTGGTGCATAGGAAACAGGATGTAATGGTGTTCCCTCCACAATACTAACATGACAATCCAGATGGTTAGTGGTTAGAGGTAAAGTGTTTGTGATAGATGTGAGTGGTGGTTAGTGGTTAGTGTCATCCTAGGTGCATACTTTGGATATGCAATGTACTCAGAATGCATCTACATCAGAGTGGATGGATTTACAAAATTGGGTCAGGGGGTTTGATACAGGGTTTAAGTCTCCAAACTTTGATTGAGTATTTGTAGCTCTTAGAGCTAATGACAGGTAAAGATTTATGAACTAGATTGTGCTGGATTTGGAACCTTTTGGGCACCCATTTCGAGACATTTCTAGGTGTGACCGAAGGTGTAACAGTGTGAGGTGTAGGTATCTTCCCTGAGCTATTTGCCAAGAGTACTTGTGAGTGTTGATTTAAGCTAGTGACTGGAGGTGAAGTTATTTGGGCTTGTAAGCAGGCCTTGGGCACCCATATCCGTCTAGCATTAGGGATAGCCTTCACTCACCGCTTAGGGACCCAAATAGAAATGGTATGTCTAGATTGTTGCCTAGGGAACTCCTTCGTTTTAGTCCTTGACCGTGTGGCTCGCTTGATGCTCTTTTGAGAACTTGCCTCTAGGGCCGTGGTTTTTTCCCCCTTGTGTATCCAGATCTGCTTCATGCCACGAGGTACTTCATAAAGTCCAAGTTTGTGCTCATGCTTCTTGATCATCGGTCTCCTCAGTGTCGTGTGTTGCTAAGCCTGCCCCTTTAGAATCTTCTTTGGAAAAGATGGGAACTCATCGTTGACTTTTGTACCTTCGTCGAGAGTGACAATCCTCTACACCATAGAACTTTGGACAAGAACAACATTGTTATCTTCATGTGGGCTCTTGGAGGGACCTGGAGTTGGTGCCTTTTCTAATGGTTTGAGTGCTTGATTTTCTAATTCAATTGTAAGGTGGCTTTGTCCTGCCCAAGCCTGAAGAAGTCCAATTTTTAGGTTAAGATTGACTGCGTGATCATAGATCTAGTCTTGGCCCAAGACTAGAGGTCCGATAAGATCCTCGTCTTCACAAACTAACACTTTTGCTGACATTAGGACCTCTTGAATGTAGAGGGGAAGCTCCACCTCTCCCATGCAAGGGGTTTCAACACCTCCTAATCCTATCAGATATGCTTCTAGGGGTTTTACCTCCAATTGCAATTGTTGGCAGTAAGAAAGCCGAACTACACTAGTGGCTGCTCCTGAATCAATTAAAGCTCTCAAGGTCCTTGCACTCTCTCCTTGTCCTACTTCTAGGGTCACAAAAGGTCGTCGATAAACTATCTTATGGGACCGTTCACCTGAAGCCTCGCACATGGCTATGTGATAACCTAGAGCTTCATGAGTGTCAGTCATGGGTTGATCTCTACCTTGCCTTCTCAATTTCATTCATCGAATGCGTTCTAAAGCTTCGGCCTGTGCTTCTTCTCGAATTTGCTTTTCCTCTTCCTTACGTTTCTTTGCAGTACTGAGTCGATTGAGCATTTCTTCAGTTAGGGGTTCTTGATATAACTTGACTCTGCATCCGCTTATGTAACTTGGTAGTATGTCACTTTCTAGAGTGGCTAGTTGTACTGCTCCACTTGTGCAGATCCTATTGATAATCATTGGTCCATAGCCTCTTTTCTCTAATTTTCGTGCATGTTGCTTCAATGTGTAGAATAGGACTAGGTCTCCTGCTTTCAAGCCTTTATCCTTCACATGTGTATCAAAATACGCCTTTTGCCTCTTCTTGGCTGCATAGATTCCTGCTGCAGCTCTCAATCGTGTCTCACCTAAACGTTCAAGATCAAAGATTCTAGAGGAGAGTTCATGGCCTGTCTAGTCATGCTCTTGTGCTACTTTCAATGTAGGTATCAAAAAGTCCAATGGTAGCACCGCATTCTGGCCAAACACCATCTGAAAGGGTGTGGCTTGGAGTATCGTTTTATAGGCAACTCGGTATGCCCAAATAGCGTGGTGTAGCTATTTGTCCCAATAAGAGCGTTTATTATTCATTAATTTGGTGAGCACATTGCACAGAATCTTATTTGTGCTTTCAGCTTGTCCATTAGCTTGTGGGTGATAGGGGGCAGATTTCTTGTGTACTACGAAGAACTCTTGGAGAAGATTTTCAATAACTTCATTCAAGAAGTGAGTGCCTCTATCACTGACTAGCTCTATAGGTAGCCCGTATCTGGTGAACACATTCTCAAATAAGAACTTAGCAGTGGTAAACTTTTTAACTGCATATACCATGCCTAATCCCTCTCGTTCAGTGGTGGTATAATTTCGTTCAGCTGCATTCAACTGTCTACTAGCATAGGCAATTGGAAGATCCATATTACCTTCGCCTGTAGGTTGTGCAAGCACACATCCAATAGCATAATTGGATGCATCCACATGAACATGGAAGGGCTTATTCCAATCTGGTGTGGTCAAGATTGGTGCTGAACACAATCTTCTTTTGAGCTCATTGAAGGAGTCCTCACATTCATTAGTCCACTCAAAGTTGGTCAAAAGTCCATACAGTGGCTTGACAATGATGGCGTACATGTGTATAAAGCGTCGGTAATAGCCACAATGCCCCATGAAAGCTTGTACTTCCTTGACATTCTTTGGCCTAGGTAACTCGGTTATGGCTCTTACTTTCTCTTCATCAGTGGATATACCATTCTTTGACACTATGTGTCCTAGAATCTTGCCTTGCCTGACCATGAAAACACACTTTTCTAGGTTCAAGAAGACTTTATATTCTTTGCATTTGTCAAAGATTTGCCTGAGTTTAGGTATATGTGTCTGTCTAATGTTGGAATGAGCACAGAGATCATCAACATAGACCTCCAAATTCTTCCTCAGGAATTCCTTAAATACATGGCACATCAGCCTCTAGAAGGTAGCAGGTGCATTGGTAAGCCCAAATGGCATTACTCTAAAGGAAAATATGCCCTACTCTGTGGCAAAAGTTGTCTTATGCTGATCATCTGGGGCTATGGCCACCTGATTGTAGCCCGAAAATCCATCAAGGAAGCTGTACACTTCCTTGCCTGCTACCCTTTCTAAGAGATGTTCAGTGATAGGAAGTGGATAGTTATCTCGAATCGTGGCTGCATTAACCTTCTTCAAGTTAATGCACACACGTAGCTTCCCATTCTTCTTAGGCACTACTACAATGGGGGATACCCACTCGGTGTGCTCAATTTCATAGATAAATCCAGCTTCCACCAGACGATCTATCTATTCTTTGATCTTGTCAGCATAATTATCATTGTATGTGCATGGCTTTTGCTTAGAAGGTTTGGCATCTGAGGTCATGGGGATAATGTGTGAGCATATGTCAGGGTCCACACCTTTCAAATCCATGTAACTCCAAGCGAATACATCTCTGTATTCTCTTAGCAAGGCTATCAATTCGTGCTCTTCTTCTTCCGTCAGGTCATGGCCTATGTACGTGCATCTTTCTTCTCCTTCTTCTATGGCTACGACTACTTTCTTGGTAGTTTCTTTGTTATCATAGGCCTCTCCTGCTTGTGCCTCGCGTTTAGGCATTCTTACCATGACTCTCCTATCGTCTATCTCATACTTTTTGAAATTCTCGGGGACCTCAAACAGGGATTCTTCCTCTTCTCATGTGACTTCTCTCTTCTTTCTTTTCTTTCCTTCATCCTTAGGGGTCACTTGTGTGGTTAACCTTACGTCATTGGTGAGCTCCCCATGTCTCCGAGGGTGAGCTTCAACTTCATAGAAGTATTCTTCATCTGATGCAAATGGTGGGTCCATAATGATTGACTCTAGATCGGAGTCACTTGCATCTTCAAATGCATCAGGGCTAGGTTCACATTCTTCCAGAACTGCATCTCCTATGATTGGTTCTATGGAGAAGACTGAAATGTCATAGCCATCCTCATCACAATGGGGTGTCTATTGTTCCTCATTGATGGCTACATCCATTGTTGCTAAAATTTCTGCCCAGCCGTGAGGTTCAAATTCTTCATCAGGAAATACTACAGGTGCGTAGGCTGGGTCTTGAATTGATCTATGGGTTTCTTTTGCACCTATCTCTCTAGCCTTTTCTCTCTTCTCTTCTTCTACTGCTACTTTACACATCCATAAGTGAGTGTCTTCATGCATCCATGAGGATCCTGATCCTATGGAGTGCACAGACTCTGTGTCATCCTTGGCTCTATGGATGGGATTCCATTGAATAGGCGGTACATCTCTATGAGAGTAATCTTTCATATTGAGTTTGTTCGTAACACCTAAGTTTTGCAAATACAAGGAATTGGTTCCCCAATCTTGTACCACCTACAACTGCCGCATAAAGGGTCGTCCCAAAATCATCTCATAGGCATGGTTCTTGCTAAAGTCATAGATAGCAAATGTGTGCTCAAACTCTACACCACATGTAGTGAGAGTTATTCCTTCTAGCAAACCTTAGGGTCTCTCTATGTGACCATCAGCCATTTGCAATTTCATTCTTGTTTGCCTGAGTGCTGGTTTGCCCCAACCCTTCCATAGGGAAGTGGTAGCAATTGCAACTCCGGCACCTGAGTCTAGAATTGCCTTGGTTGTGTACCCTTGATGGGTAATGGGAAAATAAGTGTTTCCTTCTTCACCTTCACTCATATCTCCTATCTTGTCTAGAGGAATTTCTGACACTGTTCTATGAGAACCTACCTGGGAACTGGGTTTCGCTACTTCTGGCACTTGGTTAGCTACATGTTTCCATAACTCTGGCCTAACTTTGAGTAGCTCTTCTAAAGTGAGGTTGCACTGCACTTTAGTGTTTTTCACTACCTCCATATTCCTAGGTATGACTGAGTCTTCGTTTCTTACCATGACTGTGGGTGCTCTTATACAAGTAGACTTGGCTTCCCATGGGCCTGTGAAGTGGGGTAATTCCTATAAAGAATTAGACTCAAAGTCTAATCTCTCTTGACTTTGTGCACTCTCCTGCTCTCCATAAATGGAGGGAATATCTTGCGGGAATCGGTAATGTGTGTTAGCCACCAGTTCAATGGGAGGATGAACTTCACTCTCTTTTGCCCATTTTTCTTCTTGAATCTCTCGCAAGAATTTTGGGGAATATCTATTCATAGAAGAGGAGGTGTCTGGTTCAGTGGAATTGGGCACATAAGCTTCTTGTGGGGGAATGCTTACTCTTTTACTTGCCTCATCTCTTCCTTGGTTTTTTTCTTCCTTGGCAGATCTTGCAATTATGCTCTAACTTCTCTAATAGTCCATCCAAGTGCAATTGTGTCTTAGCTGAGCCAGAGTAGTTGAAGAGGCGACTGGCTTCAAACATGGTCTGAGCCAATGCGACCATTTTCGCACAAAGCTTGGTTCTTTCTATCTCTAGGTCAGCTCTAGGGTAGCACTTGTCATGATCCGTCACATTTGGCCCTTCTTGGATTCTGACCTGATATGCCTTAAGCATCATGTCTATGTCTTCAGGAGTGGGGTCAGCTAGCGCTGATCCTACTCTAGGGGGTGGTGGGATGGTCTGAGGTGGGTTGAAAGATGGTGGATTAGATGGTGATGGAGATGAAGGTGGTGGTGGTGGTATGTGAGAGTTTGTTTGAGAGGTGAGTTCAACAATTTTGGCTTTTGTTTCTCTTATGCTTTCTTCTAAGTCGCTCATCTTTTTGGACCATTGTCTTTTCATTCTCTCTCGACTATCCTTCCAAGCTCTCGACCGTTTCTTGGCTATGCTCTCAGTTTCACTAACCTCTGCACTCTTTTCCTAGCCTAAACCGTGGTTCTGCTGCAAAGCCTGAGCTCTAGTGACCACCTGTACTGGTGCAGTGGAAGTTACACTTCTTGTAGCATCTACTACTAACCCAAAAACATTAATTGAAGTGATTTTTGGCATATTATTGGGATTCTTTGGGCAATCTTGTAAGAGATGCTCCTTTCCGCAATCTTGATAAAAGCCCTGTATTGTTACTGATTGGGGTTGTGTAGGTGCAGGCATTGGGCAATCACGAATGAGGTGATCTCCTTGACATCTATAGCATGGTCCTCTAGGGAGTGAGGGTCTTACCTACCTAGGTTGAGGTCTAGTGTTGGGATTTGTGTACATGATGTTTGCATACTCTGGATCCTAACTCGGTTCACTCGGTTCTTCACTATAGTAGTATTCACCATGTTCAGGAGACTGCATATAGTAAGCCTGGGGGCTATCAATGTGAGTAGAATCAAAACTATGATCACCCGGGTCGCTTTCTGAAAGCAATGGTATCACAGGCACTATGGCTCTATTCAGGTTCTCTTCTGCAGCTGCATACTTTACGGAAATCACATTAGCTGGAGTTGGGGGTTGTTGCGCTAGCACTTGTTGAGGTCTCTGTTGGGCCTGATATTGTGGCTGGTAGGTTTGCTGAGGCCTAGCATACTATTGTGGTGGGTAATGGTTTTGGTATCTGCCCTGTTGTGGATATGCTTGAGGATAGGGTTGCCTAACCGCTTGCTTATTGTATGGGCAATCTTGTGCCGTGTGATTAGTGCATCTCCGTTCTATGGTGCAGTATTGGCTACTGGGATTCACTTGGGGTTGAGCCATGATGGGACATACGCTCGCCATATGGTCACCTCCACAAGTATAACACCGTTTAACTAGGGGCAAATCTTGGGATTTGTTTGCTAGAGACACCTAGTTTTTTAGCTACTTTCTCAGCGAGTTCCTCAATTGATGTGGATTGCGTGGAAGAGAGGCTAGTGGAACTATCTGAATCTTTGTAGATTTTTGAAAGTTCCAATTCTTCCCCTAGGTTATCCTTGATGTCGATGCACATGCGTACACACTCTTCTATGGTTCTCGGGTCCTTTAAGTACACGTATGATCTCAACTTTGTACTTAGCAGTCCATCTAGGAATAAAGCCACTTGTTTGGCTGGTGTGGGTAACTCAGAAACAGGACATCTCTCTAAGTATTACCTAAACCTTCTTCCTGCAAGTCTTACCGTCTCTTGAGGGGTTTGCTTGAAGCTATGAATCAGTGAGGAAGTATTATTCCTTATGCCACTCTTAGAGAATTCAATAATGAATGCCTCTAGAAGTTGGTCTATGTTTCTGAAGTGCCTCTCATTTAGTGGTTGAAACCACGTAAGGGCGGTGATCCTAAGGGTTAGACCAAGGGCATTGTACTGCGTGAATAGATCCTCCACTTGTTCAGCTCTCAAGACTTGCCTAAATTCGGCCACATGATCGTATGGATCCCCAGTGCCATCAAAGTAATTCTTCATGGAATTAACTAGCTGTGTAGGTCTCAAAGTCTTGGTGTGTTCCCTAGGCCTTGGCAAAGGAAAATCCTCAACATTTCTTAGGTTCCTTGGAACTCTAGTTCTCTCTGTTTCTTCTCTATTTGTCTCTATTTGCGTTCGTTCTCTGCCTATTGGGTTGGCAAAGCTCACTTCTGGCCTATCTCTACTTCTATCCCTTTGGGCGCAATGAGCTTGGGATGTTCCAGCCCCTTGGTGGCCAAAAGAGACATTAGATCTTGGTTGGGAAAAAATAAATGCCCCCTTCCAAGTGTAGGCATGTCTACCATGCTCAGTGACCACAAAGATCCTCTCCGAAGTATTGTCTAGATAGGTCACCTTGCCTGGGAAATCAGGATCTTTGAACTCATAGATTGTGATCATTCCTACTCATTCGGTTGATTAGGCTTATACCTCCGAAAGGCTTCATCGGTTTTTTGATTGAGAAGCAGATCTATGCTCTTATTGACCTGGGGAATCCACTCTGGCGTGATAATTCTAGTAAGCACGGATTTGCCTCGGGGGGTTTTAGGTTCTTCACCCATGTTCCCTTGCTCTAGGTCACCTATATCCGTTTCTGGGATCACATTCCCGAATTCATCTCCTGTCTGGGTGACTGGTGACTACATATATGGTTCCTTCTTTGTCCAAGTATGCTCCATTTTCAAATTTGACAGCTAGATGTTCCATTCCAATGGGTTGGTCAAGGTTTTTAATCTGGACCACGGATCTTCCTAGGCCGTCCTCATAGATGCTAGCACCTAATCGGTTGGTCCTAAGGTACTCCAGCTGCATCTTGTAGGGTCCTTCTACCCTGTGTAGGTATGGCACACCTGAACTTCGCGTGGGTCTCTCCATACCTTGAGACATCTCAGACTCGCTAGTTTCAGAGCTAGGGTAGTAGGAATGATGGCTCAACTGTTGGGCCCAAGACCTAGTAGTGTGATTGACACTAGCCTCTGAAGATCTAAGACTTTGTCTATCTCTCCCTAGGTGTCGTCCTGATCTAAGGTTCATATGCCTAATTGAATACTCCCAATTTTCCCAAGTACAACCTCGTTGCTGAGTTCTTTTGTATTAATCACTTGTTCTTTTTAATTTTCTTAGGATATCACTTCTTGTCCAATCAATCTTCGTCGCAAGGAACACTTAAGTTTTATCGTACTTGAGTTTGGTCGCTTGATTTAAAGTCTTTCCCCTTAGGTTGTTTCGCAAATGTAATCTCTTGGTACTTGCACTTGAGTGATTAGAGTTCTTAGACTTGATCGTGCTTAACATATCCCTAATTGATCACAATCCTCTATCCGTACTTAGCCTAAGCTAGGGATTGACAGAGGGTGTTGAGAATTTCCAACCTTGAGTTTCTTTCCTTGTGTTGTTGCCCTAGTGTGCCCAGGAAGCGTGTTCCCAAGCTTGCACTTACTCTTGCTTCGAGTACCCTTCAATGCTCTCAAAGGACTTGCAAAAGTACCAAAGTTAGTTCAAGACTTAAATTCAATTAATAGACAGATCACTTTCATGCATGTAATTCACATACCAAATTGCCTTTTGCCTTTATGGAAAACAATCCCAAGGGACCCTCAATTTCCTACCCTAGGATATGATCAACTTCAAAATACCCTATCTAATAATAATTTTACCGTAACCAGTGGAAGTTTTGGTTGTACTCCCCACGAGCTTTCTAACAAAACAAAAATCGCAGCAAATGGATTTCGTATGAGGAAGTTATGCCAGTTCAGGGTTTTGGGGCTAAAACAGGATTAAAATAGGTTAACAAGCAAACAGGAATTCTCAAATTACTTGTGTCGCGGCCTCACAATGCAATGATAAACCCTAGTGTCTCTTTTCCCCAAAATTTGACCCAAAATAAACCATATATTTATGCCCTAAAAAATGGCCGAATTTGCCCGTCAATCGCGATCGAAAGCTCTATCAATCGCGATTGATATGTCAGTCGCGATCGACGTGTCGGTCGCGATTGACAGGTCCGTCATAGCTGTCAGTCGCGATTGATGGGTCAATCGCGATTGACATGTGGCCCGAAAATTCAGTCAGTCATGATCAAAGGATCGTTGACTCTGTCGATCGCGATTGATGTGTCGATCGTGATTGACAGATCCATCACGAGGGGTCTATCCATCGTGGTCAAACAGTCGTTGATTGGGTCAGTCACGATTGACAGGTCCGTCGGGGCTGTCAGTCGCGATTGATGGGTCGATCGTGATTGATGGCTCGATCGCGATTGACACGTGGCACACGCAAATTCAGTCGGTCGTGGTCAGTCGGTCGCGATCGAGGTGTCGGTCGTGATTGACAGAGCCGTCGGCAAGTATCCGTCATCGTTTGTCGATCGCGATTGACAGGTCGATCAGCATTGACAGAAAATAGAGGAGTTTTAAAATTCTAAGCACATATTTAGGAAGCTCTAGGCATGTAGATCATGATTATGTACTTTGTTTAGCAAAAGGATCATTTTTTTTGTCGGACATGATTGACAGAGGTCAACGCCTTGGGACCTGTACAGTCAGATTTTTTACCTGCTCGAGCTGGTGCAGCTGCTGGGGATGCTGATTCCTACAAAAAATCTCAGAAAACACACAATAGCACAAACACACAAATGCTCTCTCGCTCTCTCTCACAAGTGAAATGAGGGAAATGGTGTGGGTGTGGTGATATGACCAAAAACTGAAATTTTCGCGATGATGGAGATGGAGGTGGGAGATGGTGACGATGATGATAGTGACTCCAACACCTCAACTCTACGTCTTACCATCACACGCTCATCCTCAAAGCTCGATCCCCTGCAACGGCGCCAAAATTTGGTGTAGCGCAGTGATGAGTAGCACCTCCTTTAATGTCAATCCGGGAAGACGTGAGGATGGTATGAAGACCTCGAACAAGTGATGGCACAAGTGCGTGAGTGAGAAGCACACTAATATACACACACATACACACACATGCGCACACAAGGCAAGAACAAAGAGGGAAACAATGGAGTTCTTTAGATTACTTCAAAAGTGCTCATACAAGTTCAAATCTATTAGAAGCTAACCTCAAAAGTGAGCTCTCTAGCTCTATTTATAGTTTTTGACTAGCTTTTGGCCCTGTCCAGACCTAGTGTTTGGCCTAGTTAAAAATTAGGTTCTAGGGCCTAATTGGAGGCTGAAATGGAGTCTTAAAATCATGAAAATTGGTATGATGATACTTCTAATACTCCTCAAGCTCGAGGACTCCTCGGCTTGCACAAAATGGAGTTACAAAAATGTGAAATGGTATTTAAAATGATTTGTAGTGATGAGAATCACTGTTATGAAGATGTTTTGCAAAAGTTTGAATGGCCTACTTGCCTGATCTTCGGTGACTACTTAGTCTGCTTGTCCCTTCTCTCCGCTCTGGCTTCCTTGCCTTGTGAGTCCTTCGGTGCCTTGACTGCTGCCAACAAGGAGGTAAGCAAGGTAGGAGGAGACCTTTCAACTCTTCCCCATGCAATATATGTGGACTGTCTAATCACATAAGAGATGAGTGCTATAGGAATTTCAAGAACTAGAGAGGAAGAGGATTTCAAAGAGGTGGCTACTCACAATCAAGAGGAAGATTCAACCACAATCAAGGATACGACCATGGCTACAACAACAATTACAACAACAATTATCAAGGAGGATACAAATCAAGAAAAGACTTCAACAACTATACACAGGATCAAGAGGATTCTCTTCTCATTATGAACATGACTTCAAAACAAGGTATGAATGATGAGCACCTCTTCTATATGGACTCACGTTCAAATCATGTACCAGGCAATGTAGCTCTCCTTTGTGATCTTTAGGAGACTATGGGAAAGCACCAAGTGAAGAGATGTGATGATACCAAGCATTCAATTGTCAAGGTAGGAAATGCCAAAACTTCTGATGGGAATAGGAATCTGTTGAGCAGAGTTCTTCATGTACCTACTATCACAAAGAATTTGATGAGTGTTGGACTGATAGTGGAAAAGGGTTTGTAGGTTAAGTTCAATAAATTTGGAGCTTTTGTGGAGGACCTCCAACATCGATTCAGGAGAATTGCCAAGGGAGAGAAAACACAGATTATTTATATTTGAGCTTCAGGACACTAGAAACATTGCACTTTATAATTATAAGGATCAAACCTTGTCTGAGTAAGAGATATGGGACAAAAGATTAGGGCACATTGGTGAGCGAACATTGAAGCAGATATGTAGAGATCAATGTATACTTGGGATACCTAATGTATCCAAGCAACATATGATCTATAAATGTGGTGCATGTCAGTTTGGTAAATCACACAGGTTACCCTTCACAAAGAAAGGCTATATGCATGAGGATTATTTGGAACTTGTCCACATAGATGTATGGGGACCAAGCAAGGATCCTTCAATTTCAGGCTTAAGGTACTATGTGTCATTCATTGATGATTTCAATAGGTGGACTATCTTGTATTTCATGAAACATGAAGATGAAGTGTTCACTTGTTTCAAGAAGTATCTTGTAGTTGTAGAAAATCAAACAGGAATAAGCTTAAAGAGGATAAGGTCAGATGGAGGAGGTGAGTACTTCTCCAATGAGTTTGATGCATTTTTGCACGATAGAGGTATCAAAAGGGAGATCACTACTAGATATACTCCTGAACAAAATGGAGTAGCAGAGAGGAGAAACAGATTGATTGTAGAAGCAGCTAGATCAATGCTAAATGAAAAAAGGTTGCCTAATTACTTGTGGGCAGAGAGTGTTTCTACTGCCACTTATCTTATTAACAGGTTACCTTCTAAGTCCCTTGATGGGATGACCCCCTATGAGGCATGGCATGGTAGGAGACCATCACTTGAACATTGAAAAATATTTGGTTGTGTTTCTTATGTGCATGTTCCATGTCAAATTAGAGGTAAGTTAGACCCTAAGGTAGAGAAATGCATCTTCATAGGGTATGATATAAATAAAAAAGGATACGCGTTTTATAATCCTTCCAACAAAGGATTTATTTTCAATAGAGATGTTGTGTTTGATGAGAATGATTCTTGGTTTGAAAGTGAACTCAGGAAGGTCAAATTACCATATGAATTGGAAGAAGAATTTCCAAGCCTCACCAAGGAGGAGCCAAGCACAATTGAAGACATTAAATCAGATGATGAGGACACCATCAACTTGGAAGAGTTCAAAGCATGGAAATTAAAAGGGAAGGTCAAGATGAAGAGGTTGGAGGACATACCTGAGTCATCCAACCAAGCCATAAGGAGATCACAAAGAGGGAGTAAGAAGCCAATCAGATATGGGTATGATACTTCATTAGTCACTAAGCATTTGATTTATCTTGCTAAGGATTCATCACTTGAAGAACCTACTTCATATGAAGAAGCAAGTACCAAAGCAGAATGGAAGGAGGCTATGGATGAAGAAATAGAAGAACTCCAACAGAATGACACTTGGGAGCTAGTACCGAAGAACGCATCAATGAAGGTAATTGGTTCTAGATAGATTTACAAAATCAAAAGGAACTCAGATGGATCCATAAAGAGGTATAAAGCTAGGCTTGTGTCTAAGGGTTTTGCTTAAACCCAAGGAGTAGATTATGAAGAAACTTTTTCACCTGTGGCTAAGATGCCAGCCATCAAAGTATTGGTAAATGTAGGTGCATCTAGAAATTGGAATATGTATCAACTAGATGTGAAAAAATGCTTTTCTCAATGGGTGGATTTCAGAGGACGTTTGCATGGCTCAACCTCTTGGCTATGAAGATCCAAACAAGGTAAATCATGTATGCAAATTGAACAAAGCTCTTTATGGTTTGAAGCAGGCACCTAGGGCATGGAATCATAGGTTAACAACCTATCTTCAAGACCAAGGATTCATGATGAGCAAGGTGGATTCCTCTCTGTTTGTCAAGAGGAGTAATTCAAAAATGATATATGTATATGTGGATGGCATCATTCTCATAGGTAGTGATGCCAATGGCATCAAAAAAATAAAAAACCAGATGATGCAGGAGTTTAAGATCAGTGACCTAGGGTTTTTGAAATATTTTCTTGGACTCGAGTTAGTATACACTAACTCTGGAATCTACATCACTCAAAGGAAATATGTGCAGGACATGTTGAAAAGAAGTTCCCACTTGGAGAATGCAAAAGTAGCTAGCACCCCTATGGAGGTAAATCATAAATTGAGTGCTCGTGAAGGTGATTTGCTTGAAGAGATTGCAGGTTATCAAAGCATAGTTGGAAGTCTAAACTATGCAACATTAACAAGGATTGACATATGTTATGGAGTAAGTGTTCTAAGTCAATTAATGCATAAACCTAGAGCAGCTCACTTGGAAGCTGCTAAAATAATTTTCAAGTACCTCAAAGGTACTCAAAATCAAGGACTTTACTTCCCGTATACATCAGATTTGGGTATAAAATTGTACTCAGATGCACATTGGGCAAGGTGTAAGGATGAGAGAAGAAGTACTTCTGGATATTTATCTTTTGCAGGTGATAAGCCCATTTCATGGTCTTCCAAGAAGCAACCTACTATTGCTCTATCTTCAACAAAGGCTGAATATAGGGGATTAGCAAATGCTACACAAGAAGCTATTTGGATCAGATTGATCTACTTAGATTTGGTACTTCACACTCATTCACCTATGATCTTTGGTGATAATACTAGTTCTTTGCATCTTGTAGCCAATCCCATTTATCATGCAAGAACCAAGCATATAGAAGTGCACTATCACTATGTTAGAGAGAAACTCTTGAGCAAAGAAATTCAATTAGCATATGTATCTACAAATATGCAATGTGCTCATTTGTTAACCAAAGCACTTGATGGTACTAAGCTTTGCAGGTTAAAAACCTTGATTGGATTATAGGACATTCAAGAAGAGTGATGAAGCAATGGAAGCCAAGATGTTTGGCTTGAGGGGGAGCTATTGGTGCAAATGTCCAAGCCTTCACATTTGGCTTAGCATGGAAGACTATATGTGGAAGCATTTGATGATTCATATGAACCATAGCTTGTAATTACTTGATCATTTACCATTGTAAAAGGTTTATACCTTAAGAGAATCTTGTAAAACCTTATATCTTGTGGAGTTAGGAGAACTATGAGCTATGAATCTCATTTTGATGGAATAACTCCTAAATCAAAGGAGTCACTTTTAGTTGGAGCCAAGTTTGAGATTCAAATTCAAACTTGAAAGAAAACTTCTTACAAAAAAGCTTGTAAAAAACTCATAGATGGTGTGTGCCTCATTGAGAGCTCTCTTCTTCATCATTTGTAGGATTTGTGTAGCTTACACCATAGCTCACTCAGTCCAGGATCATTGAGCATCATTTCTATGCCAATGATCTTGTACAACCATGTTTTATAATACATATATATGATTGAACATCTTTGTCTACTTCTCTACTATGACTACTCAAAACAAGGAACTTTCTCTAGTCATATCTCGATGAATTCTCAACCATTTTGGATGATCTATAGCTTGTTGAAACAATCTTGAATTCTACTTTATTCTTCAAAATCTCAAAGCATTTGGTTCAGCCATCTGGGAGAAATCATCGTCGAAGTGCTCCCTGGTCATCTACTAGTTAGTCCCTAAAAAGTCAGGGGTAAGCTTTGGATTGCTAAACTTATTTCTTAGTGCATAGCTGATGATTTTAGATGACTCCACTTGCAATCATTAGGTATCTAAGCTTATTGAATTCCCTCAAAAGGAATCTCATCAATTGTTACTGTACTGTGAGATCTGAGCAAAAGAACGAGGAGGTATGTGGACTAAAATAACACGTTTTGTGACACTAGCTATTCATGAAGTAGTATGTTTTTATTCAATTGTTTCAAGCATCAAATCCAAAGTACATAGGTACTTTCTTGGTGTCATTTGCAAGCTAAAAGGGTCTACTTTCATACTCTAAAGTGTATTAGGGCAAGTACAAAGCATGTTTTGGCAGTACCACCTCACTTCCTTGTGGTATCCATCCATCTCTTCGAACAATCACTAACCAAATATATCAATATATACTCATAATGCCCAAAACTGTTCCTAAGAATTATCTTATGTACATTATGCTTTTTCACTCTAATCTAGTGGTAACCACCCTTCTAGTCTATCGAAAATCGATCCACCTAGATCATCAAGAAGATCATGTATTTTGGGCATGGGGTATCTATGCTTGATGGTAACCTTATTGACTGCTTGATAATCCACACACATCCGATAAGATCCATCCTTCTTCTTTACTAGAAGAACTAGTGATCAAAGGGGGAATAGCTAGGCCTAATCAACGCTATTTCTAAGCACTCATCCACAACCTTGGGAACTTCATTCTCGTCTTGCAAACTAATATAAAATGGTGGTGGAGAGGTTAGACTCACTCCTAGCACCAATTCAATCCTTTGCTCACTATTCTTGCAAGGAGGTAAGCCTGATGGTAATTTGTTCAGAACCAACTCTTGGAATTTTGCTCTTACCTTCGCTTGAAGTACTTGAGCATTCCATCTAGATCTTCCTCAACTATGAGAATCCATCACTATATATGACGAATACACAAAATACAAAAAAAAAAGATATACTTACAAGCAATTTTGAACAGCTTTTTTGCGATCACCAATCCTGTCCCTTGGAGATCTAGCTCTCCATAGATTAGTATTCGGCTCCCCTCATGCTCAAATATATACACATGAGAATCAAAGTCTATGATTTGTCGTTTCCTAACATGCCACCACTCACTTAGGATGACATCAAAAGATTCTAATTGTGCAATCTCAAAATCCAGTCTATCCTCATAGGGCCGGATTTGAATAGGTAGACCAACAAATCATTCATCCCATGTATCAATGTCCTTTCCATTGGCTAACTCCACTATGTAGGAATATTCTAACTCCATAGTGTCTAGATAAGGCATGAAGTTATTATAGAACAAGATTTTGAAGTGCTCAAGTAGTGGGCTCATTCTTATCTTATTCTATTTTACAACATCACTTATGGATAACCTCCATAAGGTTATATATAGTATATAGTATCTTATGCCTATCATTCACAATATGGCATATGCAAAAGCACTACTCCCACTTGGTGAGCCATTGCTCAACAACGTTAGCAGTTCTTACACTAGTAGATCCATGGTAACATGGAAACTTAAGATCCTTAAGCTACTATTAGGCCTCTCTAACTAGGACACCTTCGATAGATATTTCTACAGTGTAGCGCTCACCCAAAGCTTCCAACTCCATTTGTGGGATCCCAATATTAGGCATAACTTTGTCTTTCTTAGAGCCATGAATGTGATTTACGATAGTTTGAAGCATGCTTTCGAAGTGTAATATTCTATTACTCATGGTGTGTCTAGTGTCTACAAAATTCTCGACCATGCGTGTATCCTCTCTATGTCGAGATGGTCTTGATTCCATATTTAAGAAAGTGTAAGGTCTTTTCTTTTTATGTTTTTAAATGTTTTTATGTTTTTATTTAAGTTTTTTGTGTGTACATGTACACTATAGAAACTCAAATCACATGCCTTTGCAAGGAAGAAACAAAACCAAGAAACTAGCATTAGTATGCTCTCTAGTTATGCATCAAACAATCATGCATAGAAAATTTAAAGATTTCAACAACGTTTCTGTAGTATAATGGTAATCTAAAAAACATAACCCAAGTGCTCTACATGCACTTTAACCACTTGTGCTTGCAAGCACACAATAAACAGCAAAAGACCATAGGGCATTGCACACACTATACAAAAATCCACGTGCTTGTGACACGCATATCAGTTTAGCATAAGAGCACTACACACTCTTGCTTTCTTCTCATCGTACATGGAATAACATCATGCTACCATCCTATTTCACAAAAAGTGTAGATTTCAGAAGCATATATACAAGCATACATGCACGTATAGAAAACAAATGCTTATTCTAGATGATGATTGATGCATAAAAAAAAAACTAGAATGCATTTGTTGACAATAAAAATTATGTATGGAATCAAGAAGTCCACTTGTAAAGATGGCATGGAAGCTGGAAGTGATCATCAACCACCCTTCTTGTGTTATCAAGTTCGAATCAATTGTCTTTGTTGCACAAAAGACCCCCTATAATGTTGCTTGACTATGGACAACCAACTTCAAAGCTCTTTAGAAAATTCTTACTAAGGAAAAAATATATCTTCCTAGTATTTATTGGATATGAATCAAAACAAGGATCCTAGATGACTTTAATCACTCACTTGGAGGTCCGACAATGAAGATATATCCATTTTAGTGGAAGGTGGTGTTATAGATAAGCCTTTTAGAGATGAAAAATGAGGAGATTAAGCCTCTGTTTGAGTCTCCATGTAGGTATAGACTAAGAGAAGTATGCAAAATCCCTTGATTAATCACATATATGGTTGTAGATTTGATACTTTAAGGTATATATTTGCTAGCATCTCATTCCATACTCTCAAATCAAGAGGAAGGGAGAAGTAAGATATCTTCTAACCTCTTCACACATGGGTGTGCATGGCCACAATTGGCAAGCATGTGTCAATGTTACGCATCTTCATCCCTTGCACATAGACACGAGGGAGTTCTTGTGGGACTCTATGACTCTTGAGGGGGATCCTTTCTCACTTCTTTTACTCTCTCTAATCTTTGCAACTTCGAACTCTAATGACTCCCAACTACTAAGGATGATGATGATTAGTCTCGCAGTGGATTTTAAAAAACTCACGTGAAAAAGAACATCGAAACTTAACTCATATACCGAATGTCATGCTTTGTCTCCTTTCCAAAAAATATCACTCAAAAGTAATATTCAATATGGTTGTGTGTGTAACTCACTTCCCATCCTTTATATCTTTGTGCACCCAAAATAGTAATGATATGGAACGTTCTAGTGCGGACATGCGGCCATCATGCACACTCATTCCCATTACTTCTTTGGTACGTTAGGATATCCGCCAAGCTACGAACCTTGGCTATGCTTAGCCCTCATTTCACACACACAAATGGAGGTCTCTATAGAATAATGTCTAACATTGAGGTGCTTGTACTAGCGATCACACACCTCTATATATGTTTGATCAATAGGATGAAATGGCCTACACAATCATTATAATAGTACAATCTCACTAATTTTTGTGTGGTTCTAAGATTGTGATTGGAGGGTTGTCGACAATCCTCTAGATGAAGTGACAACCTACTTTGATACCATTTGTTAGAGTTTGAGCTCTGGGAAAGCACACAAATAGCACAAGGAAGAAGAAGAATCTTGGAGAACAACAAAATGCAGAATTTATTACCAAATGAATGTACAAAGATAAGTGTGCCATTAGTTTTACAGGCATATATACAAGTTGGGGACCTCCTAAAGAGGGAAAAAAACCCTAGTGGTCCTATTTGTGTTCACACACATCCCTACCAAAATATACCAGCATTTCTAAAGAGTCTTTTATTTCATGTTGTTGTGTGAAAATGATGAATTTAACTCTGCATACATACATACACACACACACACATATATATATATATATATATATATATATATATATATATATATATATATATATATATATATATATATATATATATATATATATATATATATGTGTGTGTGTGTGTGTGTGTGTGTGTGTATGTGTGTGTGTATGTACGTGTGTGTGTGTATGTATGTATGTATGTGTGTGTGAGGAAGTTAAGGAAAAGCTTAATATCCCTTTGCTTGAAATGATTGAAAGAACAACTCTACAAGTGGATGGGCATAGTACTCATGGGACCCCCATATCCTAGAAGTAAGGTTTAAGGCTGCCTAAAGGTGATACAACAATGATAGCCTAAAGGTAGTGAGGAAACTAGGTTAAACTGGCCTAAGGCCCATACATGTCAACCACGACTAGTAGGGGTTGAGCCCTTGTCCCCACCTCAAAGATAAAAACTAGTTTATCTCACATGCTTCTATAAAAAGAAAATGAAACATTGTATTTTGAAATGCAACACTACATTATTATAGCATCGACATGAGGTCCATGCATCATAAATCCCCATTTGTATTAAAACTTTGAAATTTCAAAATTTATTCACAAGTTTATGTATTTTAGAGCAGATTCAACCTCTTCTTCTCCCCCTTCTCTCCCTCTCTCTCGCAATATGAAATACTTGGGTGAGAGAATATTTTCCTTTAACTCTGTAGAGAAGAGAGCCAAAAATTATGTTTTGAAATGTGAAATTACATTTTGGTAGCATCAACATGAGCTCCTCGCATCTCAAAACCCGTTTTTATTATAACTTTGCAATTTTAATATTTATTCATGCTTTTATAAATTTCAAAGTGGATTTCACTCTATCTGCTAGCTCATTCTCTCGGTCTCTCTCTCTCTCTCTCTTGTTGGAGGAGATGGTGGACACCTTCCAAAGATGAGATGATGCTGCAAACTCCTGCTTCACATCAGCCAAACTTGAGTTGAGGAGAAAAGTAGACCTCTTGAGCTTTTTAAGAAGCACAAATAATCCCAAAGTACTTTGAAGTATGATCCTTAAATCATTGGATCAAAATAGATGAGTATGATTTTCAACTATGAACCAAAACTAGTGCTACTTTGGTCACTACACCTGCTCAAAGAAATGCACAGTACTCCTTCTCTGCTAGAGATTGAGTAAAATCATTTTAGGAATATTTAAACAACTAGGATAGCAAACTTTTGCAAGCAATTTCACTTGAAATTATAGAGCATGCTCAGAGAATGATGCTTAGCAAGTTAGAGGTGAACCCTGATATTTTTGGGTACTAGCACTATGTAAACCAGTGAGCACAATTTAGCTCATAACTCGAGATTGAATAAGCCAATGATAATGAAACTTGATATCAAGTAAGTAGACAGTATATTGAATCTATAACAACTTATGCCACAACAAATTATCAAGTATACACTGAGAAGAAAGTCAGAGAATTTCACTATTCTGAGTGGTACATGATAGAGTAGAGGATATGAGATATGAGAAAACTATATGTATTAATGCACATAGATTACACTGACAGTGGCAATGAATGATTGCACAATGTGAGGGCAATGATAGAGCTATGATGTGAGCTCAGTATCAACTTAGAATCCCTATGAAAATCTCTTCAAATTAGGCTACACATAGCTAAAGTTTGAGGTCTTTTTGAATTTGAAATTCAAACTTCTACCAAAGAGTGGCTCTAAATTTTAGAATCTCAATCTCCACCTACCTCAACAATAATTTGTGAAAAGATTCTCCTAACAACTCGTGGTTGAAATGATTCCATATGTGCACTTTTACAAGTAAAAAGTCAATCTTTACAAGGGATCATTCATATGCTAGTACATGAATGTTCATATGAACCTTAGGATAAATGATCAAGCATTTAGGCTTGGAGTAATTGCACTAATAGCTCCCCCTCAATCCTAATATGATTGGCCTTCAATTCTCTTTAATCTCCTGCAATCCAATCATCTTCTTAAACTTGTTCAATTTTGTTCCATCCAAAGATTTGATTAGCATATCTGCACATTGCAAGTTGGTTGATGCATAAGAGAATTGTATGTCCTTGCTAAGTAGGTTCTCTCTCACATAATGATAATGCACTTCAATGTGCTTAGTCCTTGCATGATATACAGGATTAGCAGCTAAATGAAGTGAGCTATTGTTATCTCCAAAGATCATTGGAGTGTATGTATATAGTCCCAAATATGAGTAGAGTAGCTTTAGCCACATTGCTTCTTGTGTTTCATTTGCTAGGCCTCTATATTCAGCTTCAGTTGATGATAATGCCACAATTGGTTGTTTCTTTGATGACCATGAAATTAACTTTGAACCTGCAAAAGATAAGTAGCTAGAGGTGCTACTCTTATCATCTTTTGAGCCAGCCCAATCTGCATCAGAGTATAGCTTGATATCCAAGTCAGATGTGAATGAATAAAATAGCTCTTCATTTATGATACCCTACAAGTACTTTAAGATCCTTTTAGCAGCTTCCATGTGAGGTTTTCTTGGTGTATGCATGAATTGAATCAATGTACTTACTCCATAGCATATGTCCACTCTTGTTAGGGTTGCATCATTGAGATACCGAACAAAACTTTGATAACCTATAATGTCAAGTGGACCTCCTTCATGAGCACTGAGTTTGTGGTTCAATTCCATGGGTATACTTGCACTTGTTGAATTTTCCATCTTGAACTTAACTAGCATATCATGGATATACTTCCTCTGAGTAATGAAAACACATGAATCTGTATAAACAATCTCTAAACCAAGAAAATATGTAAGCAATCCAAGATCATTGATCTTGAACTCCTCCTTCATCTGGGCTTTGATCTTCTTGATGCCATTGGCATCATCTCCTTTAATGATAATGCCATCCACAAAAACACATAGATAAATAACTTTTGAATTAATCTTCTTAATGAATAATGAAGAATCTACTTTGCTTGCAACAAAGCTTTGGTCATGCAAGTATGTGACAAGCCTATGGTTCCAAGATCTAGGAGCTTGCTTTAGACCATACAATGCCTTCCTTAATTTACATACATAATCAGGTTTGTCTTTGTCTTCATATCCTGGTGGTTGAGCCATGTAGACCTCTTCAAAGATCCATCCATTAAGGAATGCATTTTTAATATCTAATTGGTACAAGTTCGAATTCTTTGAAGCAACAATACTTACTAAAACTCTGATAGTTGGCATCTTGGTCACAAGTGAGAAGGTCTCCTCATAATCCACTCCATGGGTTTGAGCAAACCCCTTTGCTACTAGACTTGCTTTATGCCTGTTGATTGTCTCATCTCAATTCTTTTTCACTTTGTAAATCCACCTGGATCCTATTACCTTCATGAATGATTTTTTCGGAACCAAATCCCAAGTGCTAATCTCTTCAAGTTCTTCAATTTCTTCCTGCATAGCTTCTCTCCATTCTTCTTTCTTTTTTGCTTCTTCAAATGAAGAAGATTCCTCTGACATAGAATCTTTAGCCATGTATATAGAATGCTTGGTGACTAGTGATGTGTCATAACCATACCTTATAGGTTTCTTGCCCTCCCTTTTAGATCTTCTAAGTGCTTGATTAGATGACTCTGGAATGTCTTCCAATTGTTTAAGTTTTTTCTTGCCCTTGGACTTCCAAGCGTTGAAGTCAATATGTTCTTCATCTTTGAGGTGACATCCTCTGATACATGTGGTACTTTTTGAGTTAGATTTGGAAAATCATTTTCCAAATCATAGGGTAGCTTTATTTTCCTACAATCATCTTCAAACCAAGAGTTATTTCCATCACTAGCTATAAATCCTTTTTTATTGGGATTATATAACCTATATCCTTTTGTATTTGGTTCATAGCCAATAAAAATGCATCTTTCAGCTTTTGGATCAAGCTTTTTCCTAATCAGTGAGGGTATATGTGCATAAGCAATCACTACAACAGATCGATGGTATACCGAGATTTTTACCAAGGAAAATGAACGCGGCTTAATTTGCCTCGACGCCGATGTAAAGGTCGGTTTGCGCGTCGGTACCAAAGAGTCGGTATATGCACCGGTATATGCGTCGGTATGTGTGTTGGTATATGCGTCAGTATATGCGTCGGTATATACGCCGGTAATACCCACGTTTATACCGAGGCTTCTGCTGGAAGTACCATCGCCTATACTGTCGCCTACTGGGTGTACCGACGGTTATTCTGATGACACTACTGGGAGTACCGTCGCGTATACGGACGACCATACCTGCAAAATTTTTTTTGGGCAGAGTGTTTTGTCTTTTGCTACAGCAACATTACCATGATGTTGCATAACAAAAGACAATACACTCTGCCCAAAAAAAACCGAGTACATGTGATGTGTACTCTAATGACAACCGAAATATGATTTCACGAAACAAAGTATTATTGGACACAAAAGAGATAATCAGAATGAACTATGAACCATGTACAAAAGAAGTTATATATTTCAATAATGAAGCATGTACAAGAGTGTGGCAAACCACTGTCATATATGACGCTTTTACAAAATGTGGCAAAGCAATGTATTGCCATATGAAAATCAAATACAAAATATTGGTCTTCCACTGCCATACACATGCAAAGAACGTTCCATATCAACAGTCTTGCAACAAAGAACATTAATGGAATGAGATAAATTCACATGAAAATTACAAACAACAAGCAAAAACCAAGTTTATAAATTAATTACCTCATCGCAAATGCTCCCATGAAACTACCGCACTGCATCCCTCCAAGTCCTGCAATAGTGCAGTCAACCCATGACTATATCCATAAGACTCCTCCGTTCGTGTTGGAGGACGACCCATTGCCAGCTCCTGAAACAAATATAAAAATATTAGAGAAACATAGATGAGAAATTTAACACAAATAAATTCAACAAATGAAATGGTACTTACAAACTCACGACGCATTGTGTCATATCCGCCGCTGCCCAAATGTAATGGTCCAATCATATCTAAACGTGTGGCTACGGCATTTTGCTGTTGGCGATATCGATCAGGAGTCTGCTGCTGCTCGTCACGAATAATGTCCCACTCCTCAGCATCTAACCATATAGGCTTTGGTAAGCCTTCTCTGAATGCATCACGTGCCTCGGATCGTCGATGGGACATGACCTCACGTGCGGTGTGCAGAATTCACTCTGAATTGACAATAGACTGTCCATCCGCTGGTCGGAACTCCTGGTAAATAGTCTGTGTGATATAATTCTTTCGATCTTTATCCTGTTCACTCCATTTCAGCATGATGGAGTGTCCAAACTGGATGGAGCAAAGCTGTCGTAGGCATGCACGCATTGCTTTGCCAGTCGCATTCATCACCGGAGCTCCATCTCGAATAATATACACCTTGGAGTCATCATGGTCATGAGCACCCCAAGGTGTACGTGGTGTTCCACATGGTGTACTGCATGGCGTACCTACAGCTGAGGTACTGGTCATAGGAGTAGAAGCGGGCGACACAACGTCCGTTGCACTGCCTCCACAACAACCGCCATGACATTAACTCATCTACAGATTTGCATCTAAACATGTTCTTAATTTGTGGAATGATAGGAAAGTGGCAAAGAACCTTTGTGGGGATTGCTTCGCCTACAATGTCTTCTCTAAATCTATTTGCTCCACACTTTGGACATACGTGGAGATGCTCATACTCATTCCGAAAGAGAATGCAATCATTCGGACAAGCATGAATTTTAGTATAATCCATTCCAATGGACTGTAAAAGTTTTTTCGCATCTCCACGTGTTGGAGGCATGTCATTGCCCTCTGGCAAAAATTGATCTTTAAGAAGCCTGCAATAAGCAATTAAAATGATATTAGTAAATGAAGTTATTGTGATACAACAATAAAAGCCAATTTGTTCTCCACTTACCTGAACAATTCAATGACACTACTATCTGACCATCCATAAATGCATTGCAGATTGAGCATCGCGAGTGAAGCACGTAGTACAGATATCTTTGCTCCATTGTAAAGCGGTAAACGAGCTAATCTTCGCATGTTTTCATATTCTTCATCAACTTCTGATCGTGGAATTTCTGTTGTGTCCATCTCGATACCTTCTTCACCATCATGATCTTCGTCCATCTCATAAAATGCTTCAAGCATCTCTTCCATATGTTCATTCTGTGTAATATTATTAGTGCTTGTTTGTACCTCTAAGTCCTTTTTTGCTCTCTTTTGTCCACGAGAGGTTACCGGTGCAATGTCGTTTGGGTCCATCTGCTCACCTAGGGGACCATGCGAATGATAACGTAGGTTTTTTAGTCGACTCCTATCAAAGGATCCATGCTCTCTAAAATGTGCAGTACAAATCCGTCGTTTCCGATAAATTTGATACTTGCACTGTGTGCAAGGATATGCCATTCTCTCTTCAGGATCCAAAGAAGCCATCTGCTACAATATGGACATTTTAGAACATTTGTTTTTTTATTAAACCTAAAAATCTACTCTTAAAGACTTAAATCTGAAATTCTAAACTAAATACTTAAATACCTAAAAAAACTTAAAACCCTGATTTTAAAACCCTAAACTATATAGTTATCCTATTTTATCTATATATTCAGATTTTTTTCCTCTTAATTGAGTTATATGTATGCCTAAACCCTAAAACCCTAATTTTAAAGATCTAGTATACATGTATATATGTATTATATGTGTATGTGTATGTGTGTATATATGTTATGTAGGTGTTAAAACCCTAAAACCCTAATCCAAATGACCTACACCTAAAACATGCATATATATATATATATATATATATATATATATATATATATATATATATATATATATATATATATATATATATATATATATATATATATATATGTGTGTATATGTATATATATGTGCATATAGATAGGTGTATAAGTATGTGTGTTTGTGTATTGTATATATATTCACTCTATTTAAAATGATTAAATTTAAACCTATTTTTATATATTTAATCATATATATTTCATTTATTTATTTAATATACTAGTTCTTATCATATTTTATTATCTATATAATTATCCTACCTTATATATATATATATATATATATATATATATATATATATATATATATATATATATATATATATATATATATATATATATATATATATATATATATATATATATATATATATATATATATATATATAAAATTTATATATTCAGATTTTTTCCTTACCTAATTCTATTTTTATATATTAAATTATAAATATTTAATAAAATTTTTAAAAACACTAGTTCTTTTTATATTTATTTATCTATATAGTTATCCTATTTTATATATATATTTATTTATATATTCAGATTTTTTCATTACATAATCGTATTTTTATATATTTAATTATATATATTTAATTATATATATTTAATTATATATATTTAATTATATATATTTAATTATATATATTTAATTATATATATTTAATTAAATTATTTAAACACTATTTCTTTTTATATTTATTTATGTATATAATTATCTTATTTTATATATATTTATTTATTTATATATTCAGATTTTTTCTGTATGTAATCCTATTTTTATATATTTAATTTTATATATTTAATTATATATATTTAATTAAAACCCTAATCTTAAAATTCTAGATCTAAAATATGTATATTTTTGTATGCATGTGTATCTACATGTATATATGTATTATATGTGTATGTGTATGTGTGTATATATGTTTTGTACGTGTTAAAACCCTAAAACCCTAATTTTAAAGATTTAGACTTAAATCTGAAATACTAAAACCTAAATACTTAACCACCAATAAAAATCTAAACCCCTAATCCTTAAACCCTAATCATATTTTATATATAATATTTATTTATATATTCAGATTTTTTTTTCTTATTTTTCTCTATATTTTTTCTTAATATAAATATAATTGAGTGATATGTATGTCTAAACCCTAAAACCCTAATCTTAAAAATCTAGACCTAAAATATGTATATTTCTGTATACATGTGTATATACATGTATATATGTATTATATGTGCATATGTATGTGTGCATATATGTTATGTAGGTGTTAAAACCCTAAAACCCTAATCTTAAAGATTTAAATCTAAAATATGTATATTTTTGTATGCATGTGTATCTACATGTATGTATGTATTATATGTATATGTGTATGTGTGTATATATGTTATGTAGGTGTTAAAACCGTAAAACCCTAATTTTAAAGATTTACACTTAAATCTGAAATACTAAAACCTAAATACTTAAACACCTATCAAAATCTAAACCCCTAATCCTAAAACCCTAGTCATATTTTATATATATATTTATTTATATATTCAGATTTTTTTTCTGATTTTTCTCTTTATTTTTTCTTAATATAAATACAATTGAGTGATATGTATGTCTAAACCCTAAAACCCTATCTTAAAGATCTAGACCTAAAATATATATATTTCTGTATAAATGTGTATATACATGTATATATGTATTATATGTGCATGTGTATGTGTGTGCATATATGTTATGTAGGTGTTAAAACCCTAAAACCCTAATCTTAAATATTTAAATCGAAAATATGTATATTTTTGTATGCATGTGTATCTACATGTATGTATGTATTATATGTATATGTGTTTGTGTATATATGTTATCTATGTATTAAAACCCTAAAACCATAATTAGAAAGACTTAGACTTAAATCTGAAATACTAAAACTTAAATACTTAAACACCTATCAAAATCTAAACCCCTAATCCTAAAACCCTAATCATATTATATATATATATATTTATTTATATATTCATATTTTTTTTCTTATTTTTCTCTATATTTTTTCTTAATATAAATATAATTGAGTGATATATATGCCTAAACCCTAAAAACCTAATCTTAAATATCTAGACCTAAAATATGTATATTTCTGTATACATGTGTATATACATGTATATATATATTATATATGTGTATGTATGTGTAAATAGCGTAAAAACCCTAAACCTATTTTTATATATTTGATGTAAAAAAAAACTTCAAAATAAAAATAAGATTATATGTGTGTATGTATGCATGTGTGTATATATGTGTGTGTATGTATGCATGTGTACATGTGTGCGTGTGTATGTATGCATGTGTATACATGTGTGTGTATGTGTATGTGTGTGTATGTAGGCATGCATGTGTGTGCATGTGTGTGTACGTGTGTATGTATGCATGCATGTGTGTGTATGTGTATGCATGTGTATACATGTGTGTATGTGTATGTGTGTGTATGTATACATGCATGTGTGTATATGTATGTGTGTGAATGTATATGTGTGTATATATGTATGTGTGTATATGTGTGTGTGTATGTGTATGTATGCATATGTGTATATATGTGTGTGTATGTATGTATGTATGTATGTATGCATGTGTGTGTATGTATGCATGTGTGTATATGTGTATATGTGTGTATGCATGCATGTGTGTATATGTGTGTGTATGTATGCATGCATGTATGTATATGTGTGTATATATGTGTGTGTGTATGTATGTGTATATATATATGTGTGTATGTGTATGTATGCATATGTGTATATATATTTGTATGTATGTGTGTATGCATGTGTGTGTATGTATGCATGTGTGTAAATTTATATGTGTGTGTATGCATGCATGTGTGTATATGTGTGTGTGTGTATGTAAGCATGCATGTGTGTATAGGTGTGTGTATGTAAGCATGCATGTGTGTACATGTATGTGTGTATGTATGAATGTGTGTACATGTATGTGTGTATGTATGCATGTGTGTACATGTATGTGTGTAAATGTGTGTGTGTATGTATGCTCTATTTTCCTATCTGTATCTTCTTTTCTTTCATTATTCTTTATCTCTCACTCTCTCTCTCTTCTCTCTCTTTGTCTCTCTCTCTCTCTCTCTCTCTCTCTCTCTCTCTCTCTCTCTCTCTCTCTCTCTCTCTCTCTCTCTCTCTCTCTCTCTCTCTCTCTCTTTCTCTCTCTCCTTCTCTCTCTATCAATAGAGAATAAAACAATCACTTACAAGTATGCCCCTCTTTTGGATCGTTGTCATCAAAGCGTAATGTATGTCGTCTATCATCCAATTCCAAACAATCGACGCCAAAGAACTTCTGCAAAATCGAAGAAAAGAGAAATTATAAAACCTAAAGCATAGAGAAACACAAATGCTAACAGTACGTGCAGCACTTACCAAGATGTGAGATCTAAGCCGAGAGAGAGTGTGTGTGTGTAGAGAGAGAGATCTGTGTGTGTGTGTGTGTAGAGAGAGAGATCTGTGTGTGTGTGTGTGCACAAGACAATGCAGGCCGTAATTTGGTTTGCGCGTGCAAGTTCGACAGAAGACCAACAGTATTCAAACACACGCCAAAATGTGAAGTTTTGCTCTCGGGTTCGCGGTATGTTTAAAACTCGCCGTCGATATGGGCGCCGGTATGGTTGTCGGTATACGCGTCCGTAGTTCCCAGCAAATTACCGACGCTTATACCGATGCTCATACCGACGCCTATACCGACGCATATACCGACGCACATACCGGTGGGTGCGGGCCAGACCGACGATCCGTTTAAAACGGTCATACCAACGGTACTTGACCATCGGTATCTCCAAGTCACATTTTTCGAGGCCCATACCGACGCCGATTGTGACCGTCGGTATATGCAGCGTCGGTATGCCCCTCATATGTTGTAGTGAATGCACCCAAAGATCTTACAATGATCTAAAGAAGGTCTCCTACCATTCCATGCCTCATAAGGTGTCATTCCATCCAGAGAATTGGATGGAAGCCTATTGATTAGGTAAGTGGTTGTGGAAACAACCTCTGCCCATAAGTAATTTAGAAGTTTTTTCTCATTTAATAGTGATCTTGCAGCCTCTACTATTAGTCTATTTCTTCTCTCTACCACTCCATTCTGTTCAGGAATGTACCTTGTCGTAAAGTCTCTCTCTTTATGCCTCTGCCCTATAAGGAGTCAAACTCATGTGAGAAATACTTACCACCTCCATCAGATCTGACCCTCTTCAAGCTTCTACCTATTTGATTCTCAACTAATGCCAAATACTTCTTGAAACAAGTGAAGACTTCATCTTTATGCTTCATAAAGTAAAGTATTGTCCATCTACTATAGTCATCTATGAATGAAACATAATACCTTGACCCTAAGATTGATAGTTCTTTGCTAGGGCACCACACATCTGTGTGCACAAGCTCCAAGTAGTCTTCATACATGTATCCTCTTTTGTTGAATGACTGCCTATGTGATTTGCCAAATTGGCATGCTCCACATTTGTGAATCATGTGTTGCTTGGACACATTTTTGAATGCCAAGCACACTCTGATCCCTATATATTTTCTTCAATGTCCTTTCACCTATATGACATGGAATCTCATGCCATATCTCCAATTCAGATAGGGTTTGATATTTGTAATTGAAGAGAACAATATTCCTTGTATCTTCAACTTAAAATGTAAAAAGTCTACCAGATTTCTCATCTTTTGCAATCCTCTTGAAGCCTTGTTGAGGGTCCTCCACATATGCTCCATGCCTTGTGAATCTAACCTATAAAACCTTCTCAATAATCTGTCCAACAATGATTAGGTTTTTTGTTATTATTGGCACATACAATACCCTACTTAGGAGATTCATGTTACCATCAGATGCTTTAGCACTTCCAATCTTCTTTACTAAGTGCCTGTGTCATCACCTATCTGGACTTCATGCTTTCCTTTGGGTTCTTCAAGATTAGAAAACAATGCTACATTGCATGCTACATGATTGGAACAACGAGAATCAATATAGAATAGGTACTCATAATTTCTACCTTGCTTGGCTGTCATATTCATGAGTAGTAGGGAATCCTCTTAGTCATCTATATAGTTATTGTAGTCTCTTCTTCTTTTGAAGCCTCCTTGATAGTTTTTGTTATAGCCTTGGTTGTAATTGTGATGATAGTTGTTTCCTCCATTATTGAACCTGTCTCTTGATTTTCCATAACCTCCTCTATGGAAGCCTCTTCCTCTCTGATTCTTTTTGTTCCTGAAGCATTCATCTGTGGTATGATTGGTCAAGCCACAAATGTTGCAAGTTGAAGAGTTGTATGATCTCCCCTTCCTTACTTTCCTTCTATACCCCTTCCTCTAGTACCTCTTCCACTATGTGTGAAATTGACTTGAGAGGTACTTGTCTCTTCTTCATTCCTCTTACCCTTGCCTTTATCTTTACTCTTATTTTTATCTGTGTAAAGGGCAGAAGATTGATTACCTCTAGAAGTATATCCATTCTTGTTGAGCTTTTTTTCATGTGTGAAGAGTTGCCCCATCAACGTATTGAGGTCAGGTATCTACATGTCCATATATAGGTCCATTGCTAAAGGTAAAGGACTCCCATTTTTCATCAGCCTTGATGCCATTTATGATCTGCCTTACTATCTACTCCTCTTCTATTTCTTCTCCAATACTCCCAAGTTGATCAGCTACATCCTTCATCTTGGTCACATAGTCAACTACACTTTATTTTGGTTGCTTCTTCAAGGTTGTGAACTCCATGCAAAGCTTGTTCTTCCTAGCCCTTGTATTTGATGAGAAGTATGAATTACTTCCCAAGTCCCTTCAGAGGCCTTGTAATTCCTAATATGAGGTAATAGGAAATCAGATATGAGTAAGTTGATTTGAGTATATAAGACATGGCTAGAGCATCCTTTGCATACCATGCGACTAATCTCTCTTGCTCCTCTCTTGTAGGTTGATGTTTGCATTCGAGGTTTGGCATTTATTCATCTCCAGATATGTATCCATATAAGCTTCTTCCTTGGAGGTAAGCTTTCATCCTTAGGAACCATGTTGGATAATTGCCCCTGTCCAATTTATCAATGAATGATGGAAATCCATCTCCCATTTTACCTTGATGTTGCTCTGATACCACTGTTGAAGGAGATGGTGGATACCTTCCAGAGATGAGATGGTACTACAAATTCCTACTTCACACAAAACAAAATTGAGTTGAGGAGTGTAAAGAAGACCTCTTGAGATTTCCAAAAAGCACAAATAATCACCCAAGTACTTTGGAGTATTATCCTCAAATCATTGGATCCAAACAGATGAGTATGAGTTTCAACTATGAACCAAAACTTGCTATTTTGGTCACTACATCTACTCAAAGAAATGCACAATACTCCTTCTCTGCTAACAATTGAGTAAAATCCTTTTGGGCATATTTAACTAACTAGGATAGAAAATTTGTGCAAGAAATTTCACTTAAAATGATAGACAATGCTTAGAGAATGATGCTTGGCAAGTTAGAGGTGAACTCGACATTTTTTAGTACTAGT
>CM035418.1:4113273-4140773 GCA_020310875.1 Ceratopteris richardii
CCACATGTTCCAATTGCACTAGTCCTTGCAAGGAAATGATGAAAATAATCAATTCTTACGCAATAAAAAGCTTTTTTTTTAAGAAATTGATAAACCTTGTAGGAGATGGTTATGTCATCAACGTCGTATGATACACGACAATATCTTCTTATGCCATTACTAGCCGTCGAACTGTAGAAGTTGTGGTTTCTGTGAGCTAGATCGAGAGGTTAAGTCGTCTTGAATCAGTCTCTGGTTGAGCGGGTTCGATGGGCGGGCCGCGGCATTGAAGCTCTGAAGGAATATTACAGTTAATCCAAGACAAACAAAAGAGGTAGTTAGGATTCTTGAATGGAAGATGATAAAAATGCTTCGGTCCAGACCAGAAAAGGACTTCGTTCCAAACTAGTTTGCAGATCACATGAATGGAATGGGTCAGATTCTTGACCTGCTCAAAGCAACTGTAACAGAAGACTTGACCTAAAACTTAATGGACCAGATTCACATAACTACAATTGAAATAAATGCAGCAGCAGGAGTGGCATCAAATCTATCAACAACAGCTACATTAACACATATGATGACAGTAGACTGTTATGGCGTCAAACGGACTTCCGGTTGTATAACTAACCTCGAGCTATGGATGCCTTTCGTTGTGTATGGGACCTGTCATCGTGGGGGAGAAGCGAAGATCTCTTCAGTCACTGTTTGTGGCATATGCAAGCGGCATGAAAATGTAAGCGAAATGTGCAGTTCTTCATGAAAACGAAGCTGTAGAGCGATAGTCGTTTATAGATAAATAGCGGGACATCGTCGCGGCTCGCAGCCATGGCGGTCTCCTTGCTTTTGCGCTCAGGATTGCACACCCCTTCGAGCCATCGCAGACTTCAGTAGGATCGAGAGGGGGACAGCGCGACAGGGTACTTCCGTGAGAGGGAGGGAGAGAGCTGCCTATCGTGTGTGTGTGTGTGTTACGAGCTCTACTTCGTACGGCTCGCTTGAGAATGGGGCTCCCGAAGGGCGGGCCTGGGCCTGCATGGGGTTGTTCTAAGTGGAACGGTGGAGTTCGTCATAGGTCTTTCACTTAAGCTTTCAGAGAGGGCGACGGAAGTTCATTTGAATAACTTTTTGCAAGTCTGATGTGGCATAAAAAAGCTTTTAGCGTGGGGGTCACAACAAACAATGTGAAACTCTTATGTGACATGGCGTTGCAATATATGTTGAGACTCCATCCTTTGTGAAAGCAAAGCTTAAGAGTTCTTCTACAAGGCACCTGTTGATTAGGGCTCATCTCAAAATTTGCAAGGACTACTCAAAATATATTGTTTTCTTTCTATTCATGGGGCGCCATGGACCTTGACTGACCATTTTTAAATAATATTATGTTTTTTAATGGA
Organism: Ceratopteris richardii; assembly: GCA_020310875.1. Lineage (NCBI taxonomy): Eukaryota > Viridiplantae > Streptophyta > Polypodiopsida > Polypodiales > Pteridaceae > Ceratopteris > Ceratopteris richardii. Next base: position 4,114,650 of record CM035418.1, read on the forward strand.
ATTTAAGCATTGAAATTTCACATCATTTTCAGCCTTCTCAATGTTTGAGAGTGGAATCTGTACACAAACTCTACACACTACAACATATGAGGTGCATACCGATGCTGCATATACCAACGGTCACAGTCGGCGTCGGTATGGGCCTCCGAAAATGTCACTTAGAGATACCGACGGTCAAGTGACCGTCAATATGACCGTTTTAAACAGATCGTCGGTGTGGCCCGCAGCCGCCGGTATATGCGTCGGTATAGGCGTCGGTATGGGCGTCGATATAAGCGTCGGTAATTTACTGGGAATTACCGACGCCTATACCAACGCCCATACCGATGCCTATACCGGTGGCGAGTTTTAAACATACCGCGAACCCGAGAGCAAAACTTCACATTTTTACATGTGTTTGAGTACTGTTGGTCTTCTGTCGAACTTGCGCGCATGAACCGAATTGCGACCTGCATTGTCTTGTGCACACACACACACACATATCTCTCTCTACACACACACACACACACTCTCTCTCGGCTTAGATCTCACATCTTGGTAAGTGATACGCGTACTGTTAGCATTTGTGTTTCTCTATGCTTTAGGTTTTATAATTTCTCTTTTTTTTTATTTTGCAGAAGTTCTTTGGCATCGATTGTTTGGAATTGGACGATAGATGACATACATTACGCTTTGACGACAACGATCCAAAAGAGGAGCATACTTGTAAGTGATTGTTTTATTCTCTATTGATAGAGAGAGAAGGAGAGAGAAAAGGAGAGAGAGAGAGAAAGAGAGAGAGAGAGAGAGAGTGAGAGATAAAGAATAATGAAAGAAAGGAAGATAGAGATAGGAAAATAGAGCATACATACACACACACATTTACACATTTACACATGCATACATACACACATATATGTACACACATGCATACATACACACATACATGTACACACATGCATACATACACACATACATGTACACACATGCATGCTTACATACACACACCTATACACACATGCATGCTTACATACACACACACACATACACACATGCATACATACACACACATATAAATTTACACACATGTATACATACACACACATGCATACACACATACATACACACACATATATACACATATGCATACATACACATACACACACACATATACACACATACGTACACACACATATATATACACACATATACACACATGCATGCATACATACACACACATATACACACATGCACGCATACACACATATACACATATACACACATGCATACATACACACATACATACACACACATATATACACATATGCATACATACACATACACATACACACACACATATACACACATACATATATACACACATATACATTCACACACACACATACACACATGCATGCATACACACATATACACATATACACACATGCATACATACATACACATGCATACATACATACACATGCATACACACATGCATGCATACAATATATACACACATACATACACACACATGCATGCATACAATATATACACACATACACATACACACACATGCATGCATACATACACACACATACACATACACACACATACACACACATGTATGCACATGCATACATACACACACATATTGGCATACACACATACATACACACATATACACACATGCATGCATACATACACACACATACACATACACACACATGCATACACATACACACACATACACACACATGCATTCATACACACATGTACACACACATGCACACACATGCATGCCTACATATACACACATACACATACATACACATGTATACACATGCATACATACACACACACACACATGTACACATGCATATATACACACACATATATACACACATGCATACATACACACATATAATCCTATTTTTATTTTGAAGTTTCTTTTTTACATCAAATATATAAAAATAGGATTAGGGTTTTTACGCTATTTACACATACATACACATACTCATATAATATATATACACATGTATACATAAATATACATATTTTAGGTCTAGATATTTAAGATTAGGGTTTTAGGGTTTAGGCATACATATCACTCAATTATATTTATATTAAGAAAAAAATTTAGAAAAAAATAAGAAAAAAAATCTGAATATATAAATAAATATATATGTAAAATATGATTAGGGTTTAAGGATTAGGGGTTTAGATTTTTATAGGTGTTTAAGTATTTAGGTTTTAGTATTTCAGATATAAGTCTAAGTCTTTCTGATTAGGGTTTTAGGGTTTTAATACGTAGATAACATATATACACAAACACACATATACATATAATACATACATACATGTAGATACACATGCATACTAAAATATACATATTTTAGATTTAAATATTTAAGATTAGGGTTTTAGGGTTTTAACACCTACATAACATATATGCACACGTACACATGCACATATAATACATATATACATGTATATACACATGTATACAAAAATATACATATTTTAGGTCTAGATCTTTAAGATTAGGGTTTTAGGGTTTAGACATACATATAACTCAATTATATTTATATTAAGAAAAAATATAGAGAAAAATAAGAAAAAAAATCTGAATTTAGGGTTTTAAGATTAGGGGTTTAGATTTTTATTGGTGGTTAAGTATTTAGGTTTAGTATTTCAGATTTAAGTCTAAATCTTTAAGATTGGGTTTTAGGATTCTAACACCTACATAACATATATACACACATACACATACACATATAATACATATATACATGTAGATACACATGCATACAAAAATATACATATTTTAGATCTAGAATTTTAAGATTAGGGTTTTAATTAAATATATATAATTAAATATATATAATTAAATATATAAAAATAGGATTTTGTAAGGAAAAAATCTGAATATATAAATAAATATATATAAAAAATAAGATAATTATATACATAAATAAATATAAAAAGAAGTAGTGTTTTAAATAATTTAATTAAAGATATATAATTAAATATATAAAATTAAATATATAAAAATAAGATTACGTAAGGAAAAAATCTGAATATATAAATAAATATATATATAAAATAAGATAGTTATATACATAAATAAATATAAAAAGAAGTAGTGTTTTATATAATTTAATTAAATATATAAAATTAAATATATAAAAATAGGATTACATAAGGAAAAAATCTGAATATATAAATAAATATATATATAAAATAAGATTATTATATACATAAATAAATATAAAAAGAACTAGTGTTTTATATAATTTAATTATATATACATAAATAAATATAAAAAGAAGTAGTGTTTTATATAATTTAATTAAATATATAAAATTAAATATATAAAAATAGGATTACATAAGGAAAAAATCTGAATATATAAATAGTTATATACATAAATAAATATAAAAAGAAGTAGTGTTTTATATAATTTAATTAAATATATAAAATTAAATATATAAAAATAGGATTACATAAGGAAAAAATCTGAATATATAAATAAATATATATATAAAATAAGATTATTATATACATAAATAAATATAAAAAGAACTAGTGTTTTATATAATTTAATTAAATATATATAATTAAATATATATAAATAAATAAATAAAATATATATGATTAAATATATAAAAATAGGTTTAAATTTAATCATTTTAAATAAAGTGAATATATATACAATAAACAAACACACATACTTATGCACCTATCTATATGCACATATATATACATATACACATATATATACACATGCATACATATATATACATGTTTTAGGTCTAGGACGTTTGGATTAGGGTTTTAGGGTTTTAACACCTACATAACATATATACATACATACACATACACATATAATACATATATACATGTATATACACATGTGTATAGAAATATACATAATTTAGGACTAGATCTTTAAAATTAGGGTTTTAGGGTTTAGGCATACATATAACTCAATTAAGAGGAAAAAAATCTGAATAAATAAATATATATATATATATATAAAATAGGATCAATCAAGAAAAAATCCGAATATATAGATAAAATAGGATAGCTATATACATTAGGCTTTTAAAATTAGGGTTTTAAGTTTTTTTAGGTATTTAAGTACTTAGGTATAGTATTTCAGATTTAAGTCTTTAAGAGTTAGATTTTTAGGTTTAATTAAAAAAACAAATGTTCTAAAATGTCCATATTGTAGCAGATGGCTTCTTTGGATCCTGAAGAGAGAATGGCATGTCCTTGCCCACAGTGCAAGTATCAAATTTATCGAAAACGACGGATTTGTACTGCACATGTTAGAGAGTATGGATCCTTTGATAGGAGTCGACTGGAAAACCTACACTATCATTCGCATGGTCCCCTAGGTGAGCAGATGGACCCAAACGACATTGCACCGGTAACCTCTCGTGGACAAATGAGAGCAAAAAAGGACTTAGACGTACAAGCAAGCACTAATAATATTACATAGAATGAACATATGGAAGAGATGCTTGAAGCATTTTATGAGATGGACGAAGATCATGATGGTGAAGAAGGTGTCGAGAGTTTCATGGACACAACAGAAATTCCACGATCAGAAGTTGATGAAGGATATGAAAACATGTGAAGATTAGCTCGTTTACCACTTTACAATGGAGCAAAGATATCTGTACTACGTGCTTCACTCGCGATGTTCAATCTGCAATCCATTTATGGATGGTCAGATAGTAGTGTCACTGAATTGTTCAGGTAAGTGGAGAACAAATTGGCTTTCATTGTTGTATCACAATAACTTCATTTACTAATATCTTTTTAATTGCTTATTGCAGGCTTCTTAAAGATCAATTTTTGCCAGAGGGCAATGACATGCCCCCAACACGTGGAGATGCGAAAAAACTTTTACAGTCCATTGGAATGGATTATACTAAAATTCATGCTTATCCGAATGATTGCATTCTCTTTCGGAATGAGTATGAGCATCTCCACATATGTCCAAAGTGTGGAGCAAATAGATTTAGAGAAGACGTTGTAGGCGAAGCAATCCCCACAAAGGTTCTTCGCCACTTTCCTATCATTCCAAGAATTAAGAATATGTTTAGATGCAAATCTATAGATGAGTTAATGTTATGGCATACAAAGAGCAGGTCTACAGATAATGTAATGCGAGTGCCAGCTGACTTTGATGCTTGGAAGCACATAGATAGTAAGTGGCCAGAGTTTGCTAGTGAGCCTTGGTCCATACGTCTAGGCCTAGCTATGGATGGAGTGAATCCATTTGGATTATGCAGTTCTTCATGGAGCACATGGCCTGTATGTTTGGTCAATTATAATATCCCACCATGGTTGGCCACAAAGAAAGGTCATTTATTATTAGCTCTTCTTGTACCAGGTAAGTATAAGGTAAAAAACATGGATGTATATCTTGCACCACTTATGGAAGAACTGCGCATTTTATGGGATGGGATTACTGTGTGTGACATGTCTCAACCTATAAGAAGACGAGACGTGCGAGTGCAAGGCATACTTATGTGGACAATGCATGATTGGCCTGGTTATGGTGAATGTTTAGGTTTATGGATTTGGGGTTACCATGCTTGTCCTTTATGCGGACCATGACTCGAAGTACGCTATTCCAAAGCACTACGTAAAACTGTCTATGAAGGACATCATAGATATTTGCCTGATGGACATGTTTTACGTGAAGGACAAATTGGTCGACAAGTGCAACATCAAATGAAAGCTAGCGATTGGAAACAACTATGGGATTAAGAAAATCCAGTTGCTGGCATGAAACGATTGTCCATTTTTCATGAACTCCCTTATTGGAGTGAATTGATGATCAATCATTTGGTAGACCTGATGCATATTTTTAAGAATGTGGGAGAGATTCTTTGGAAAACTTTGATCGGAAAGAAAGAAAGCAAAGCACAAAGGGAGGACTTAGAAGAGCGAGGTCGTATGCGAGAGTTATGGGCAATTACTAAGTCCGACGGAACAGTATCGTTACCAAGAGCTCCTTGGGTGCTTCGCAGGATGGAAGAGCAACAAGTGAAGAAAACAATTTTAGAGTTTTGTACACCTACTGGATGCATGAGGTATCTAAAGACTGCTTTCACACAAAACGACGATCTTGCAGGATTCAAGTCTCATGATTGGCACAAGTTTTTACAGTTTGTGCTCCCTGTAGCCCTAAAAGATTGTCTTTCATAGGATGTACGAAAAACCATTTATAAAATTAGTTCTTTAGTACGGTGGATATCTTCTAAAGAGATAAATAGAGATAGCATAGAGAGTGCGAAACTCAATGCTATCGAAGCTGTTTGTATGGTAGAGAAATACTTTCCCACAAGTATTCTCACTATTCAACTTCATTTACTGGTTCATGTGGTAGATGAACTTGCAATAGCAGGAACTGTCCATAGTCGATGGATGTTCTTCTTAGAGCGTGTTGGAACTGAAGGACTCACTAGGCAAGGAAGCTTAAGAAGGGAGTCAGAGAGAAGAGAAAGTACAAGCAGACAGAGCAGTCAACGACGATCTGGCAAGTAGGCCAATATTTTTTCAAGACATTTATGCACATAAGAGAGGTGGACACAAGGAGAAGGAGCAAGTAGGGAGCTCCAGGAAATGTATATCAAAATGTTAGAAGAAATCCCTACAACAATAGTGATTTTCATCACTAAAAACCCTTGTAAATACCATTTCACATTTTTGTAGCTCCATTTTGTGCAAGCCAAGGAGTCCTTGAACTTGAGGAGCTTTAAAAGTATCTACTTGTCAGTTTTCACATTTTTTAGACTTCGTTTGAACCTCCAAATAGGGTAGAGAACCTAATTTTTAACTAGGCCGGACACTAGGTCTAGACAAGGCCAAAACCTAGTCAAAAACTATAAATAGAGCTAGAGAGCTCATTTTTGAGGTTAGCTTGTAATTGAAATGAACTTGTAAGAGCTTTTTGAAAGGAATCTAAGAACTCCATTGCTTCTCACTCTTTGTCTTGCCGTGTGTGTGCGTGTGTGTGTATGTGTGTGCATGTTTGTGTGCTTCTCACTCACGCACTTGTGCCTCCACTTGCTCGAGGTCTTCATACCATCCTCACGTCTTCCCGGATTGACATTAAAGGAGGTGCTACTCATCACTGAGCTACACCAAATTTTGGCGCCGTTGCCAGGGATCGAGCTTTGAGGACGAGCGTGTGATGGTAAGACATAGATTTGAGACGTTGGCGTTGTAGGTAATCTCTTTACTTTTCTTATTTTTCTTTTTCTTACCTCACCACCATCATCACCATCATCATCATCACCATATCCGATCTCCATCTCCATCATCGCGAAAAAATTTTAGTTTTTTGCTTATACCACCTTCTCCACCTCATTCCACTTGTGAGAGAGAGCGGAGAGCGATATTGTGTGCGTTGTTTTTGCGTGCTTTTTGAGCTTTCTTGCAGGTTCCAGCAGCATCATCCCCTCCAGCACGTTGTGCAGGTACGGAATACTCAGAAACTGTCTCGCAGTCGCCAGCCTCTGTCGATCGCGATTGACAGAAAATTTCATCTATTGGTAAAACTAAGTACACCACTAGGACAAGCACAAAGAGCACATTCCAAATCACTAAACAAAATTGAAAAATTCCGTGTTTCTTTGTCAATCGCGACCGACACCATCGATCGCGATCGACAGCCACGATCGACAGACCCTGTCAATCGCGACCGACAGACCCTATCAATCGCGACCGACAGACCTGTCGATCGCGACTGACAGACCCCACGACCGACTGATTGCCACGTAGGACCCTGTCAATCGCGATTGACACCGTTGATCGCGATCGACAGCCACGACCGACACCTTTGTCAGTCGCGATTGACACCGTCGATCGCGACCGACTGAAATTCAACGATTGATTGACTTTTTTGCGTAGCCACGTGTCCATCGCGACGGACACATCCCCGATCGACTGAATTCACAGCGAAAAACCCGGAAAAAGTGTCGATTGCGATTGACACCATCGATCGCGATTGACAGGACTCACGACCGACTCTGTCGATCGCGATTGACACTGTCGATCGCGATTGACGTGTCGATCGCAACCGACAAGCCCCGACGGACACCTCTGTCAATCGCGATTGACAGACCTGTCGATCGCGATTGACAGGCTTTTCGGCCAAAAAATTAGGGTTTTTATTCTAAGCTTTGGGGATAGTTTTTGGGCACATTGGTCTATCAATTTGTAATTTGTGAGGTCCCTACACATGTGTTTTGAGAAAAATACTGTGACCTGTTAGCCTGTTTGAACCCTGTTTTAGCACCAGAACCCTGAACTGACATAACTTTCTCATACGAAATCCAATTGCTGTGATTCTTGTTTTGTTGGAAAGCTCGTGGGGAGTACAACCAAAACTTCCACTGGTTATGTGAAAATTTATATCAGGATTATTAGATAGGGTATTGTGAAGTTGACCATACCCCGAGGTAGGAAAACTGAGGGATCCTTGGGGTTATTTTCCATAAAGGCAAAGGATAATTTGTTTTGTGAGTTACATGCATGAAAGTGGTCTATTGTGTCATTTGAATCTAAGTCTTGAGCTGATGGTGGGACTTTTACAGGTCCAGCAAGAGCACTTGAGGGCATTCTAAGCAAGAGTAAGTGCAAGCTTGGGAACACGCGTCTTGGGCACACCAAGGCAACAATACAAAGAAAGAAACTCAAGGTTGGAAAATCCTCAACACCCTCTATCAATTCCTAGCTTAGGCTAAGAACGACTAGTGCTGGGAGTAAGTCAGGGCAACGATAGGCATCAATCAAGTTGAAGACTACCTATGCACTCAAGTTCAAGATTAAACATAATCTCTTCATGATGCGATAACCTTAAAGGAAAGAATCTAACGAGGAACGATCAACTTACAGTGCGGAAATACACTCAAGTATACTTGACGACGATGAGACTATAAACGATGTAATCCACTAAAAAAGAATCAAGTAATTGATACAAAAGAACTCAGCAATGAGGTTGTACTTGGGCAAATTTGGGCTATTCATTTAGGCTTATGAACCTTAGATCAGGGCGACATCTAGGGAGAGATAGACAAAGCCTTAGGTCTTCAGAGGCTAGTGTCAATCCTACTGCTAGGTCTTGGGCCCAGCAGTTGAGCCACCACTCATACTACCCTAGCTCTGAGACTAGTGAATCAGAGATGTCTCAAGGCATGGACAGACCTACGAGAAGTTTAGAAGTGCCATACTTGCACAGGGTAGAAGGCTCTTACAAAACGCAGTTGGAATACCTTAGGACCAACCGATTGGGTGCTAGCATCTATGAGGACAGCCTAGGAAGATCTGTGGTACAGATTAAGAATCTTGATCAATCCATTGGATTAGAGCACCCAGCTGTCAAGTTCGAAAACGGAGCCTACTTAGACAAGGAAGGGACAATATATGTAGTCACCAGTCACCCAGATAGGACCGATGAATTTGGGAATGAGATCCCGGGAACGGACTTAGGTGACCTAGAGCAAGGAAACATGGGTGAAGAACCAAGGACCCCCCGAGGCAAATCTGTTCTCACTAGGATTATCACACCAGAGTGGATTCCCCAAGATAATAAGAGCATAGATCTGCTTCTGAACCGAGAAACTGACGAAGCCTTTTGGAGGTATAAATCTGATCGGCCAATCGATGTAGGAACAATCATGATCTATGAGTTTAAGGATCCTGATAGCCCAGGCAGAGTGACCTACTTAGATCACACTTCAGAGAGGATCTTTGTGGTGACAGAAAATGATAGGCATGCTTACACTTGGAAAGGTGAAATTATTTTCCCCCAACCAAGATCAAATGTGTCCTATTATGGTCACCCTGGAGCGGGAACATCCCAAGCTCATGGAACTCAAAGAGACAGAAGTAGAGACAGGCCAGAAGTAAGCTTTGCTAACCCAGGGGGCAGAGAAAGAATGAGGATGGAAACAAATAGAGTAGAGCCTGAGGTACATAGAGCCCCAAGAAATCGAAGGAATATGGAAGACTTCCCTCTACCACGACCTAGAGAACACACCAGGATTTTGAGACCAACTCAGTTAGTCAAGTCCATGAAGAACTACTTCGATGGCACTGGAGATCCATACGATCATGTGGCTGAGTTTAGGCAAGTCTTGAGAGCTGAACAAGTGGAGGATCTATTCACGCAGTACAATGCCTTTGGTCTAACCCTTAGGAACACTGCCCTCACATGGTTTCAGCCACTAAACGAGAGGCAGTTCAGGAGCATAGACCAACTCCTAGAGGCTTTCATTATTGAATTCTCTAAGAGTGGAATAAGGCATAATACCTCCTCATTGACTCACAGCTTCAAGCAAACCCCTCAAGAGAGTGTGAGACTTGCTGGAAGAAGATTTCAGCAATACCTAGAGAGATGCCCTGTCCCTGAGTTACCCACACCAGCAAAGCAAGTGGCTTTGTTCTTGGATGGATTGCTAAGTACCAAATTGAGATCATATGTGTATCCTTAAGGACCCTAGGACTATAGAAGAGTGTGTACGCATGTGCATTGACATCGAGGATAACCTAGGGGAGGAACTAGAGCTTTCCAAAATCTACAAGGACTCAGATAGTGCCTCTAGCCTCTCTTCCTCGCAATCCACATCAATTGAGGAATTAGCAGAGAAAGTAGCTCAGAAACTAGGTGTCTCTAGCAAACAAATCCCAAGGTTTGCCCCTGTGAAAAGATGCTATACTTGTGGTGGCGACCACATGGTGAATGTATGTCCCATTATGGCTCAACCCCAAGTAAATCCTAGTAGCCAATACTGCACCATAGAATGGAGATACACAAATCACACAGTACAAGACTGCCCATACAACAAGCAAGCAGTTAGGCAAACCTACCCTCAGCCATACCCTCAGCAGGGAAGATACCAGAATCATTATCCACCACAACAGTATACTATGCCTCAACAAAATTACCAACCGCAATATCAGGCCCAACTGAGACCCCAGCCAGTGCTAGCACAACAACCATCTGCTCCTACTAATGTAATCCCTGTAAAGTATGCAACTGCAGAAGAAAACCTGAATAGAGCCATAGTGCCAGTAACCCCATTGCTATCAGAGAGTGACCCCAGTGACCATAGCTTCGATTCTACACATGTTGATAGTCCCCAGGCTTATTACATGCAATCTCCTGAACATGGTGAGTCTTACTATAGTGAAGAGCCAAATGAACCTAGTTGGGAGTCGGATTACACAAACGTCTAGGGAGATCACCTCATTCGTGACTGCCCCATGCCCGCACCTACCCAAGCCCAATCAGTAACGATCCAGGGCTTTTGCCAAGAGTGTGGAAAGGAGCATCTCTTACGAGACTGCCCTAAGAATCCTAATAATATGCCAAAAATCACTCCTATTAATGTTATTGGGTTAGTGGTAGATTCCACAGGAAGTGTCACTTCCACTGCACCCGTACAGGTAGTCACTAGAGCTCAAGCAGTGCAGCAAAACCAAGGGGTAGGCCGGGAAAAGAGCCCAGATGTTAGTGAAACGGAGAGCATGACAAAGAAGAGGACTAGAGCTTGGAGAGATAGTCGTGAAAGAATGAAAAGACAATGGGCAAAAAAGATGAGTGAACTCGAGGAAAGCCTCAGAGAAACAAAGGCCAGGATAACTGAACTCACATCTCAAACTCCTTCTCACACTACCCCACCTCCATCACCTCCACCATTCCCAACTCCATCCGAACCGCCACCTTCCAACCCGCCTCACCTAAACCCACCACCCCAAGAGTAGGATCAGTCCTAGCAGATCCCACTCCCGAGGACCTAAACATGATGCTTAAAGCATATCAGGCCAGAATCCAAGAAGGGCCAAACGTAACTGATCATGAAAAGTGTTACCCTAGAGCAGAACTAGAGCTAGAACGAACTAAAATTTGTGCTAAGATGGTGGAATTGGCTCAAACCATGTTTGAAGCCAGTCGCCTATTTAACATCTCTAGTTCGGCGAAGACACAGTTGCACTTTGATGGACTGTTAGAAAGAATAGAGAAGTTGATTGCACAATCAGAAAAGGAACCCGCCTCTCAACAGAAGGACAGGGCAAGTGAAGGAGCAGGTCTTTCTGCCCAGGAAGCCTATGTGCCTGAAGCCTATGTGCCTAACTCTACGGAGCTAGACACATCATCTTCTATGAGTCGGTTCACACGAGAATTCCTACGCGAGATTCAAGAAGACAAATGGGCTAAAGAGAGTGAAGTCCCACCTCCTATTGAACTTGTGGATGATGCACACGACCAATTCCCATAAGACATCCCATCCATTTATGAAGAGCAGGAGAGCACCCAATCTCAGGAAAGACTAGACTTTGAGTCTAATTCTTTGCAAGAATTACCCCACTTCACAGGCCCATGGGAAGCTAAGTCTACTTGTATGAGAGCACCCACGGTCATGGTAAGAAACAAAGACTCGATCATACCTAGGAACACAGAGGTAGTGAAAAACACTAAAGTACAATGCAACCTCACCTTAGAAGAGCTACTCAAAGTAAGGCCAGAGCTATGGAAACATGTGGCCAAACAAGTACAGAGATAACAAAACCTCGTTCCCAGGTAGGATCCCAGAGAACAGTGCCAGAAATACCATTGGACAAGATAGGAGACATGAGTGAGGGCGAAGAGGGAAACACATATCTTCCCATCACTCATCAGGGCTACACAACCAAGGCCATTTTGGACTCAGGCGCAGGTGTTGCAATTGCCACCACTTCCCTATGGAAGCGTTGGGGCAAGCCAGCACTCAGGCCAACGAGAATGAAATTGCAAATGGCCGATGGTCACATAGAGTGACCCTTAGGGCTGTTAGAAGGAATAACTCTCACCACATGTGGTGTTGAGTTCGAACACACATTTGCTATATGTGATTTTAGCAAGAACCATGCCTATGAGATGATTTTGGGAAGACCATTTATGCGACAGTTGCAAGTGGTACAGGACTGGGGAACCAACTCCTTGTACCTACAACACTTAGGTGTTACGACCAAAGTGAATCTCAAAGATTACTCTCATAGAGATGTCCCTCCCATCCAATGGAATCCCATCCATAGAGCCAAAGATGATACAGAATCGGTGCATTCCATAGGGTCAGGATCCTCATGGATGCATGAAGACACCCACTTATGGATGTGCAAAGTAGCAGTAGAAGAAGAGAAGAGAGAAAAAGCCAGAGAGGTAGGTGCAAAAGAAACACATAGATCAATTCAAGACCCAGCCTATGCACCGGTAGTCTTTCCTGACGAGGACTTTGAACCCCACGGCTGGGCAGAAATCCTAGCAACAATGGATGTAGCCATCAATGAAGAACAATGGACACCTCACTGTGATGAAGATGGCTATGACATTTCAGTCTTCTCCATAGAGCCAATCATGGGAGAGGCAGTGTTAGAAGAGTGTGAACCTAGCCCTGATGCATTTGAGGATGCAAATGACTCTGATCTAGAGTCAATCATTATGGATCCACCTTTTGCATCAGATGAAGAATACTTCCATGAAGTAGAATTTCAACCCCAAAGGTATGGAGAGCTTACAAGTGATGTAAGACTAGCCACACATGTGACCCCGAAGGAAGAAGGAAAGAAAAAAAAGAAGAGAGAAGTCACACCAGAAGAGGAAGAATCTTTGTTTGAGGTTCCGGAAAATTTTAAGAAGTATGAGATAGATGACAGGAGAGTCATGATTAGAATGCCTAAACGAGAGGCGCAATCAGGGGAGGCCTATGATAACAAAGAGACCACCAAGAAAATAGTGGTAGCCATGGAAGAGGGAGAAGAGAGATGCACTTACATAGGCCATGACCTGACGGAAGAAGAAGAGCAAGAATTGATAGCCTTGCTAAGAGAATACAGAGATGTATTCGCTTGGAGTTACAAGGATTTGAAGGGTGTTGATCCAGACATCTGCTCACACACTATCCCCATGACCTTGGATGCCAAACCTTCTAAGCAAAAGCCATACACATATAATGATAATTATGCTGCTAAGATCAAAGAGGAGATAGATAGACTGGTCGAAGCTAGATTCATCTATGAAATTGAGCACACTGAGTGGGTATCCCCCATCGTAGTGGTGCCCATGAAAAATGGAAAGTTGCGTGTGTGCATTAACTTAAAGAAGGTTAATGCAGCCACAATTCGAGATAATTATCTGCTTCCCATCACAGAACATCTCTTAGAAAGAGTAGCAGGCAAGGAAGTGTACAACTTCCTTGATGGATTTTCGGGCTACAATCAAGTAGCCATAGCTCCAGAGGATCAACATAAGACAGCTTTTGCCACAGAATGGGGCATATTCGCCTTTCGGGTAATGCCATTTGGGCTTACCAATGCACCAGCAACCTTCCAGAGGCTGATGTGCCATGTATTTAAGGAGTTCCTGAGGAAGAACTTAGAAGTCTATGTTGATGATCTTTGTGCTCATTCCAACATCAGACAAACCCATATTCCTGAACTGAGAAAAATCTTTGACAAATGTAGAGAATATCAAGTCTGCCTAAACCTAGAAAAGTGCATTTTCATGGTCTGGCAAGGTAAGATTTTAGGACACATAGTGTCAAAGAATGGCATATCCACTGATGAAGAGAAAGTGAGAGCCATAGCAGAGCTACCTAGGCCAAGGAATGTCAAGGAAGTACAAGCTTTCATGGGACATTGTGGTTACTACCACCGATTCATTCACATGTATGCTGTCATTGCAAAGCCCATGTACGGACTTCTGACTAACTTTGAGTGGATTGAGGAATGTGAGAATTCCTTCCAGGAGCTTAAACAAAGATTATGTTCAGCACCAATCTTGACCACACCAGATTGGAACAAGCCATTCCATGTTCACGTGGATGCATCCAATTATGCTATTGGATGTGTACTCGCACAACCTACGGGTGAAGGTAATATGGATCTTCCAATTGCCTATGCTAGTAGACAATTGAATGCAGTTGAACAAAATTATACCACTACTGAGAGAGAAGGCTTAGGCATGGTATATGCAGTTAAGAAATTTAGACACTATTTGCTTGCAAACAAGTTTAAATTTTTTACTGACCACCAAGCATTGTTATATCTCGTGAACAAGCCATGCAATACAGGAAGATTAGTAAGATGGTTTCTCTTACTAATGGAATATGATTTCGAGGTTGTGGTGAGAAAAGGGAGGACTCATTTGAGAGCAGATCATCTCTCTAGGCTCACATCTGGAGAAGCCCCACAAGGAGTGTCAGATGACCTTCCTGACACTTACTTGTTTAATTTGGAAGTGGTGCCGCAGTGGGCTAAGCCATTAGTGCCAGTATTGACGTACGGGCCTAACCACCCAGTAATAGCCACACAGGATAGAGAGGTAGTAAAAGCCCAAAAGTATCACATCATGGCAGGTAGTATGTACAAGCACACAGATCAAGGGATCTTGGCCTGTTGTGTGGAAGAGGATGAGTATGCTAAGTGGTTGCAATTGGCACATGTAGGTGCATTAGAGCAACACTACTCAAAACAACGAACCCTACAAACCCTGAGGAGACTAGGAGTGCATTGGCCGACTATGGAGGCTGATGTCCAAAAGTTGTGCAAGGAATGCCCAATCTGCTGCACTAAACCACCTGTGGAACATGCCACTCTTTATCAAGTGTCCATAGTGCCGGATTGGAGTGAACCATTAGTATCCTTCCTGAGGACGAAAACATTCCCTCCAGACATGACTCTGGCTAGGAAAAGGAGTTTAGAACAAGAAGCCCAGGATTACTCACTCATTGGTGATAATCTATACAAACGTGGTAAAGACGGTTACCTGAGACTATGTGTCCATGAGAGTGAATATCTCAAGATCTTGGACACTGCTCACCAAGATGTAGCAGGAGGACACTTTGGACCAGATTGGGTGATCAAGGCAATACTATTTGCGGGCTTCTGGTGGCCAACCCTTCACATGGATGCACATACCTATGTGAAACGGTGTGATGTTTGTCAGAGAACTCAGTATCCTATACGCAAAGATGAGATGCCACTGAAACCTATGATGGGTGGACGTGCATTCTCTAAGTGGGGAATAGACTTTGTAGGCCCTATTAATCCCCCAGCCAAGGGTTCACATGCTGAATATATCATTGTGGCCACGGATTATCTCACCAAGTGGGTAGAGGTAAAAGCTACGACAAAGAACGATGCTCAGACTACTGCTAAGTTCTTATTTGAGAATGTATTCACTAGATACGGGCTACCCATAGAGCTAGTTAGCGATAGAGGCACTCACTTCTTGAATGAAGTTATTGAAAATCTACTCCGAGAATTCGTGGTAGTTCATAAGAAGTCTGCCCCCTATCACCCTCAAGCTGATGGCCAGGCTGAGAGCACCAATAAGATCTTATGCAATGTACTAACGAAATTAGTGAACAATAAACGCTCTGATTGGGACAAACAGCTACACCATGCTGTTTGGGCATACCGAGTCGCCTACAAAACGGTACTCCAAGCCACCCCCTTTCATATGGTGTTTGGCCAAAATGCAGTGCTACCATTAGACTTCTTAATACCAACGTTGACAGTAGCACAAGAGCATGAATGGACGGGTCATGAACTCTCCTCTAGACTTTTCGACCTTGAACGATTAGGAGAAACAAGACTGAGGGCGGCTGCAGGGATATATGCAGCTAAGAAACGACAGAAGGCATACTTTGATGCCCACGTGAAGGATAAAGGCTTGAAGGCTGGAGACTTAGTTTTAGTCTACACATTGAAGCAACATGCGAGAAAACTGGAGAAGAGAGGCTATGGACCCATGATTATTAATAGAATCTCAACAAGTGGAGCAGTGCAACTAGCCACATTAGAAGGTGACATTCTCCCAAGCTACATAAGCGGGTGCAGGGTCAAGTTATATCAGGAACCTCTGACGGAAGAGATGCTAAGTCGACTCAATACTGCTAAGAAACGCAAAGAAGAAGAAAAGCGAATTCGAGAAGAAGCCCAAGCAGAAGCATTGGAACGCATCCGGAGAATGAAGTTGAGAAGACAGAATAGGGAGCAACCTAGGACGGACACCTATGCAGATCAAGGATATCATGTGGCTATGTGTGAAGTTTCAGGTATCAGCGCTCAAAGGATAATTGATCGACGTCCTTTTATAACCTTAGAGATAGGACAAAGAAAGGGTGCAAGGACTGTAAGAGCCTTGATTGACTCAGGTGCAGCCACTAGTGCGGTTAAATTGTCTTACTGTCAAGAATTGAGATTAACTGTCAATCCTATAGAAGCATATCTCATAGGATTGGGAGGTGTGGAAACACCTTGCATGGGCGAGGTGGATCTTCCCATCTCCATTCAAGACGAAGTGATGATAGTCAAAGTATTAGTGTGTCAAGATGAGGACCTCACTGAGCCTCTTGTCTTGGGTCAGGACTGGATCTATGATCATGCAGTCAACCTAAACCTAAGAAGCAGACTTCTTCAGGTATGGGTAAATCATAGCCGAATTACAGTTGAATTGGAAAAGGAGGCACTCAAGGAACTAGGTAAAACACAAACTCCTGGTCCTTCCAAGGGCACACATGAAGTTGACAATGCTATTTTTGTCCAACACTGTATGATGCAGAAAGAGGCTTGTCTCAACAATGGAGCCAGGGAGAGGACGGAACTCCCTTCTTTTCCAAAGGTCAGAAGGATGCAGCAGCCAACGGCAGATCAAATACAGAAGAAGCAGAACACTACCTATACTAGAGGCCAAAAAAAGGAGCAAAGCAGATTGTTTCAGCCGATGAAACAAGTATGGGGGCAAAAAGGCGAACACCCTGTTCCGACCAGGCCAACACCACGGCCAAAACCTCTTATTAGTAATCAACAGCACGATACTAATAAGAAGCCTTTCATAAGTTCTTCTGCGAAAGTGAAGTCTATTTGGGTACCCAAGAAGTTAATGAAGGCCAGCCCACAATCACGACTAATCTGGGTGCCTAAGGCTTGCTTGCGGGCTCAAATAGCTACACCAAGGCCAAACCCTGTACAACATGTTTCACTCACGCGAACATCTGAGGCCCAGTCTTACACATCACGCACTAACACGTATTCTTCCATGAGCACAAGTGGAATCACTTGTAAATGGGTTCCTAAAAAGCCCCATTTTTCAAGTAAATACCCTATCACACTCCCCAGAGCCTCCATAAAGTCAAAATCAAAACCTATCCATTGCATTTGGCAACCTAAAACTTGTAATAAAACCCCAGACCCCAGTTGTAAATCCATGCCCACCTACTAACTACGTCACTCTCACACCACATCATTCCACTTAGCTCCTAGATCTAACCAATCCCTAACTACACACACAAGCACCGAGCATTTACTAACCCACTAATCTCTCCCGAACCTCATGTTAATGTTGTAATGGGGACAAAAACGGTTCTATCTTGTCCTTTACAATTTTAACACATGTTTCTATATTCTCACAGAATCAGGAGGCAAGAAGTAACATGGCAGATACGGCAGGAACTAGCTCCCAGATAGGCACCAGCCCCCAAGTCGTGGATATTGAAAGTCTTCCCGTTGAGGAGGAATTGAAGGAATGCCCTGTAGCATTGAGAGCATTACACGCCATACCGGTTCAGAACCCTCCACAAGGGCACACTATGCCAGTGATTAAAAACTCTCATTGGTTCAGTGATGTGGCAGGACCCCTAGGTGAAGGCACTTATATGTGGGAGGCCGAGATAGAATTCAATGGTCGTTGGGGGAGGTATCACTTTTTCACTAGGGAATTTGAGAGACTGCAGAATAATGAAGGACTGAAACCTATATGGAAGAAGGCAGGACTCTACGAGTACTTCAAATTCTAGTTGCCAAAGCCGGATTTTCTAAGATGCTCTTATTTGATTAGCACCCTTACTCCGAGCAAAGACAAAAAGGGATACAGCTCCTTTGTCCTCCCATCTCTCACAAGGGGCAATGAGCTCAAGCGTTTCAGATTAACTATCAACTTGGTAAGGGAAGCTCTAGACATGAAAGGTATGCATATTCCTACGGAGAAAGAGACTATGGTCCCCGACAATATGAAGAATAGGAATCTGACAAAGTTAAAAGACATGGTGGCAATGACGCCTACAATCGCTATTCATTTGCGAATGGTCATGCAGCACTTTGCATTTCCCGCCCAGGAGAGGTTCACAATGCCACCTAAAAAGATATGGTTTAGTTTATACTTGGCTGATGCCTTTGATTTGACAATCAACATGCCCCACTGGATTATCGACCAAATCCACTTGGCTCATCAAAGGTGGTATAAAAAACAAAAGTCTGTACTGTACGGATGCTGTGCTCTGACCAGGATTGTGTACAGATGTCTTGCGTATGATGTACCAGTGCAAAGGGCACTCATTTGGACCAGGGTACAAGAGTTTCAGCGCCGATTATCGTCCGCAGGACCACCATCCAAGAAAATGAGAGGCGCCGTTCAGATGCCGTGCGCACAACCCCGCGGTGCAACATTGACTCCAGAGACCACTCCACGACTTCCAAGGCGGGTGCAACCCTTCACTATCAGATTACCAAGGCACAGCACTGATGGACCTAATCTGGTGTTCCCACCCGTACCAACTGACCTAGAGTTTCCTCACGGATTCACTTTAGAAGACTTAACTGATGAGGAGGTAGCCAGAACCATTGAGGCTGTTAACGCTGAAGTCGAGGCAGAACAAGCTAGTGGACAACAAACTGCTACAGACCAACCCCATCCCAGACAACCAGAAATCGTCGATGTGGAGGGTGAAGAAGAAGAAGGACAAGAGGAGGAACATGATGGACAATCCGAGGAAGAAGAGCAGGAATATGATCAGGAAGCCCTGCAGGTACTTGAAGGTGCCCCCGCTTACACGAAGGCATTGAAGAAGCTCTATGATACCATGAACAGAGTGCAAGAGCAACATAGACTGTCCCTAGCAGCAGGCAAGGCCCTCATGAATCAAATCCTTGAGGAGGAAGGCGTAGACGAGCAATACCGTGCCACGCTTGACATGATATCTGAGGCTTTGGGAGTACTTGAAACGGTGCATATCGCCCTTGCACAAGCACGAAGATATGGCAGACGCCCCCCTCGAGCAGGAAAGCAGATGAATGTACTAGTATCAGAACCACAAGGCACATCCACACCCACGGGCACTGCACACACTGTCCACGATACTGAGGAAAGCCATGTATCAAGTGCACCTCCGTCACCCCCGTTGCCACCCCTGCCTCCAACTCCACTACATTCACCTCCCACAACCAGTGTAACCACGACCGTCACTGCCTCAGAGTCCACTACCCATACCGAAGCACAGACCGTCACACCACCCACACACCCTATCTCCACTTCCTTTGTCTATACGGCCACTGAAACAGTAGTTCCAACCGCGGCCACAGAAAATCTCAACCCCCCGATCACACTTTCGGGCAGTTCGTATTCACAATTGCACACACCACTGTACACTTTCACCACTATCACCGCACCCACAATTCCACTATTCACAATCACTCCCACTACTGCATCCACCGTTGATCTTATGGACATCTCCCCCACCTCCGCACCTCTCCCTCCCCCCATGCATCCACCATCTCCCATTCCCCCACCTCCCACTTCACCATTTTCCAGCACCACATCCACACTTCCATTTCCCTTCCCCTTTCCCTTCCCTTCTGCATCCAACCCCCTTCCCGCATCCATCCCTATTAATAATGTATTTAATAATATGTATCAGTGTATGTCGCAACTACAACAGCACTACCAGCATCTTGATAACCAACATACGCGACTCTTTCGAAGTCATGAGGAACTTCAACTACGCTTCATGGATCTCGAAAGGGAAAAGCGGCTATTACAACAACAGCATACCACCTTACAGGAACAACACGAACAGTTAGTAGCCAACCCACCCCAGTTAGATGCAGAGGAAAGACAACATATGGATGAATTGCTACACTCCCAGATAACGGAGAATCTCAAACTTAGACGCAACCTAGCCCTCCTACGAAAACACATGTCTACAGCTCTCGAAGAGAATAAACGGCTGCAGAAACAGAATGAAGAGAACTTGGAAGCAGCCATGGAAGGTTCCCCGTAGGAAATCGACCCAGAAAAATTCAAGGCCATTCCCTCAGAAAATATGAAAACTGTGTTAGAAACCCATGCCGACCTCCTGGAGGCCCATGCAGCGTTAGAACGAGAAAGGGATGATCTACTTAAGCAACTGGCGACTCAGCAGGAGTCACCAAGCAAAGCCACAGCCACAGACGACACATCCGAAGAGGTCACAAAACTCAGGGCAGAACTCGAAGAATTACGCAGCAAAGTCATGCAATACGAACGTCAACCCTCTCCCCTTCTCGAGCCCGAGCCTGAAGATCTAGTGCCAATCGAGATAGAGGAAACTTTCGAAGACCCGTATGTTCCCATGCCTGCACCAGGGGGCAAGCAAACAGAAGAGGGCATGGACACCATAGAGACAGAGGCTCCTGAATGGATGCAGAGGTTAGAGAAAGTGGCCACAACCCATGATGATAGAGTGGCAGTTCAGATAGCATCTATGTCACACTTGGAAGAAGTAGTCATAAAAATCGGATTACTTTAGGAATCTCTCCCATCATAGGTGGATCGGCACATCCGACGATTTGTATGTTCCTTTCTGTGTCCTAATGGCGGATTACAATGCGGAAATCAAGAGTCACACATCAAAAGAACCAACCTCGGCTACACAGTTCACACCGGATGACATCCCAGCAAGTGCCAAGCAAGGCAATATTCATCAACCGATGTGGAGGATTCGTCTACTGGAAACCTACCCAGAGATGGTAAGAACATGGAATATCATGCCTTTGTACATCAAATACAACCCATGCTACTGTCCTGTGTTTCGAAGAAGGTCATGGCCGGAATACACAAAAATGGTGCTGACAAACAAAGGATGTGAGAAATGGCTCAATTATGTTTACTTAGCACCACCCAAAGGCCAACCTACCATAGGATACATGATCTCGACGATTCGGAATTGGGGGGTCAGGTTTAAAAATGTACCAGATGTCATGGCCCAAATGTGCCTTAAAATTTTTGAACTCATGTTGGTTACCTTCAGGACTTTCAAAAATGTCAAGGAGCCCCATCTGTCAGCTCTTGGATTTAATGAAGGTAATCAGGACCTCGTCTACGACATGAGTGCAACACCATCTATTAATGTTGTATATGCATGGCACGCGCGCATCAAGTATCTACCAGCCTGCTTCAAACAGACGTTTGAAGAAATGTTCGTCACGGGATTTTGGGAATATCACTCAGAGATATTCATTCCCAGACCATCACATTTATTGCAGTTGTTTGCAGTGGAACAAGCTCTCCATTCAGAAAAGTTGCGTATACCACATCCAGAGGTTCCCGGGCCGGTAGATTGGGATGCTTTACTCACGGACTTGGCCAAAGGGTTGCGGATTGCAGAACATCACTTAGCACAAGACGTTGTTGAGTACTACATCCAACGACCCACCCAACAAGGGTCTATCAGGGACGACAGACGCGAGAGAGGGGGGGGTGTTGGAACTGAAGGACTCACTAGGCAAGGAAGCTTAAGAAGGGAGTCAGAGAGAAGAGAAAGTACAAGCAGACAGAGCAGTCAACGATGATCTGGCAAGTAGGCCAATATTTTTTCAAGACATTTATGCACATAAGAGAGGTGGACACAAGGAGAAGGAGCAAGTAGGGAGCTCCAGGAAATGTATATCAAAATGTTAGAAGAAATCCCTACAACAATAGTGATTTTCATCACTAAAAACCCTTGTAAATACCATTTCATATTTTTGTAGCTCCATTTT
The DNA here is from genome assembly GCA_020310875.1 of Ceratopteris richardii. NCBI lineage: Eukaryota > Viridiplantae > Streptophyta > Polypodiopsida > Polypodiales > Pteridaceae > Ceratopteris > Ceratopteris richardii. The sequence continues at coordinate 4,137,489 of CM035418.1, forward strand.
GTGCAAGCCAAGGAGTCCTTGAGCTTGAGGAGCTTTAAAAGTATCTACCTGTCAGTTTTCACATTTTTTAGACTTCGTTTGAACCTCCAAATAGGGTAGAGAACCTAATTTTTAATTAGGCCGAACACTAGGTCTGGACAAGGCCAAAACCTAGTCAAAAACTATAAATAGAGCTAGAGAGCTCATTTTTGAGGTTAGCTTGTAATTGAAATGAACTTGTAAGAGCTTTTTGAAAGGAATCTAAGAACTCCATTGCTTCTCACTCTTTGTCTTGCCGTGTGTGCGCGTGTGTGTGTATGTGTGTGCATGTTTGTGTGCTTCTCACTCACGCACTTGTGCCTCCACTTGCTCGAGGTCTTCATACCATCCTCACGTCTTCCCGGATTGACATTAAAGGAGGTGCTACTCATCACTGAGCTACAGAGCGCTTTATGAAGACATTAAAAGGGTTTGTTCGACAGAGAGCACATCTAGAGGGTAGCATGGCAGAGGGATGGCTTATACAAGAATCTCTTGTATTCATAACTGAGTTTCTACGTATATCGGATCCCGAAATGCCTTGCTTATGGAGCGATGATGAAGATGTTCATCTCGTAGGCGATGAATCACAAGGTAAAGGATTGCAAAGAAAAATGGATGCAGCTTTCAGAGAGAAGGCAATGAAGTTTTGCATGGTTAACTCTGAGCCTATGCAAAAGTGGTTAGAAAGGTATGAACTTGCCAAGGAAACTAACGCAAAGGAAAGAGCTCACTTTCGAAGAAATCGTTCCACTCTATTTTTGCCTCTTCCAGAAAATCTTCGACCTCTCCCACCTTTTCCAATGAGCAGATGGCTAGATACAGCGGTTTCACAAGCAAAGGCAGCGGGTGAAGATATCTCTGAAGGAGAAGAAGAACTCACAAAAGGATGTGATTAGGAGTATATTAAATACGGTGCACTATGGTCTCATGGACGACACTTTCCAATCGCACGAATCGATCAAAATAGGTCTACTTTTGATAGTGGAGTGATGGTGAATTTTTTGCAAAAAAGTAGAGCGAGTGCAAGAGATGATAATGCTCTAGAAGGCGAGTTAGATTATTGTGGTGTGATTCAAGACATCTTGAAACTATCTTTTAGAAAGTTTGATTACTTTGTTTTTTATGTGAAATGGTTCAAAGTAGTCACCTCTGGAAGAAATGCAACAGTGAGATGGGATAAGAGCGGTTTGCTTCAAGTCGACTCCACAAGATTATGGACAGATGAAAGGGATACATTTGTACTTCCCGAACACTGTGAGCAAGTTGTTTTTATAGCAGATTCAAAAGACCGAGAGTGGCTATTTGTTTTACAAGTCGCTCCACGTAGTAGATAAATTTTTGAAAACATAGATGTAGAAGAAAGTCCATCTCTAGTGGACTCAGAGATTCATTCGATAGTCGAGGAGGAAGAGATCATTGTTCGAGAAGAAGAGGTCATTGAAGAAGAGCTCATTGTTCGAGAAGACGAAGCAATAGACGATGATCAGGAAGAAACCAGCATAGCAAGCGATTTAGAAGCCATCAATATAGAGATAGATATTCTTGGTGCATCGGATCTTCAAGAGGATGCTAGAATAGAGGACTTTTGAATAAAACACTTGTACGTACTAATTTTTGTTTTTTTTGTTTATTCTCTATATTACTTTTCTTATCGCATGCTAATTATTTGAGTTCTTTTATTATAGAGCACGATGGGAGACAGTCCTCTAGTCACTTCACATTCCATGATAGAGGAGCAATTTTTGGAGTTCATCTCTCAAGTTCCTCCTGCGTATATGACCGCTGCATCACAATATTGGATTGCTCGTGGTAGCACTCCTCCCGGCCTCACTCCTGGCGGCCTTACTCATGGCGGCCTTACTCCTACCAGCCTCACTCCCGCTGGCCTCACTCCCGCTGGCCTCACTCCCGCCGGTGTCACTCCCACCGGTGTCACTCCTGTCGGTGTCACTCCTGCGGGTGGTGCTACTCCCATAGGAGGTATGTCTCCTAGCTTTGTGACTCCACCATGACCATCTTTGCAGCCATCTCCTACTGGGTCTACTAGTAGACATGTGCGCTCGACACCTCAGCGCGATACAGGTTCTGGCCCATCTCGTAGATGGAGGTCACGCTCTGGAGCAGGAGGTTCTAGGAGTGGATCTACAGGTAGGTATGGAGGCGGAGGAGGCGGTTGTTGTGGAGGCAGTGCGACGGACGTTGTGTCGCCTGCTTCTACTCCTAGGACGAGTATCTCAGATGTAGGTATGCCACGTAGTACGCCATGCAGTACACCACGTGGAACACCACGTACACCTTGGGGTGCTCATGACCATGATGACTCCAAGGTGTATAGTATCTGAGATGGAGCTCCAATGATGGATGCGGCTGGCAAAGCAATGCATGCACGCATACGACAGCTTTGCTACATCCAGTTTGGACACTCCATCATGCTGAAATGGAGTGAACAGGATAAAGATCAGAAGAATTATATCACACAGACGATTTACCAGGAGTTCCGACCAGCCGATGGACAGTCTATTGTCAGTTCACAGTGGATTCTGCACACCGCACGTGAGGTCATGTCCCATCGACGATCCGAGGCTCGTGATGCTTTTAGAGAAGGCTTATCAAAGCCTGTATGGTTAAATGCTGAGGAGTGGGACATGATTCGTGACGAGCAGCAACAGACTCCTGATCGATATCGCCAGCAGCGAAATGTCATAGACACACGTTTAGATATGATTGGACCGTCACATTTGGGCAACGGCAGATATGACACGATGCATCATGAGTTTGTAAGTACCATTTTATTTATTGAATTTATTTGTGTTAAATTTCTCATGTATGTTTCTCTAATCTTTTTACATTTGTTTCATGAGCTGGTAATGGGTCGTCCTCCAACACGAACCGAGGAGTCTTACGGATATAGTCATGGGTTGACTGCACTATTGCAGGACTTGGAGGGACGTGGTGCGGTAGTTTCATGGGAGCATTTGCGATGAGGTAATTAATTTATAAACTTGGTTTTTACTTGTTGTTTGTAATTTTCATGTGAATTTATCTCATTCCATTAATGTTCTTTGTTGCAGGATTGTTGATATGGAACGTTCTTTGCATGTGTATGGTAGTGGAAGACCAACATTTTGTATTTGATTTTCATATGGCAATACATTACTTTGCCACATTTTGTAAAAGCGTCATATATGACAGTGGTTTGCCACACTCTAGTACATGCTTCATTATTGAAATATATAACTTCTTTTGTACATGGTTCATGGTTCA
>CM035418.1:4145773-4220773 GCA_020310875.1 Ceratopteris richardii
GGCTCTGGTCTTCAATGGAGCTCTCAAGCTTTTCAAACCAAAATTGGTTTATACCAATTAACTGTCCCACCGGACCCTTGGGGGTGTGGAATCAAAATCTAGACATGGATCCGGGAGACATGTCTAAGATGTTTATGGAGGTTTGCTCCATCAATTTTAGTCTCTTGAATACAGATGAATTGAGGGTTTAGGCTATTGTGAATTCTTCAAATATATCAGACTATGAAATCTGGAATGTCTTCCTTCATAATCTGATTTTTCATAACATTAATACCTGTGTCTCAAACAAAACTTCTGAACCCTTTTTATTAGCATTGTGCACATGCCAATAGCTTTCCCTGTCATTCTTTAGCTCCCCAAAATCTAGAATAAGGTTACTTGATCTATCATAAAAACCCTGTTGAAAGCATTTTAGGATTCATAACCTTCTACAACATAACAAGTATTTTCTTCTATCTCTCTGCAACACAAATCTGATAGAACCTGACTCTTTGACTTACTTCTTCCAATGCTAAGAACCTTACAAACAAAGGATAGACAACTAACTCATAAATACTCAGGATCTTCAAGACCTTCAAGATCATCCAAGATCATATAAGATCATACGAGATCTATGATCTTTCCAACTAAATACCTGTCTAGAATTTGCTATCATCAAACCTTCATAACTGAATGTTTGACTTGTTACCTGAATGTCTCTAAGTGTCCATGCTTCTCACATAAAGTTGCAAAACTTTTCTTTAACCAAATCCTTCCCAAGAATCTGCAACTCCTACTTGAAACATAAGTGTACAAACTCTCACCTTGAGACCTCCAAAAGTTGCAAGTTGATACTTCATCTTTTCATATTCTACTCGGGTGAAATGTGATAGTATCTACTTGACTTTCTTTGGCTCACTCCACTTCTCAATCAAGTGATAGGATCTGATGGAACATCTTTTTGAATACAAGCATGTATCCAAAAATCTAGACAATCATAGAAAGTAGATTCTTCAACTGACTAGTACATAAGAAATTTGACTTTTTTGAAATTTTCTGAAAATACTGAATATGAGCTAACTTTTTCCAAACACCAAAAACCTCACTCCAAGTCTCCAACATCTGCTATAAAAACTCTTTTACCTCAAGAGTTAGATAAAGAAAAAATATACTTCTCTACAACTTGTCATATACAAGTAGCTCTGAATTGACACTCCAAGAATTCTTGGAGGGAATATATAGTTGCCTACTTAATATCTTCAACATAACTCATACACATATGAGTCAAAACATATAAGTTGCCTTTCTTTCTCTCAATGCAATTCTTTGTCAAAATCTACTAAAACATCACCAAGTATATGCAAAACAAGAACTGCTTCTTCTTCACACAAGATGTTCTCATAGACTTGTCTTTGGGTGTAGAGGATAAAATTAGGAAAAGTATATGGAAAATATAAGAGAAAAGGAAGTCTTACTTTCCCTTTGGAAATATTGAACTTTCTTCTTCTGCATTTTTCTTCGACTTGATGATGTTAACATCTTCAAACTTCTCTTCCATACCTTTTGTTCTCTTCATCTTGAAGTAGCAAGCACTCTTAACTTCTTTAAATGAACTTTTCTCTTCCTCTAGTACTAAGAGTAAGAGACAAAACAAACATGGTATATAAATGGAAGTGAATATAAAATCATGTTCTACCATCTCCTCATATCTCTGAATCAAAACTCTGCTTCAAATGTGACTGATATGACTCAATTCACCAACCTTTTGGCTGAATGATGAATTACCTTTCTAGAGTTAGCTCTCTAGATACAAAATGTGAGCAAAAAAACTTCCAACCAACTTACAACACAAGATTGACTGAAAACAAAACTAATCTCATCTCCACATTTGTCTTCTTAGATCAACTTTCTTGCCATGAAAGAGATCTCTCAAAACTCTCTAGAAAAACCTCTAGATACATGTTTTGATGTAGCCTTTGCCTTTCAAATAATGAAAGTGTATAAAAGCACTCCTTGAATCCTTCAAATCTCTTCATAACTGCTCTTCTAAGATATGACCTCTAAATGATAATCTGGTAGTAAAAACTGATACTTGTGATTTGATGCTGATCTAGTTCCTTCATCTTCTCCAAACCATTGTTTTTCCTTGAATTTAAAGTCACCTTCTCTTCATCAAGTCTTGGTCTTCAAATAATACTTCTATAAAGTATTTGCATACTCTTCCAAAAATATTTGGCTGCTAATAGATCATCAACTTCATACTCCACGCTGATGAATAAACATGTAACAAAATTGTCTAATTCTCAAATCTCTACTAATCTAGATTGAGTGTGTATGTCAAATGTCAAATGTTAGAAGATGCTCTTAAATCATATGTTGTAAACCAGGGAGTCTGGGAACCTGGGAATCTGAGAGCCGGAATGATCTGATACCAAATGTTGGAAATTTAGTAGGCCCATAACTAATACCATAGGTCCAAGTTCCATAGGTCTAGGATCTACAACATAAATTTCAGCAATCTTCCAATATTGAAAAAACATGAACATACCACACTTAATCATAATGATGAGACAAAGATAGAGAAAGATTAGACAACATGTGTAAAGTGTTATGTAAGCCACTGCTTACTCACACTATCATATCTACAAATGTCAATTTACAATGTGGGAGTCAAAATCTCAACCACTATATGTGAATAGAAATAGATGGATGAGTGAATGTACAAATGTAACAAACATATTCAGATGTATGGACAAAAATCTGAATATATATATGAGATATGTGACCTAATAGGTTGTAGAAGAGTGAATATGAGTGATAGAAAGAGGACGGATCAGTCTAAAACTGATAATCAGCAAACCCTCATCTAAACTTAGGCTATGGAAGACCCTAAGTGAGATACGTGTGTGAAAAGATCACATACTTACAAAAGTAGCAACGAATGCTAACAAGTTTGCTGCTAGAAATCCTCAAACTCATATGACCATACCTTCTTGAACACCTCATCTAGATATGCATAAAGCATACATGTACTGATTCTCTTGTACCTATGCCAAATAGGGCTCCTCTTGATATGGATGCCACTTCCATATACTTCAAGTAGTACCTATGTGCATAAAGAGAACATGTACCTAAATTCTTAACATAAGATGCAAATCTTATGTTAAGCTCCATCCAATGTCTTTGAAGTACATCGAAATCTTCATGTAGAAGACACTCTTCAAATACATTATGTAGATGGCTGATCCACACCACCAAGCTGTTGATGGGAAAGTCCTCTCCATAAGCAAGAGTGTGAGCACACTCTTCTCCAAGAAGAACTCCATAGCTGCTCCTCAACATGCTCCTAGAGTGCACCATGGCTGCCCCATGTGTGCTAGAGCACCACCTCTACTGAGGGACCAAAAACTAGCATTGCCAATTAGTGTGTGATGTCCTAGAAATGACCAAGATACTTCTTTATATAGCCTTGAGTGACTCATGCAAAAAACTCACTAAAAAGCACTTTATTTTAATCTCATCGCTTTTTAAACTGCTTTTGCTTTATTTCTAAGTGCGTTTGCTTTATTTTTATTTGCTTTTAGCTAACTTTAAAAATAACTTCTTGACCTGCTTTTTCACACTTCTGACCACCTGATGAATGATCTGACAACATTTTTATGATCCTCATGCCGAGAGCTATCAGATGAGGTTAAAACCCTAAATCAGTAGAAAATTAGGATTAGGGTTTTCTCCCAAATTTGATCTCTGATGACTGACTGTCATATACCATTGGAAATCTCTCTTCAAGCTCTACAAGATAGGCTCATAAAAATTTTACCTATTTTTTTGCCAAAAATGATGGTACCAAAATTAGGATTTTTGCCCTAAATGGATTTTGGACTAGTGTGACATTGTTTCCCAACACTTGCACTCAGTGCAAGTATAAAATTTATCAAAAACCATAGATTTGTACTACACATGTTAGAGAGTATGGATCCTTTGATAAAAGTGGACTAAAAAGCATGTGCTACCATTTGCATGGTCCTCCAAGTGAGCAGATAGACCCAAACAACATTGCACTGGTAACCTGTTGTCAACAAAGAGAACAAAAAAGGAGTTAGAAGTACAAGCAAGTACTAATAGCATTACACAGAATGAACACATGGAAGAAATGCTCGAAGCATTTTATGAGATGGATGAAGATCATGATGGTGGAGAAGATGTTGAGAGTTTCATGGACACAAGAGAATTTCCACAATCAGAAGCTGATGAAGAATATGAAAACATGTAAAGACTAGCTTGTTTACCACTATACAATGGAGCAACGATATCTCTACTATGTGCATCACTCATGATGCTCAATCTGCAATCCATTTATGGATGGTCAGATAGTGGTGTCTCTGTATTGTTTAGGTAAGTGGATTTGAAATAAACTTTCATTGTTGTATCAAACTAACTTTATTTACTAATATCGTTCTAATTGCTTATTTCAAGCTTTTTAAAGATCAATTTTTGTTGGGAAAAGATGGATGGATGATCCAAGAGACTGAGTAGGTACTGCTAAACCTGCTTTGTACCAGCCCTCTTTTGCTTCAGACTTGATTTTTAGACTTCCTTATCATTCCAATGACACCAAGAAATGGCCTATGTCCTTTGGAAATGATATGTGCAATGATTGAATCAAAACAGATAACTTTGGAAATCACGAACTCAAGAAAAACTTCTATTTTGGTCTTGACACCTGCTGGATGTTTTGCTTAGTGTGACCAGCACAGTAGCAATTGATAAAATTCCTTCTAGGGGTATTAAATTACCTTAGTAATCTACCATTTTCAAGTGGAATCATGTAAAAAGATAAACTATGCTAAGAGAAATCAATTTAGCAAGATTAGCTATACCCCCGACTTTTTAGGACTGTAGCAGAAATAGACCACTGAGCACCCCGACGCCGATTTCTCTTAATTGGCTAAATAGAATGTCTTCAAATTTTGATAGCATGTAGTAGGCTTCACGCTGAATCCAACAAGCTTTGAATCACTGAATTTGGTGGAGTATTGACCGAGATATGCCCTTAACACGTTGGCAAACTTTTGAGTAGACTAGCAGAGAACACAGAGATGAATGATGTAAATGTATCTATAAATTAACACTTGTGTACAATCCCATTGGCATGAATAACATTGCCTAATGGTGTAGAGAGGTATAGGCTATGGTATAGTCCTCACATACACTCAATTACAGTAGAATGAAGCTCGGGAGTGAAGTGATCTACCCGCGACTTTTTCATATCCATTTTTATAGGAAATGACTAAAAGTTTGAATTCAAATTCAAACTTTTGGCTTCCTATGATCAAGCTCCTAAATTCTTGGAGATATTCTCTCAATCAAGTGAGTTACTTTTTCCACGAATCACTTAGGTAGGTGATTACAAAAGATTCTAAGTCAATTTGACTTTTACAATGAGATAAAGTGGTAATTAACTACTAGCATATGTTCCTATGGTTCTTCATGTATGTAGAGTCTTCATGATATCTTCCAAGCCAAATGTGTAGGCTTGTGATTTACACCAACAGCTCCCCCTCAAGCCAAACATTTTGGCTTAAGTCTTCATCTTCAATCTTCAAGTATATCCTGCAATCCAATCATAGATTTGAACCTGCAAAGTTTGGTTCCATCCAAAGCTTTAGTCAGCAAATCTGCACATTGCATATTGGTTGACACATAGGTCAGCTGAATATCCTTGCTTAGCAACTTTTCTCTCACATAATGATAATGAACTTCTATGTGTTCTGTCCTGGCATGATAGATAGGATTAGCTGCAAGGTGAAGAGAACTTGTATTATCTCCAAAGATAATTGGAGGCCTAGTATATAATCCCAATTCTATATGCAAAAGCTTAATCCAAATTGCTTCTTGAGTGGCATTAGCTAGTCCTCTATACTCTGCCTCTGTGGAAGACAAAGCAATAGTAGGTTGCTTCTTTGCAGACCATGAAATTGGTTTATCACCTGCAAAAGAAATATATCTAGAAGTGCTTCTCCTATCATCCTTGCATCCTACCCAATCTGCATCTGAATAAACTTTTATGTCAATATATGAAGTGAAAGGAAAATACAAACCATGGTTCTGTGTACCCTTGAGATACTTCAAGATTCTCTTGGCAGCCTCTAAGTGAGGTATCCTTGGCTTGTGCATAAATTGACTTAGCACACTAACTCCATATGCAATATCAATTCTTGTAAGAGTAGCATAGTTCAAGCTACCCACCATACTCTGATAACCTGTAATGTCCTTGACTTCATCACCTTCATGGGCACTTAGCTTTAGGTTCACCTCCATTGGAGTGCTTGCTACTTTAGCATCTTGCAAGTGAAACTTCTTCAACATATCTTGTACATACTTTTTCTGAGTAATGTATATCCCTGAATTAGTGTAAACTAATTCAAGCCCTAGAAAATACTTCAATAAACCAAGATCATTGATCTTGAACTCCTTCATCATCTAGCTTTTGATGTACTTGATTCCATTGACATCATTACCTGTAATGATGATGTCATCAACATAAACACAGAGATAATATACCTCTGAATTACTTCTCTTAATGAACAGAGAAGTGTCAGCCTTGCTCATGACAAAACCTTGGTCTTGGAGGTATGTTGTTAACCTGTAATTCCATGCCCTAGGTGCCTGCTTCAATCCATATAAAGCCTTCTTTAATTTGCAAACATAAGTTACCTTCTTAGGGTCTTCATAGCCAAGAGGTTGTGACATATAAACTTCTTATGAGATCCATCCATTCAAGAAAGCATTCTTGACATCCAATTGGTACATGTTCCAATTCTTTGATGCAGCCACACTTACCAACACTCTGATTGTTGGCATCTTGGCCACAGGAGAAAATGTCTCTTCATAGTCAATGCCTTGGGTTTGTGCAAAACCCTTGGCTACCAATCTGGCTTTGTACCTATTAATTGTTCCATCAGAATTTCTTTTCAACTTATAGATCCATCTGGATCCTATTACCTTCATAGAATCCTTCTTGGGTACTAACTCCCATGTATCACTCTCCTTGAGTGCCTCAATCTCCTCATCCATAGCTTCTTTCCATTCTGATTTGGTGATTGCTTCTTCATATGAACTTGGTTCTTCATTTGACAAATCTTTGGCAAGATAAATTGAATGTTTAGTAACAAGGGATGTATCATACCCATATCTGATAGGTTTTTTGCTTTCTCTCTGAGATCTTCTGATTGATTGAGTTGAAGATTCAGGTATGTCTTCAAGCTTCTTCATCTTCATTTTGCCCTTGGACTTCCATGCTTTGAATTCTTCAAGGTTGATAGTGTCTTCATCATCTGAACTTGAGTCTTCATTCTGAGTAGGTTCCTCCTTTGCAAGTTTTGGAAATTCTTCTTCCAAATCATAGGGTAGTTTGACCTTCCTGTATTCATTCTCATACCAAGAATCATTTTCATCAAAGATCACATCTCTGCTTACCATAAATCCCTTGTTGGTAGGATTATAAAACCTGTAACCTTTTTGATTTAAATCATACCCAATGAAAATGCATTTTTCAGCTTTTGGGTCTAGCTTACCTCTAATCTGAGAAGGAATGTGCACATATGCTACACATCCAAATATTTTGCAGTGATCCAATGATGATCTCTTACCATGCCATGCTTCATAGGGTGTCATATCATCAAGTGACTTAGATGGTAACCTATTTATGAGGTAAGTGGCAGTAGAAACACTCTCTGCCCATAGATAGTTAGGTAATTTCTTCTCATTAAGCATAGATCTAGCTGTCTCAACAATTAACCTATTTCTTCTCTCAACTACCCCATTCTGTTCAGGAGAATACCTTGTGGTTATCTCTCTTTTGATGCCTCTGTCCTGCAAGAAATCTTCAAATTCATTGGAGAAGTAATCACCTCCTCCATCTCACCTTAGCCTCTTCAAATTCCTTCCTGTCTAGTTTTCAACTAATGCAAGATATTTCTTAAAACAATTAAATACCTCATACTTGTGCTTCATGAAGTATAATACAGTCCATCTGCTATAATCATCAATGAAAGACACATAGTACCTTGAACCTGAGACTGAGGGGTCTTTGTTAGGTCCCCATACATCTGTGTGTACCAATTCTAGGTATTCTTCATGTATATATCCTTTCCTTGAGAAGGGTAACTTGTGAGACTTACCAAATTGACAAGCACCACACTTGTAAATCATAAGTTGCTTGGATACATTAGGTATCCCAAGCACACATTGGTCCCTGCACATTTGTTTCAAGGTTCTTTCTCCTACGTGCCCTAACCTTTTGTGCCAAATCTCAAGCTCTGAAAGTGTTTGATCTTTATAACTGTATAGTGCAATATTCTTTGTGTCTTCTAGCTCAAAAGTGAAAAGTCTACCTGATTTTTCTCCTTTAGCTATCCTTTTGAATCCATGTCTTGGGTCCTCCACAAATGCTCCATATTGATTGAATCTGACCTGCAAACCTTTCTCTACAATCTGTCCAACACTCATTAAGTTCTTTGTAATTGTTGGTACATAAAGTACCCTGCTCAACAAATTCTGATTACCATCACAAGTCTTCACATTTCCAACTTTAACAACAGAATGCTTTGTATCATCACCTGTTTGGACTTGGTGTTTACCTTTTGGTTCCTCAAAATCAGAGAGTAGTGCCACATTACTAGCCACATGATTTGAACACCCTGAATCAATATAAAATAAGTGATCATCATTTGTAAGTGTCTTTGAAGTCATGTTCATGATTAGAAGAGAGTCATCCTGCTCTTCAGTGTAGTTGTTGTAGTCCCTTCTAGTTTTGAATCCTCCTTGGTAGTTGCCATTGTAATTGTTGTTGTAGTTGTTGTTGTAATTGTTGTTGTGGCCTTGGTGATTGTTGAACCTTCCTCTTGACTGTGAGTATCCACCTCTTTGGTAGCCTCTTCCTCTCTGATTTTTGTAATTCTTGAAACACTCATCTGTGGTATGATTTGATAAACCACAAATGTTACATGGTGATGAATTATAGGGTCTCCCCCTACCTTGCTTACCTCCTATGCCCCTTCCTCTTGAAGATCTACCTCTCCCTGCATAGTTGGCTTGGGAGGTAGAGCCTTCATCTTCCATCTTCTTACTCTTGCTTTTATCCTTAGATTTCTTATCAGTGTATAGTGTAGAAGAGTTGTTACCTTTGGATGTATCTCCACTCTTGGTGAGCTTTGCTTCATGTGTAAATAGTTGACCCATGAGAGTTGTAAGATCTGGAGTGTGCATGTCCATGTAGAGATCCATTGCAGTGGTGAAGCTTTCCCCCTTGTCATCAGCCTTGATTCCATTGATTACCTGCCTCACAATTTGTTCTTCTTCAATCTCTTCTCCTATGCTTGCTAACTGATCTGCAACATCTTTGATCTTGGTCACAAATTCTGAAACAGCTTGTTTAGGTTGCTTCCTTAGTGTTGTGAATTCAATCCACAACTGATTTTTCCTAGCCCTTGTATTGGAGGAAAAATATGATGACAGAGTTTCCCAAGTCTCTTGGGAAGTCTTGCAATTTCTGATATATGGCAAAAGAAAATCAGATATAGAGTTGAGTAAATAAGACCTTGCCAATGTATCCTTGGCACACCATGTGTTGAGCTTTTCTTGTTCTTCCTTGGTTGGCAATCCTCTTTCTTTGAATGAGGGCAATTCCTCATCTCTTGAGATGTATCCATAGAGACTCCTTCCTTGTAAGTAGGTCTTCATCCTTAGAGACCAAGCTTGATAATTGTTTTGGTCCAATTTATTAATGAATGAAGGAAAACCATCTCCCATTTTACCTTATTTGCTCTGATACCACTGTTGGGAAAAGATGGATGGATGATCCAAGAGACTGAGTACTGCTAAACTTGCTTTGTACCAGCCCTCTTTTGCTTCAGACTTGATTAGTAGACTACCTTATCATTCCAATGACACCAAGAAATGGCCTATGTCCTTTGGAAATGATATGTGCAATGATTGAATCAAAACAGATAACTTTGGAAATCACAAACTCAAGAAAAACTTCTATTTTGGTCTTGACACCTGCTGGATGTTTTGCTCAGTGTGACCAGCACAGTAGCAATTGATAAAATTCCTTCTAGGGGTATTAAGTTAGCTTAGTAAGCTACCATTTGCAAGTGGAATCATGTAAAAAGATAAACTATGCTAAGAGAAATCAATTTAGCAAGATTAGTTATACCCCCGACTTTTTAGGACTGTAGCAAAAATAGACCAGTGAGCACCTCGACGCAGATTTCTCTGCATTGGCTGAATAGAATGTCTTCAAATTTTGATCACATGTAGTAGGCTTCAAGTTGAATCCAACAAACTTTGAATCACGGAATTTGGTGGAGTATTGATCGAGATATGCGCTTGACAAGTTGACAGACTTTTGAGTAGACTAGCAGAGAACACAGAGATGAATGATGTAAATGTATCTATAAATTAACACTTGTGTACAATCCCATTGGCATGAATAACATTGCCTAATGGTGTAGAGAGGTGTAGGCTATGGTATAGTCCTCACATACACTCAATTATAGTAGAATGAAGCTCAGGAGTGAAGTGATCTACCCGCAACTTTTTCATATCCATTTTTATGGGAAATGACTAAAAGTTTGAATTCAAATTCAAAATTTTGGCTCCCTATGATCAAGCTCCTAAATGCTTGGAGATATTCTCTCAATCAAGTGAGTTACTTTTTCCACGAATCACTTAGGTAGGTGATTACAAAAGATTCTAATTCAATTTGACTTTTACAATGAGATAAAGTGGTAATTAACCACTAGCATATGTTCCTATGGTTCTTCATGTATGTAGAGTCTTCATGATATCTTCCAAGCCAAATGTGTAGGCTTGTGATTTACACCAACAATTTTTGCCAGAGGGCAATGACATGCCTCCAACATGTGGAGATGCAAAAAAACGTTTACAGTGCATTGGAATGGACTACACTAAGATTCATGCTTGTCCGAATGATTACATCCTCTTTCAGAACGAGTATGAGCATCTCCACGTATGTCCAAAGTGTGGAGCAAATAGATTTAAATAAGACCTTCTAGGCGAAGCAATTCCCCCAAAGGTTCTTTGCCACTTTCCTATCATTCCACGAATTAAGAACATGTTTAGATGCAAATTTATAGCTGAGTTAATGTCATGGCATGCAAAGAGAAGGTCTACAGATGGTGTAATGTGAGTGCCTGCTGACTCTGATGCAATAGCAGGAATTGTCCATAGTCAATGGATGAAGTTGTAATAGCAAGAACTCTCCATAGTCGATGGATGTTCTTCTTAGAGTGCTTTATGAAGACATTAAAAGGGTTTGTTTGACAGAGAGCTTATCCAGAGGGTAGCATGGCAGAGGGATGGCTCGTACAAGAGTCTCTTGTATTCATAACTGAGTTTCTACGTATGTCGGATCCAGAAATGCCTCGCTTATGGAGCGATGATGAAGATGTTCATCTCGTAGGTGATGACCCACAAGGTAAAGGGTTGCAAAGAAAAATGGATGCACCTTTCAGAGAGAAGGCAATGAAGTTTTGCATAGTTAACTCTGAGCCTATGTAGAAGTGGTTATAAAAGTATGAGCTTGCCAAGGAGACCAACGCAAAGGAAAGAGCTTAGTTTCAAAGGAATCGTTTCACTAGATTTTTGCCCCTTCTAGAAAGTCTTCGACCTCTTCCACCTTTTCCAATGAGCAGATGGCTAGATACAACGGTTTCACAAGCAAAAGCAGCACGTGAAGATATCTCTGAAGAAGAAGAAGAACTCACAAAGGGATGTGATTGAGAGTATACTAAATACCGTGCACTATGGTCTCATGGATAACACTTTCGGATCACACGAATCGATAAAAATATGTCTACTTTTGATACTGGGATGATGGTAAACTTTTTGCGAAAAAGTAGAGTGAGTGCAAGAGACGATAATGCTCAAGAAGGCCAGCTAGATTATTGTGGAGTGATTCAAGATATCTTGATACTATCCTTTAGGAAGTTTGATTGCTTTGTTATTTATGTGAAATGGTTCAAAGTAATCACCTCTGGAAGAAATTCAATAGTGAGGTGCGATAAAAGTGGTTTGCTTCAAGTCGACTCCACAAAATCATGGATGGATGAGAGAGATACATTTGTACTTCCCAAACATTGTGAGCAAGTTGCTTTTATACTAGATTCGAAATTAAAGAACGAGAGTGGCTATTTGTTTTAGAAGTCATCCCACGTAGTAGATAAATTTGTGAGAACATAGATATAGAAGAAAGTTCATCTGTAGTGGACTCTGAGATTCATTCGATAGTCAAGGAGGAAGAGATCATTGTTCAAGAAGAAGAGGTCCTTGAAGAAGACGAAATACAGGATGAAGCAATAGATGATGATCAAGAAGAAACTAGCATACCAAGTGATTTAGAAGTCTTCAATATAGAGATAGATATTCTCTATGCATCGGATCTCCAAGAGGATGCTAAAATAGAGGAGTTTTGAATCAAACACTTGTACATACTAATTTTTGTTTATTTTTTTTGCTAGGTTCTTTTCTACACTACCATTTCTCTATATTACCTTTATTATCATATGCTAATTATTTGAGTTCTTTTGTTACAGAGCACGTTGGGAGACAGTCCTCGAGTCACTCCACATTCCATGACAAAGGAGGAGTTCTTAGAGTTCATCTCTCAGGTACCTCTTGCATATATGGCCGCTGCATCATAGTATTGAATTGCTCATGGTAGCACTCCCCCTGGCCTCACTCCTACCGACCTCACTCCTATCGGTCTCACTCCTCCCGGCCTCACTCCCACCAGTGTCACTCCTGCCAGTGTCACTCCTGCCAGTGTCACTCCTACGAGTGGTGCTACTCCTGTCAGAGGTATGTCTCCTAGCTTTATGACTCTACCACGATCATCTTTTTAGCCATCCTCTACTGGCTCTAGTAGTAGATATGTGCATTCGACACCTCATCACGATACAAGTGCTGGCCCATCTTGTAGGTGGAGGTCATGCTCTAGAGCAAGAGGTTTTAGGAGTGGATCTACAGGTAGGTTTGGAGGAGGCAGCTATTGTGGTTCGGTATAAGCGATGGTACTCCCACCATGGTCATCCAAATAAGCACCGGTACACCAAGCGGGCACCGGTATATGCGACGGCACACCCATCACAGGCGTCAGTATAATCATCAGTATGAGCATCGATATGAGCATCAGTATATCGAGGCCTATACCGGCACTTTAATTCTAACGTGCATGCCGACACCTACACCGGCGTTGGGGCAAATATATGCCCGTTCAATTTCCTTGGTAAAAGCTTCGATATACGACCGATCTATTGTAGTGTCTCTCTAGAGAGCTCCAATCCTAGCGTTTAAAAACTCATTGGAAAGGTATAACTACCTAGTGTATGTATAGAAATTTTCAAGTCCTTTTGTTCATTAATTTTAGAGATAATTAAGTTTTACAGTCTTAGGGTCATTCTCTACACATCCCTAAAAAAATCAAGATGACACTAGTTTAGTGTTAAGGTGATTGCTCCTTCTATAGTTGTTATAAATTAGGGATTTTATGCGTTTTAGCAAGCCAACCCTATGTATGACACTCCCGTAAGAGGAATGTTTCCAATTGTTACTAAGATGGTTGCTCTTAGTGTTTTGAAGTCACAACTTCCATCTATTTTTAGAAGGTTTTTTGTGAGCTAGTCAAGGTGCAAGTTATCTGTTTTGCATCAACTTGTTCTTGTTGATGTTCCAAAGTCCCTATTGGGTCTTATTGCAATAACCACAAGCCTACAAGGCCCACGTTACATATCCAAAGAGCTAGAGCTGCTCCTATGCTGGTTTGTTGGACCATCTTCACCACTTGACAACTCAACTTTCCAAGCCTCTCCAAGCTTCTCTAGCTTTCTTTCGATGGCCCCCATCATGTCATCTGAAATGCAAGTTGAGATGGCTTGAATTATCCCCTTTACTTTTTTTCTTTGGAATTCCAAAAAAAAACATCCTCAAAGCCCTCCCACCCACCTCTCATGCTCATCATGTCTCTATTTTGTGTGTGCGTGTGTGTGCATATGTGAATGTGTGTGTGTCTACGTGTCTCTCTCCCCCACCCCTCCCCCCAAACTATAGTCTCAAAGTTTTGTACTATAGTTCTTTTTATTGTTTGATTTGCTTACTCACTCCAACGTTCATAATTTAATTTTTATTTTCCTTTAGATACACACACACACATATATATATATACATATATATATATATATATATATATATATATATATATATATATATATATATATATATATATATATATATATATATATATATATATAATATCACATGCTCAAAATCTTTATGGCTCTAGACTGTACCTTGGATGGCTTTTTATTTTATTGTGGAGTCAATTTCATGTTTTTCAAAGTGTTTGAATCCATTTTCATCATTAATTTTCCCAAAATCCCAGACTTTTTCCGTATATTGTCCAAAATCTCTCTTTTTTCTCCCCTCTTCACATGTTTGTTTTTGCCCCCACATGTTCCATATGGCATATTTCATCGTGTTTTTACCGCACACGTTCCACAAGAGGTAAGTACAAAGATAGATTCCAAGGCAAAAAAGTGTGTCTTTATTGGTTAGTCCAATGGGAAAAAGGACTAGAGGTGATACAAACCTACCACAAAGGAGCTCAAAGTTTATAGAGATGTTGTGTTTGATGAATTAAAGTCATGACCACATGGTTTTACATTTTTCATATCCACCCCTCATATTGTGTTTTTCCCCTTTTTTTTTTAATGTTTCATGCCCCTCCTCTGAACCTCTATCATAAACCTTCCCCAAGATTACCCCTTCCCTCTCTTATTTATCCATGATCCCCCATTTTTTTCACGACTCAACTGTCTTCTTCCCTTCTTGCTACTTGATCTAGATGGCCCCCACTTTTTGAAGAAGTTCCTTTGAAGTGCTTCGCTTCGGTTCTAGTTAATGATATTGCTCATTGTTACTTTAGATGTTATATAGACAAACCTTTTGTTTTGTTTGGGTGGCACCTTGCATTGCTATTGACATTGACTTTTGCTCGCAAACATGGAGATCTCATTAGATGGTGGTCAACTCTTGAGCCTCTCACACTACTTTATTGGCAAAAAGTTGCACAAGTGGTGCACGTGGCCAATGGGCTATTGGAAAGTGGGTGCATAGATAATACATGTGCATGCTCACATTTTTTCTTTGGTTGAATTTTATTATAATTGTGAAAGGGATTTCACAAGGTTTTGAAAGCTTCTCAAGGTTCTGGAAGGTTCAGATGAACCCCTCCTTATGTGTACATTTGGAGAATTCAAGGTTACGAGTGAAAACTTTATGTAAATGTTCGGCCCACCATTATTCTTTTAATTAAGGTATTACCATAAGGCCACTAGAAGACAAAAAAAGTATAGTTCGAGTGTACATGTGAATATTCTTGAAGAAACCAGGAAGGAAAAGGCATCATAAGGAATACAAGAAGTTGGGAAGCATCTCTATCAAGCAGTGGGAAAGTGGATTGCAAATCCAAGGCCAATAGCTTGGATACATGTGAAGTGAAGGAAAGCAAAGTGTGCATACATAAAAGGCATCAAGAACAAGCATAGAGAAGGGGGATTTCTCAAGTGAGAGTACATAGAGAACTCCTTGATAGTTAGTGGAGATTCGGGAAATGAAGTGAAGAGTGAAGAGATTAGTGTATGCTCTATTGTCTATTGCATGCCAACCTCATTCAAGGAAGAAGAAAAAACTAAGGTGTGATTGGAGTGCTATTAGAGAGGAGTTGCACATCAACAATTGAAAATGATCAAGACATCATCTTGAGCCAAATTTTGAGTGCAAGGGTGCATAGGAGCAAGCCATTGCATTAAGGTGAAGCAGTGGCATAGAGATTGACTACCTGCACAAGTCCTTGGAAGTAGTTGGTTGTACTTGGGTGTACTTTTTGTCTTAAAGTGTAGCCTTAAATGAGTGCTTTTATATAATTCATGAAAGCAAAAGCATTGTAATCTTCTTGTATTAATCAAATCAAAGAGAACCTTTGGTCAAAATGTGCACTTCTTCTTCTTTACATATCTCATACAAACAATGAATCCCCTTTAGCTAAAGATTTTCCCCAATAAGACATTGTGCTCAAGGTATATAAGGCATGCATACAAGTAGGTCCAAACATAGGAAACTTAAAAAAGTGCTATTCTCATAGAGATATAGAGATCAAATAAATGCAATTATGTGTAAAGATGATGAAACTAACTCAAACGATGTTTCAAATCCACCTAGCAACTTCTAGACCTTTAAGAGACTTGATTTGTAGTTTTAGGGCCTGTTAGAAAGATTATAGTAGGTGATATCAACACAAGATGCTTCTCAATCACATAAAGCTCGTCCTACACATGCAAATGTAGATCCACCCTTATTATTCATTCACTACTTTATACTTTGATCAATTTATCAAAATGCAAATGTAGATGGTGTTTTGAATAATTTGGGCAAGGATCCCACCATAGAGATGAAACATGTTCTTCACGTTTTAGAACATGAGGTTTGAGGGTTGCCTATAGTATTTATATAGCTCTCTTTTCAAGGATGAAAATTTTCTCCAAGGGGGGGAAAATGTAAGAAAGTAATTCCATGATCTAAGGGTCTATCTGATTCAGATAGATATGAAATCGGACACTCTTTGGTCACTCCTATGTATGAACAAATATCTCGAGACTAGAATTATGTAGAAGGTCATGTGATCTTGTAAAAAAAAGTGATCCACTTAGCCAAGTGGTCAAGTCTCAAGGGTGTGAATGAGGAGGGATTGGGTTCAACCCCCATGGGGAGCATGGGGAGAGACCCAAAGAGCTCTAAAACCTTCTAAAAGCATCCCTTTATGTGACTCTAGTTAATTGGGACACAATGCACATGTAGTTATATGGCCAATGCATGGATGGTTAGAATCCACCTGCCGAAGAAGGCAATCTCTTGGAGAGAGCTATATATAGAGACATATGGTTGGGAGGAGAGTCATCTCTCTAACACATGGTGGTTGTAATTGTCAGTCTCTTGCAAGGAGGGATATGAAGTACTCTTGTTCATGCCTGATTTCTTAGCATAAATGGATTATTAATACCAATGTTACAAGAATAAAGATGAAGAGTCCATCATCATAAATGTTGATCATAATTTAGAATAAGAATTAATAAACACCATACGAGCTAGATAGTCCTATGAGGAGTCTATCAAATACATCAAGATGGTAAAGTTTGAGCAAAAGTTTAAGAAAAAGAAGAAGATGAAAACGGATAAAAAGGAAGAAAGGAATTATTCCACAATTTAAATGCAAGATAACGTCAAGAAATGTGAAGTGGATGAATGCGAAATTTTGTCGAGAATTCCTAATTGACAAGCTTCAGTAGGTGAAGCCTACGGTAACAAGGAATGAACTAAGATAATTCTAGTGAGAATTGAAGAGCAAAAAGAACCATGCACTTATATAAGAAACAACCTTTAAAGAAGAGGAAGAATTGATGGCCTTGTTACAAGAATATTGGGATTTATCCGCCTTGAAGTACAAATATTGAGAGGGGTAGATCCAAGTTACATACGTGATCATAGGAATCTAGTGACCAATGAGGACAAGCTAACCAATCAATGGACATACACATATAATGACATGTATGTTGTGAAAATCAAAGAAGATATTGAGAATCTTAAAGAGTTTGGATTTATCTATGAAATAGATCCAACTTAATGGGTATCCCCCTTTGTGTTGGTATCACTATCAACTACCAAACATCTACTTGAAATGGTCACTTGAAATGAATTTTAAAACTTTCTTTATGGATTTTCAAGTTACAATAAAGTATTAATCATTTCAGAGGACCAAGATAAGATGATGTTCACCATTGAATGGGGTACTTATGATTTAGGGTGATACAATTCTCTCTCACTAATTCTCCTACCACATTTAAATGTTTGACGTGCCATGTCTTCAAAGAATTCCTCCTTTAAACCCTAGATATTTACATAAATGATCCATATGCACACTTTGATGAAGGTAAATGATATATTCTTAACTTCAAATATATCTTTGAAAATCTAGAGAATACAAGGCTTGTTTGAATCTAGAAAAATGCATTTTCATTATAAGTTACATAAAAGTACTACACCACATAATGTCTTAGAATAAGATTTCTACATGTAGAGATAAGCTCAAAGACATTGCAAAGTTTTCATGCCCTAAGAATATCAAGGAAATCCAAGCCCTCATGGGCCATTGTGGATACTTCCATAGGCTTATCCACATGTATGAAATCATAACAAAATCTTTATGTGGACTCCTAACCAATTCTTAGTGGGTACAGAAATGCAAAACAGCTTGCCTAGAAATGAAATGATGCTTGTGATCAACACCTATAATGAAAGCACTAGGATAGAATAAAACATTCCACGTTGTTGTAGATGTATCCAATGATGTGGTTGGATGTGCCCTAACAGATTCCACAACGGAAGGAAACTTAGATCCACTAATAGTCTATGCAAGCCAACAACTCAATGCGACTAAGAAGAACTATACAAGTAATGAATGAAAAGCATTAGGCATGATCTACATAGTTAAGAAATTGAAACAATACTTAGTGGCCAACATGTTCAAGTTGTTCATTGACCTTCAAGCCTTGCCAAATTCGATCAATACCCCATACAACATGAAAGGATTGATTATGTTGTTTCTCTTACTTATGGAATATTTATTTGAAGTGGTATTCAAGAAGGGGAAAACCCACCGTAGGGAAAACCATCTATCTTGATTTACCACAAAAAAGCATACAATGAGTGTCGGATGGACTTCTTGATGCCTAGATGTTCAACTTGGAAGTAGCTTCCAAGTGGGAAAAATCTTTAGCACCTAAGGTGAGATATGGTCCTTCACATAACAATGTATGATTCAATGAAGTCAAGATCTTATGAATGCATTAATACCATTTTCTAGCTATAAGTTTCTAAGAAAAAATGATCAATGAATCTTGTCTTGGTGTGTCGATGATCACAAACATGACTGTCTTTTGAAAAAAAACTCACATAGGGGTGCAAGAATGCATAACTCGACATTGAGGAAACATCAAAAACTCATATGATTAGGGGTATTTTGACCCACTTTGAAGAAGGATGTACACATTTCCTTGAAGCAATGTAATTCTTGGATGAATAAACCCCCTACAGAGAACACAACAATCTATCATGTGTAACTAGTTCCTGACTTGAGTGCCCCTCTCGTAGAATACTAGTAGAACATAAGTTTTTTAGAAGATGAAACCCCCACTAGACAATGTATCTTAAGCCTTGAAGTAAAAAGTTTCCAAGACCATCCTATGCAACCACTTATGTCAAGGAGTGTGACACATGTCGATGAGCTCAATACTCCATTAGAAGAGATGAAATGCCATAGAGAGCGATGATGAGTGCTAGGAAATTCGAAAATAGAGAACCAACTTCATAGGACATATGAATCCCTCACAAAGAATTTTGCATGCGCTCAACAAATCAGTGTGATGAGCACCATCTACTTAACCAAGTGCGCTGAGACCAAACCAACACACAGAAATGATGCTCAAATGAAATTTAAGCTTCTATTCAAGAGTGTGTTTACTAGATATAAATTAACCATCAAGACTGTAAGCGAGGTGTTTATGGTGTACTTGATATAGTCAATTGGAGTCGCAAGTGGACTCAAAATAGGAACTTCACTACAACTCAAACGTGTAACATCCTCAATAGAACTTGCATTAGCTACAACTTGAACGTTCGTAATTAGGATAGGATGTATTTGAACACCTTGCACAATATTTCATAGTCCTTTTTGAAATCAATACAAGTTGCAATGTGTAGCTCAGTGATGAGTAGCACCTCCTTTAATATCAATCCGGGAAGACGTGAGGATGGTATGAAGACCTCGAGCAAGTGGCGGCACAAGTGCGTGAGTGAGAAGCACACAAGCATGCACACACATACACACACACGCACACACACGGCAAGACAAAGAGTGAAATGCAATGGAGTTCTTAGATTACTTTCAAAAAGCTCTTACAAGTTTGTTTCAATTACAATCTAACCTCAAAAATGAGCTCTCTAGCTCCTTTTATAGTTTTTGACTAGCTTTGGCCCTGTTCAGACCTAGTGTCCGGCCTAGTTAAAAATTAGGTTCCTGGGCTTATTTGAGGGCTCAAACGAGATCTAAAAAATACGAAAATTGGCAGGTAGATACTTCTAAAGCTCCTCAAGCTCAAGGACTCCTTGGCTTGCACAAAATGGAGCTACAAAAATATGAAATGGTATTTAAATGGTGTTTAGTGATGAGAATCACTTTTAATTGGTGTAAGGGTTTTTGAAAAATTAAAGGGTTGCCTTAGTGCTAGATTTGCGTGAATGCTCATACTTGCTTCTTCATGAAGAAAATTATTGGCCTACTTGCCAGATCTTCTTTGACTGCCATGTCTGCCTGTGCTGTCCCTTCGCTTTGACTCTCTTCGTCTTGTGGCTCCTTCGGTTCCCTGACTGCTGCCAACACCCCCCCCACTCTCGCGTCTGTCGCCCCTGACAGACCCTTGTCTAGAGGATTTTTGAACATAGTATTGGACGACATCAGAGGCTAGGTGGTGTTCTTCGAGTCGCAAGCCGCGTGCTAGATCTGTGAGCAATTCATCCCAATTCACAGGTCCGGGAACATCTGGATGAGGCACCCTCAATTGTTCTGAGTAAATAGTTCTCTCCACAGCAAATAATTGGAGGAGATGTGATGGTCTGGTTATAAAGATTTCGGAGTGATATTCCCAGAATCCTGTGATGAACATCTCCTCAAATGTCTGTTTAAAGCAGGCTGGGAGGTACTTGATTCTGGCGTGCCAAGCATATATTACTTCAATTGACGGGGTGGTACTCATATCGTACACTAGATCCTGGTTTCCTGTCACAAAGCCTGCTCCTGAGAAGTGGGGGTCCTTAATGTTCTTAAACGTCCTGAAAGTGATCAGCATTAATTCGAATATTTTCATACACATCTGGGCCATCACATCTGGATTATTGCGTAGCCGAATACTCTAGTGACGGATTGTAGAAATCATGTAGTTCACCGTGGGGGGTCCGCGTGGAGGTGCTAGGTAAACGTAATTTAACCATTTTGCGTAGGCTTTGATGTCTCTGACGGCAATAGTGAATTCAGGCCAGGTGCGTCTTCGAAGAACTGGAATGTAACAAGGATTATATTTAATAAACAACGGCATATTATTCCAGGTTCGGACCATTTCAGGATACGTTTCCAAAAGCCTGATTCTCTAGGTGGGTTGATGGATGGACCCACGCGTAGCACTTTCAGGTATATCATCTGGACCAAACTGTGTAGCAAATGTGGGAGGCTTGCCACATTGTCGTTGAATCTCCGCGTTGTAATCGGCCAAAAGTATGCAGTATGGGACATATTGGTCATTATTGGTGCCGATCCA
The DNA here is from genome assembly GCA_020310875.1 of Ceratopteris richardii. NCBI lineage: Eukaryota > Viridiplantae > Streptophyta > Polypodiopsida > Polypodiales > Pteridaceae > Ceratopteris > Ceratopteris richardii. Next base: position 4,167,259 of record CM035418.1, read on the forward strand.
TCTATGATGAGACATGCTTCTGAAATATTCTGACTTTATGACAGTTTCTTCTAAGTTCACCAATGATTGGATCTGAATGGCCACCCGTTCTTCGTGGGTGTTCGCTGTCCTTTCCAGTGTCTGAAGCCACTCGGGTGCTTCCACTTCCAATGTGTCTAGTCCCTCTGAGGTTCGTCGCCCGCCTGGCATTGGCATAGGAACATACGGTTCTTCGTACGAATCATCTACCTCAATAGGGACCAACTCTTCTGGCTCTGGTTCTACCACCGGAGAGGGCTGCCTCTCGTATGTCAGTAACCTCTTTTGTAATTCTGCTACCTACTCAGTTAAGGCTTTTACTTCGTCGGAGGTAGAGGTTGATGGGACACTCTTCGGTTGTTCTTCCTGTTCCTTAAGTCTGCTCTGTAGTGTGTCACGTTCTCTTTCCAAGTCATCATGGGCTTCCAGGAGATCTGCATAGCTTTCCAAAATGGTTTTCATCGTCTCCGTGGGAACTGCTTTGAATTGCTCTGGATCTATCTCGTGGGGGGAGCCTTCCATTGCCGCTTCCAGATTCTCTTCATTTTTGCAGTCTTTTGTTTTCTTCCAGTGCTGTGGCCATATGTTTCCTGAGTAGCGCCAAGTTACGTCTGACTCGTAGGTTATCGGCCTGGTATACTTCGAGCAAGGCTTCTAGTTGTTTGACACCTGATTCTGTCGATGGTTGGGGTGCCTCCAATAGTGTTTGGTGAGCCTGCACAAGCGTTGTATAGCGTTGATTCACTTCTGCATTTTCCTCTTGTAGAATTTTAAATTGCCTTTGTAAGTTCTGGTGGTGTGTTGCCAGTTGTTGATACCGGCCGTCCAGAGCTCTGTACTCATTCTGAAGCTGATATACACATTGATTTAATGCTAAAAATATGCTATTTACATTAAATGATGCTGGGAGGGGTGAAGATGCAGGGGGAATGGGGGCGGGAAAGGGACTTGTGAATGATGTGGATGCAAGTGGAGATGTGGGTGGAGGGGGTATGGGAGATGAAGGTGGCATGGGGGGAGGGAGCGGTGCTGTGGCAGGAGATGTTTCCATAGTGTCAATTGTTTGAGTGACAGTGTAGATGGGGATCGTGGGTGGAGTGGATGTGACGTCAGTGAAAAGAGTGGTGAAAGTGGGCATGGTGACTCCCCCGAATTGGATTCCCGAAGAGAGTGGAATTCCCATGACAATGGTGGTGGTAGTGGGTGTGGTGGTGCTAGTGTCATGTGGTGGAGTGAGTTGTGTAGTGAGAGGTGGGGAGGGTGGTGACCGTGGTGCTTCCTGATGTTCGTCTGCTTGCGTTGTCTCTCCTGGTGCTGATACATTGATATGAATTTGTTTCCCGGACCTCATAGCACGAGCGGGAACCCTTTTCTCAAATCTGTGAATGTAGGCCATTGCCTCATGGATGGCCTCATCCAATCCTACTGCATCGACATGAAGGTTTATGGACTCAATGAACATATCGTCCACGCCTTCCTCCGCTAGCAACTGGTTCATGAGTTTCTTGCCCGCTTCCAGTGACATTTTATGCTGTTCTTGAACTAGTTGCATGGTTCGATATAGTCTTTTTATTTGTGCAGAATATGCAGGGGCACTTGCCAGCTCTGAAAGTTCGTCGTATTCTTGTTCCTTGTAGGCTTCTTCCTCTTGTTCGGTCTCGTGTTCCTCGACGTCGACTTCTACCACCTCTGGTCGGGTGGGGGCTGCTGTTGTTGTCTGGGGTTGTGGTTCCTGAGCTCGTTCTGTTTCCGTCTCGAGATTAGAGTCATAGATCAGTCTAGCCACTTCTTCATCCGTGAGATCATTGAGAGTAAAACCCTGTGGAAATTCCAGATCTGATGGGACGGGTGGAAATACCAGATTGGGTCCATCTATGCTTGGTCTTGGTAGCCGGATGGTGAATGGCCTAATGCGTCGTGTCTGGGGAGGGGTAATTTTTGGTGTAGTGGTGGCTCCCCTTGGTTGGGCGCACGGTAATTGTACTCCCCCTCTCATCTTCTTTGATGGGGGACCTGCCGCTGATAGCCTTCTCTGGAATTCCCGGGCCCGGGGCCATATGAGTGCCCGCTGAATAGGCACGTCATAGGCAAGACATCGGTATATTATCTTGGTTAGAGCACAACATCCATGAAGCACATTCTTCTGCTTCTTGTTCCACCTTTGATGGGCTAGGTGAATCTGATCGATGATCCAGTGTGGTACATTGATGGGAAGGCTTTCTGTCTCTGCCAGATACAAGCTGAACCATATTTTCTTTAGGGGCATGGTGAATCTTTCCTGGGCGGGAAAAGCAAAATGCTGCATGACGGTCCGCAGGTGAAGAGCAATGGTTGGTGTCATTGCTACCATATCCTTCAGCTTATTAAGATCTTTGTGTTTCATTCTACCTGGAACCATGGTTTCCTTTTCAGTGGGGATGTGCATGCCATACATGCCCAATGCTTCTCGTACCAGATTAAGGGTCAGCTTGAATCTTTTAAGCTCATGACCCGGCAGCAGTGAGGGTAACACAAAGGTGCTGTCGCCTCCCTTGGCCCTGCTTGGCGTGATGGTACTGATAAGATATGAACAACGTAAGAAATCCGGCTTTGGTAAGTGGGCCCTGAAATAACTGTCCAAGCCGGCTTTGGTCCATACTGATCGCATGACTTCGGCATTTTGATAACTCTCAAACTCGCGCGTGAAAAAGTGGTAACGTCCCCATTTACCATTAAATTCCAATTCAGCTTCCCAGAAATAGGTTCCATCACCCAATGGTCCAGCAACATCACTGAACCAATGAGCGTGTTTGCCCACTTGAGAAGTGTGCCCCTGAGGAGGATCTTGAATTGGGAGCACATGCACGGCTTGAAGTTCTTGCGGTCTTTCGGTGAGATGGGGTTCGAGGAGGAGTGTTTCTATGTCCACAATATGAGCACTAGATCCGGCTTGAGAACTGGCACCTCCAGCTTCTGCCATGGCCCTGCTTGCTTGTTGGTTCTGTGAGAATATAGAACCAGGTGTTAACATTGTAATGGACAGAATAAACCCGTAGTTGTCCCCGTTACAATATTGACATGAGGTAGGTTATGAGTCAGTGGTTAGTGAGTGCGCGATGACAGTGTGTGTAGTTAATGCTTGGGTAGTCCTAGGAGACTAATGCAGTTAGTAAGTGGGGATGAATTCACAAATTGGGGTCGGGGGGTTTATTACAGGTCTTAGGCTGCCAAATGCAGTGGATGGGTTTTGCTCTTGGTTTCGTAGAGACTCTAGAGAGCTTTATAGGTGTATCGGCTTGAAAATGAGGCCTTTTAGGGACCCATTTACAAGCGATTATGTTCGTGCTCATGGGCCTTGGTGTGTTCCTGAGTGTTGAAAACGAGTGGATGTCGGCTGTGCGAGTGAATGGGTTACGCTGTATAGGTTGTGGCCTTGGCGCAGGTATTTGCGCCCGCAAACAAGCCTTAGGCACCCAAATTTGTCTTGATTGTGGGCTAGCCTTCATCGACTTCTTGGGCACCCAAATAGATTTCACGTTAGCAGAAGAATTTATGAAAGACTTCTTATTAGTGTCGTGTTGTTGGTTACTAATAAGAGGCTTTGCCCGTGTGGTTGGCTTGAGTGCAACCGGGTGTTCGCCTTTCCGCACCCACACTTGGTTCACTTGCTGAGACATTTTGCTGCGCAGGTACTTTTGATCTCCGGCATAGGTAGTACTCTGCTTCTTCTGCCTTTGATCCACCTTTGATTGCTGCCTCCTTCTTTGGAAAAGAAGGGAGTTCCGTTGCATCCCTGACTCCTTTTTTGCGAATAGCATTCCTCTGCAACACATAGTTTTGGACAAGAACAGCATGGTCAACTTCATGTGCACCCCTGGAGGGACCAGGAGTCTGTGCCTTTCCTAGTTCCTTGAGTGCTCCATTATCTAACTCTACTGTAATTCGACTGTGATTGACCCATACCTGAAGAAGTCCACTTCTTAGGTTTAAGTTGACTGCTTGGTCATAGATCCAGTCTTGACCTAGGACAAGGGGTTCCGTGAGGTCCTCATCTTGACACACTAGTACTTTAACTGTCATTGCCTCCTCATGAATATAGAGGGGAAGTTCCACCTCGCCCACGCAAGGGGTTTCCACGCCTCCCAATCCTATGAGATATGCTTCCACAGGATTGACAGTTAGCTGCAACTCTTGATAGTAAGACAACTTAACAGCACTAGTGGCTGCACCTGAGTCAATCAAGGCTCTTACGGTCCTTGCACTCTTTCCTTGTCCTATATCTAGGGTTATGAAAGGACGTCGATCAATTATCCTATGCGAGCTTGTTCCTCCGACTTCACACATTGCCATATGATATCCTTGATCTGCATAGTCATTTGTTCTAGGCTGATCTCTACCTTGCCTTCGTAACTTCATCCTTCTGATGCGTTCTAAAGCTTCTGCTTGAGCTTCTTCTCGAATTCGCTTTTCTTCCTCTTTGCGTTTCTTAGCAGTGTTGAGTCGGCTGAGCATTTCCTCCGTGAGGGGTTCCTGATACAACTTGACTCTGCAACCGCTAATATAGTTTGGGAGAACATCACCCTCTAACGTGGCTAGTTGTACTGCTCCACTCGTGGAGATCCTATTGATGATCATAGGTCCGTGGCCTCTCTTTTCTAGCTTCCTTGCGTGTTGTTTCAGTGTATAGACTAAAACTAGATCTCCTGCTTTCAAGCCTTTATCCTTCACATGGGCATCAAAGTATGCCTTCTGTCTCTTCTTAGCTGCATATATTCCTGCAACTGCTCTCAGTCTGGTTTCTCCTAATCGTTCAAGGTCAAAAAGTCTAGAGGAGAGTTCATGACCCGTCCACTCGTGCTCTTGTGCGACTTTCAATGTAGGTATCAAGAAGTCCAAGGGAAGCACCGCGTTTTGGCCAAATACCATCTGAAAGGGGGTGGCTTGGAGTACCGTTTTGTAGGCGACTCGATATGCCCAAACAACATGGTGTAGCTGTTTGTCCCAATCAGAGCGTTTATTATTCACTAACTTGGTCAACACATTACATAGAATCTTGTTTGTGCTTTCGGCTTGCCCATTAGCTTGTGGGTGATAGGGGGCAGACTTCTTATGTACTACCAAGAATTCTTGGAGCAGATTTTCAATAACTTCATTCAAGAAGTGAGTGCCTCTATCACTAACTAGCTCTATAGGTAGCCCGTATCTAGTGAACACATTCTCAAATAAAAACTTAGCAGTTGTTTGAGCATCGTTCTTCGTTGTGGCTTTTACCTCTACCCACTTAGTTAGATAGTCTGTTGCAACAATGATATATTCTGCATGGGAACCCTTAGCTGGGGGATTAATAGGACCTACGAAGTCTATTCCCCATTTAGAGAATGCACGTCCACCCATCATAGGTTTCAGTGGCATCTCATCTTTACGTATAGGATACTGAGTTCTCTGACAGACATCACATCGTTTCACATAGGTATGTGCATCCATGTGAAGGGTAGGCCACCAGAAGCCCGCAAACAGTATTGCCTTGATCACCCGATCTGGTCCAAAGTGTCCTCCTGCTACACCTTGGTGAGCAGTTTCCAAAATCTTAAGATATTCACTTTCATGGACACATAGCCTTAGGTAACCATCTTTACCACGCTTATATAGATTATCACCAGTGAGTGAGTAATCCTGGGCTTCTTGTTCTAAACTCCTTTTCCTAGCCAGAGTCATGTCTGACGGGAATGTTTTCGTCCTCAGGAAGGATACTAGTGGTTCACTCCAATCTGGCACTATGGACACTTGATAAAGAGTGGCGTGTTCCACAGGTGGTTTAGTGCAACAGATTGAGCATTCCTTGCACAACCTTTGGACATCAGCTTCCATAGTTGGCCAATGTACTCCGAGTCTCCTTAGCGTCTGTAAGGTTCGTTGCTTTGAGTAATGTTGCTCTAATGCGCCTACATGTGCCAATTGCAACCATTTAGCGTGCTCATCCTCTTCTACACAACAAGCCAAGATTCCTTGATCTGTGTGCTTGTACATGCTTCCTGCCATGATGTGATACTTTTGGGCTTTCACAACCTCTCTATTCTGTGTGTTTACTACAGGATGGTTAGGCCCGTATGTCAATACTGGTACCAATGGCTTAGCCCACTGCGGTACAACTTCCAAATTAAACAAGTAAGCATCAGGAAGGTCATCTGATACTCCTTGTGGGGCTTCTCCCGATGTGAGCCTAGAGAGATGATCTGCTCTTAAATGAGTCCTCCCTTTCCTTACCACAACCTCAAAGTCATATTCCATGAGCAAGAGAAACCATCTCACTAATCTTCCTCTATTGCATGGCTTGTTTACGAGGTATAGCAATGCCTGATGATCAGTAAAAAATTTAAAATTATTTGCAAGCAAATAGTGTCTAAATTTCTTAACTGCATATACCATGCCTAAACCTTCTCTCTCTGTAGTGGTGTAATTCCGTTCAGCTGCATTCAATTGTCTATTGGCATAGGCAATTGGAAGATCCATGTTACCTTCACCAGTAGGTTGTGCAAGCACACATCCAATGGTGTAATTGGATGCATCCACGTGAACATGGAATGGCTTATTCCAATCTGGTGTGGTCAAGATTGGTGCTGAACATAATCTTCGTTTAAGCTCCTGGAAGGAATTCTCACATTCATCCGTCCACTCAAAGTTAGTCAGAAGTCCGTACATGGGCTTTGCAATGACAGCATACATGTGAATGAATCTTCGGTAATAACCACCATGCCCCATGAAAGCTTGTACTTCCTTGACATTCTTTGGCCTAGGTAACTCTGCTATAGCTCTCACTTTCTCTTCGTCAGTAGATATGCCATTCTTTGATACTATGTGTCCTAGAATCTTGCCTTGCCTGACCATGAAAACACACTTTTCTGGGTTCAGGCAGACTTGATATTCTCTACATTTGTCAAAGATTTGCCTGAGTTTGGGGATATGGGTTTGCCTAATGTTCGAATGAGCACAAAGATCATCAACATAGACTTCTAAGTTCTTCCTCAAGAACTCTTTAAACACATGGCACATCAACCTCTGGAAGGTAGCCGGTGCATTGGTAAGCCCGAATGGCATTACTCTAAAGGCAAAAATGCCCCATTCAGTGGCAAATGCCGTCTTATGTTGATCCTCTGGAGCTATGGCTACTTGATTGTAGCCCGAAAATCCATCAAGGAAGCTGTACACTTCCTTGCCTGCCACTCTTTCTAAGAGATGTTCTGTGATGGGAAGCGGATAGTTATCTCGAATCGTGGCTGCATTAACCTTTTTCAAGTTAATGCACACACGCAGCTTGCCATTGTTCTTGGGCACCACTACGATGGGGGATACCCATTCAGTGTGCTCAATTTCATAGATAAATCTAGCTTCAACCAGTCTATCTATCTCTTCTTTGATCTTAGCAGCGTAATTATTGTTATATGTATAAGGCTTTTGCTTAGAGGGTTTAGCATCTGAGGTCATGGGGATGGTCTGTGAGCATATGTCTGGGTCAACACCTTTCAAATCCTTATAACTCCAAGCGAATACATCTCTGTATTCTCTTAGCAAGGCAATTAACGCACGCTCTTCTTCCTCTGTTAGGTCATGGCCTATGTACGTGCATCTCTCCTCTCCTTCTTCTAGGGCCACTACTATTTTCTTGGTGGTTTCTTTGTTATCATAGGCCTCTCCTACTTGTGCCTCTCGTTTAGGCATTCTTATCATGACTCTCCTGTCGTCTATCTCATACTTCTTAAAATTTTCTGGGACCTCAAACAAAGATTCTTCCTCTTCTGGTGAGACTTCTCTCTTCTTTCGTTTCTTCCCTTCTTCCTTCGGGGTCACATGTGTCGCTAATCTTACATCATTTGTAAGCTCTCCATGCCTCTGGGGTTGAAATTCTATTTCATGGAAGTATTCTTCATCTGATGCAAATGGTGGGTCCATAATGATTGACTCTAGATCGGAGTCACTTGCATCCTCAAATGCATCAGGGCTCGGGTCGCATTCTTCTAGAACTGCCTCTCCCATGATTGGCTCTATGGAGAAGATTGAAATGTCATAGTCATCCTCATCACAGTGAGGTGTCCATTGTTCTTCATTGATGGCTACGTCCATTGTTGCTAAGATTTCTGCCCAGCCATGGGGTTCAAATTCCTCATCAGGAAAGACTACAGGTGCATAGGCTGGGTCTTGGATTGATCTATGGGTTTCTTTCGCACCTACCTCTCTGGCTTTCTCTCTCTTCTCTTCTTCTACTGCTACCTTGCACATCCATAAGTGGGTGTCTTCATGCATCCAAGAGGATCCTGACCCTATGGAATGCACCGATTCTGTATCATCTTTGGCTCTATGGATGGGATTCCATTGGATAGGAGGGACATCTCTATGAGAGTAATCCTTGAGATTGACTTTGGTCGTAACACCTAAGTGTTGCAGGTACAAAGAATTGGTTCCCCAATCCTGTACCACTTGCAACTGTCGCATGAATGGTCTTCCCAAAATCATCTCATAGGCATGATTTTTGCTAAAGTCACATATAGCAAATGTATGCTCGAACTCAACACCACATGTAGTGAGAGTTATTCCTTCTAACAACCCTAGGGGTCTCTCTATGTGACCATCGGCCATCTGCAATTTCATTCTCGTTGGCTTGAGTGCTGGCTTGCCCCAACGCTTCCATAGGGAAGTGGTGGCAATTGCAACTCCTGCACCTGAGTCCAGAATTGCCTTGGTGGTGTACTCCTGGTAGGTAATGGGAAGATAGGTGTTCCCTTCTTCGCCTTCACACATATCTCCTATCTTATCCAAGGGTATCTCTGGCACTGTCCTATGTGATCCTACCTGGGAACGAGGTTTTGCTATTTCTGGTACTTGTTTGGCGACATGTTTCCATAATTCAGGTCTAACCTTGAGTAGCTCTTCTAACTTGAGATTACACTGCACTTTGGTGTTCTTCACTACCTCTGTGTTCCTAGGTATGACTGAATCTTCGTTTCTTACCATGACTGTAGGTGCTCTCATGCAGGTGGACCTTGCTTCCCATGGGCCTGTGAAATGGGGTAGTTCTTGTAAAAATTAGACTCGAAGTCTAATCTTTCTTGAGATTGGATACTCTCCTATTCTCCATAAATGGATGGGATGTCTTGTGGGAATTGGTCATGTGCATCATCCACAAGTTCAATGGGAGGAGGGACTTCACTTTCCTTAGCCCATTTGTCTTCTTGAATCTCGTGTAGGAATTTTGGTGTGAACCGATTCATAGAAGATGATGTGTCCGGCTCCGTAGAGTTAGGCACATAGGCTTCAGGCACATAGGCTTCTTGAGCAGGAATGCTTACTCTTCCACTTGCCTTGCCCTTGTGTTGAGAGGCTGGTTCCTTTTGTGATTGTGCCATTAGATTCTCTATTCTTCCTAGGGAGGGGGGTTTGTCTGGTTCAGTGGAATTGGGCACATAAACTTTTGGTGGGGGATGGGTCATGTTTTTGCTTGCTTTATCCCTTTCTTGATTTTTTTCTTCCTTGGCAAATCTTGCAATTATGCGCTCTAACTTCTCTAGAAGTCCATCCAAATGTAATTGCGTCTTGGCTGAGCCCGAGTAATTGAAAAGGCGACTGGCTTCAAACATAGTCTGAGCCAATGCGACCATTTTCGCGCAGAGCTTGGTTCTTTCTATCTCTAGGTCAGCTCTAGGGTAACACTTGTCATGATCCGTGACATTTGGCCCTTCTTGGATTCTGGCCTGATATGCTTTAAGCATCATGTCTATATCTTCAGGAGTGGGATCAGCTAATACTGATCCTACTTTAGGGGGTGGTGGAATCATATGAGTTGGGTTGGAAGGTGGCGGGTCGGATGGCGATGGGAATGGTGGTGGTGGGATAGTGTGAGACGGGGTTTGAGAGGTGAGTTCAGTTATCCTGGCTTTGGTTTCTCTTATGCTTTCCTCGAGTTCACTCATCTTTTTAGCCCATTGTCTTTTCATTCTTTCCCGACTATCTTTCCATGCTCTAGTCCTTTTCTTTGTCACGCTCTCGGGTTCACTAGCCTCTGGGTTCTTATCCTGGTTTACCCCTTGATTCTGCTGCAATGCTTGAGCTCTAGTGACTACCTGTACGAGAGCAGTGGAAGTGACACTTCCTGTGGAATCTACCACTAACCCAATAACGTTGATAGGAGTGATTTTTGGCATATTATTGGGGTTCTTTGGGCAATCTCGTAAGAGATGCTCTTTTCCACAATCTTGGCAAAAGCCTTGGATCGTCACTGACTGAGTTTGTGTAGGTGGAGGTAAGGGGCAATCACGAATGAGGTGATCTCCTTGGCATCTGTAGCACGGTCCTCTTGGGAATGGAGGTCTTACTTGCCTAGGTTGAGGCCTAGGGTTGGGGTTTGCATACATGACGTTTGTGTAATCTGACTCCCAACTAGGTTCATTTGGCTCTTCACTATAGTAAGACTCACCATGCTCAAGAGACTGCATGTAGTAGGCCTGGGGGCTATCAACATGTGTAGAGTCAAAGCTATGGTCATTGGGATCACTTTCAGAAACAAGGGTGTTACATGGACTATAGCTCTATTCAGGTTTTCTTCTGCAACAGCATACTTTACCGGAATCACATTAGCTGGAGCTGGGGGTTGTTGTGCTAGCACAGGCTGAGGCCTTTGTTGGTTTTGATAGGGTTGGTAGGTTTGTTGAGGCCTAGCATACTACTGAGGTGGGTACTGGTTCTGGTATCTTCCTTGTTGAGGGTATGGCTGAGGGTAGGGTTGCCTAATTGCCTGCTTGTTGTATGGGCAATCTTGCGCAGTGTGATTGGTGTACCTTCGTTCTATGGTGCAGTACTGACTACTAGGATTAACTTGGGGTTGGGCCATAATGGGACATACATTCGCCATGTGGTCACCACCACACGTATAGCACCTTTTCACAGGGGCAAACCTTGGGATTTGTTTGCTAGTCACACCTAATTTCTGAGCTACTTTCTCTGCAAGTTCCTCGATTGATGTGGATTGCGTGGAAGAGAGGTTAGAGGCACTATCCGAATCTTTGTATATCTTGGAAAGCTCTAACTCCTCCCCTAGGTTATCCTCGATGTCAATGCACATGCGTACACACTCTTCTATGGTCCTAGGGTCCTTCAATTACACATAAGATCTCAATTTGGTACTTAGCAATCCATCCAGGAATAAAGCCACTTGCTTAGCTGGTGTGGGTAGCTCAGGGACAGGGCATCTTTCAAGATATTGCCTAAATCTTCTTCCTGCAAGTCTCACGGTTTTTTGAGGGGTTTGCTTGAAGCTGTGAATCAGCGAGGAGGTATTATGCCTTATGCCACTCTTAGAGAATTCAATAATGAAAGCCTCTAGGAGTTGGTCTATGCTCCTGAACTGCCTCTCATTTAGTGGCTGAAACCATGTCAGGGCAGTGTTCCTAAGGGTCAGACCAAAGGCATTGTACTGCGTGAATAGATCCTCCACTTGTTCAGCTCTCAAGACTTGCCTAAACTCAGCCACGTGATCGTATGGATCTCTCGTGCCATCGAAATAGTTCTTCATGGACTTAACTAGCTGAGTTGGTCTCAAAGTCCTTGCGTGCTCTCTAGGTCGGGGTAGAGGGAACTCATCCGCATTTCTTTGATTCCTGTGAGCTCTAAGCATCTCAGGTTCTACTCCATTTGTTTCCGTCCTCGTTCTTTCTCTGCCCATTGGGTTGGCAAAGCTTACTTCTGGTCTATCTCTACTTCTGTCTCTTTGCATTCCATGAGCTTGGGATGTTCCAGCTCCAGGGTGACCATAGGATACATTCGATCTTGGTTGGGGGAAAACGAATTCACCCTTCCAAGTGTAAGCATGCCTATCATTTTCTGTCACCACAAAGATCCTCTCCGAAGCGTGATCTAAGTAGGTCACTCTGCCTGGGCTATCAGGATCCTTAAACTCATAGATCATGATTGTTCCTATATCAGTTGGCTGATCAGATTTATACCTCCAAAAGGCTTCGTCAGTTTCTCGATTGAGGAGCAAATCTATGCTCTTGTTGTCTTGGGGAATCCATTCCGGTGTGATAATCCTAGTGAGAACCAATTTGCCTCGGGGGGTTCTAGGTTCTACACCCATGTTTCCTTGTTCCAAGTCACCTAAGTCCACTTCTGAGATTACGTTCCCAAATTCATCTGTCCTATCTGGGTGACTGGTAACTACGTATATGGTTCCTTCTTTGTCCAGATAAGCTCCGTTTTCAAACTTGACGGCTAGGTGCTCTAGTCCTATGGATTGGTCAGGGTTTTTAATCTGTACCATAGACCTTCCTAGGCCATCCTCATAGATGCTAGCACCTAATCGGTTGGTCCGAAGGTATTCCAACTGTGTTTTGTAAGGGCCTTCTACCCTGTGCAAGTATGGCACACCTGAACTTCCCGTAGGTCTCTCCATACCTTGAGACATCTCTGATTCACTGGTATCAGAGCTAGGGTAATGCAAGTGGTGACTCAACTGCTGGGCCCAAGACCTTGCAGTATGATTGACACTAGCCTCTGAAGACCTAAGGCTTTGTCTCTCTCTTACTAGGTGTCGTCGTGATCTAAGGTTCATATGCCTAACTGATTAACCCAATTTTTCCCAGGTACAACCACGTTTCTGAGTCCTTTTGTATCGGTTACTTGGTTCTTTTTATGTTGATTATCGTGTTTATACTCTTGTCTGATATCACGTCGTCAGGAATACTTGAGTTTAATTTCACACTTTAGTTTGGTCGTTTCACGTTAGGTTCTTTTCCTTTTAAGGTTGTCGTTCGCACACCGGTTATCTCTTGACTTGCACTTGATTTCTTAGATAGTCTTTGATTTATCTCGTGCCTATCGTTGCCTGGAATTACTTCTAATACTACCCGCACTTAGCCTAAACTAAGAATTGACAGAGGGTGTTGCGGGTTTTCCAACCTTGAGTTCCTTTCCTTGTGTTGTTGCCCTGGTGTGCCCAGGACGCGTGTTCCCAAGCCTGCACTTACTCTTGCCTTGCGTACCCTTCGCTGCTCTCAAAGGACCTGTAAAAGGCCCACCGTTAGCTCAAGACTTAAATTCAAAAGACAGAACCAAACACTTTTATTCATGTAACACTTCACCAATTTGCACTATGACTTTTTGGACACAACTCTAGAGATCCCTGAACTTTTGTTCCCCCTGGGTATGGTCACCTTCAAAAGACCCTATCTAATATTCCTGATCTTAATTTAACCGTAACCAGTCGATGTTTTTGTTGTACTCCCCGCGAGCTTTACAACAAAACAAGAATCACGGCAAACGGATTTCGTATGAGAAAGTTATGACAGTTCAGGGTTTTGGGGCTAAAACAGGATTAAACTAGGTTAACAGGCAAACAAGAATTCGCGAGTTACTTGGGTCATGCCCTCCTAATGCAATACTACACCCTTGTGTTTGTCCCACACTTGGCCAAAATTTAAACCACTATGTTTGCCTTAAAAATTTGACCTAATTTGCCCTTCTAATGTGTTCGCAAAGTCTGTCGGTCGCGATTGACAGGTCAGTCGCGATCGACGTGTCGATCGCGATTGACAGGTCCGTCGTGGCTGTCAGTCGCGATTGACTCGTGGCCGAAAATTCAGTCGATCGTGGTCAAACAGTCGTTGACCCTGTCGATCGCGATTGATGGGTCGATCGCGATTGACAAGTCGGTCGCGAGGGTCTGTCGGTCGTGGTCAAACAATCGTTGACTGTGTCGGTCGCGATTGACAGAGCCGTCGTGGGCTGTTAGTCGTGATTGATGAGTCGATCGCGATTGATGGCTCGATCACGATTGACACGTGTCACGCGTATGGTCCGTCGGTCGTGGTCAATCGGTCGTTGACTGTGTCGGTCGCGATTGACAGAGCCGTCGTGGGCTGTCGATCGCGATTGACGTGTCGATCGCGATTGACAGGTCTGTCTGTCGTGGTTTGTCGATCGCGATTGACAGAGCGATCGCGATTGACAGAAATCTGATGAATTTCAAAAAACTAAATACATTTTTGGGAAGCTCTAGGCCTGTAGATCATGGTTTTGCACTTTGTTTGGCACTTTGAGCATTTTTTCTGTCGGTCGTGATTGACAGAGGTCGGCGACACACAGACAGTTACTTCGAATTCCGTACCTGCGCAGAGTGCTGGGAACGATGATGTGACCTGTACCTGCAAGACAGCACAAAAAACATGCAAAAACAGCACACACAATTTTGCTCTCTCGCTCTCTCTCACAAGTGAAATGAGGGAAATGAGGTGGAGATGGTGATATAATCAAAAAACTGAAATTTTTGCGATGATGGAAATGGAGGTGGAAGATGGTGATGATGATGATGGTGATGATGGTGGTGAGGTAAGAAAGAGAAAAATAGGAAAAGTAAAGAAATTACCTACAACGCCAACGTCTCCAATCTACGTCTTACCATCACACGCTCGTCCTCAAAGCTCGATCCCCGGCAACGGCGCCAAAATTTGGTGTAGCTCAGTGATGAGTAGCACCTCCTTTAATGTCAATCCGGGAAGACGTGAGGATGGTATGAAGACCTCGAGCAAGTGGCGGCACAAGTGCGTGAGTGAGAAGCACACAAGCATGCACACACATACACACACACGCGCACACACGGCAAGACAAAGAGTGAAATGCAATGGAGTTCTTAGATTACTTTCAAAAAGCTCTTACAAGTTTGTTTCAATTACAATCTAACCTCAAAAATGAGCTCTCTAGCTCCTTTTATAGTTTTTGACTAGCTTTGGCCCTGTTCAGACCTAGTGTCCGGCCTAGTTAAAAATTAGGTTCCTGGGCTTATTTGAGGGCTCAAACGAGATCTAAAAAATTACGAAAATTGGCAGGTAGATACTTCTAAAGCTCCTCAAGCTCAAGGACTCCTTGGCTTGCACAAAATGGAGCTACAAAAATATGAAATGGTATTTACAATGGTGTTTAGTGATGAGAATCACTTTTAATTGGTGTAAGGGTTTTTGAAAAATTAAAGGGTTGCCTTAGTGCTAGATTTGCGTGAATGCTCATACTTGCTTCTTCATGAAGAAAATTATTGGCCTACTTGCCAGATCTTCTTTGACTGCCATGTCTGCCTGTGCTGTCCCTTCGCTCTGACTCTCTTCGTCTTGTGGCTCCTTCGGTTCCCTGACTGCTGCCAACACAATGATATATATCTAGAATAGGTATTTGGAATGATCTAGTTTATCCTGAATAGCCAACATGTCAAATGCGTCATTGTTTTCAACAATGGTCAGTGATTGTGCCTTCATTTATCCTGAATAGCCAACATGTCAAATGCGTCATTATTTTCAACAATGGTCAGTGATTGTGCCTTCATGCAAAAAATTGACTGTTTCTCAAAAACATTAAATAGAATTTTGGAGATTCATTAAACATGTAGGAAAACATGTGGTGCTTCTATTTGAGAAAAGAAACTTGGATAAATATTGGCACAAAATGCTGAAATTTCTTATAGAGAATAGTGCATTTAGGAGGCAAAACAAGCTCAAAATGGTTTTTGAGATACACAAAGCTATTTAAATTTGTTTTCTAGTATAGATCACCATGTGTGAGATACTAATTTTTGTAGCAATCTAAGAATGTGAGTAGGGGTGTGCCAATGATGTGCCTTAGGAAGGAAAGACTTTCTATGATGCCTATTCTTGAATTTTGGGTATCGATAATGTACAAAAACAACACAATGAAGACGAACTTAAGAGCACAACACGAAGTGTACTACTAAGTGTAGATCTTACAAAGATAAGAAGCCCTTTACAGTTATTCTTGCATTGAAATCCTGAGGAAAAAAACCTCTTCAAGGGGTAAAAAGGTGCCCAAACATTCCTAAGTTTGTTCACATGCAACAGGATCTAAATATGATAACACCCTCTTGGGAGTTGATCACTTATTTTCTCAATAAATATTACCTCATATCTTCTCCAATCTAAGACCTTTTTTTTTTATCAACGAGCACCAATCATAATCAAAGTAACTACAAGAAAACTAACAAGCAAGAGTACACAAACAACTAGCCTAGAACACCCACATGAAGAGAGACCACCCATCTAGTTAGTTTGCGTGTGTTACATAATCACAGTAACTACAACAAAACTAACCAACCAGAGTACACAAACAACTAGCCTAGGCCGTCCACATTAAAAGAGAGCATGCATCCACCCATCCAACTATTGGTGCAAAAGAGCCCAAGCCTACATACTTGGACAACTAGCATTTATTTCATATAGTCACATATGACTATTCCCTTGTAAAAAAGGAAAGTCATTTTTATCTTTGTAAAAGTGCATATATTAATTGCACTAATCACACTTGGAGTTAGGAGGAATCAAATCTCAAATTACTTGGTAGTTGATTGATGAGCAAGTAAGTCCTAAAGTTTAGGATTCAGCTTGAATTTGATTTCAAAAGTTGGCTCCAACTCCAAGCTATAAAAATGGATCAAAATCTCGCATGTGAGAGAGCCCGATTTGGAGATCAATTTTTGTGTTTAGTGAGCTCATTCCATAGCTCCTTTAGTACCCTCACATTGTGCAATTATACATTGCCTATGTCCTTGTAATTATATGTGATTTAATACATATACATTGATCACATCTCTGCTTCACTTCTCTATCAAGTTCATCTCAAAACAGTGATCTTCTCAGACTTGGTTCTCAATACACACTTGATCATTTGATTTGATTTAATATGTTATACATTCAGCATAGTTTCTAGTCTATTGCTATAAAATTTCATTGACATTGTTTTTCTCAAGCTTGAGATATCTTCACAACTCTATGCACTAGTTTGCATACTACTGAAGCTCGAAATTATTGGGATGGTCTATAGATTTTCTAAACACAATTCTCAGAGTATACTTGATAATTTCAAGTCAAATAAGTTTCGATTGGTATCTATCTAATTCAATTAGCTACTCACAAAAGAAATTGGATCAATTGCTAGCAGGTTCAGAGCACTATGCATTTTACTCAGCATGTGTAGAGGCTAAAATAGCAAGTCTTAGCTCATAGTTGAATTTTCTACTCATCTCTTTTGATACATTGATTAGAGAACCATACTCCAAGGCACCTAGGTGATTATTTGTGATTTTTGGGAAGCTCAAGGGGTCTAATCTACTCTCCACAACTTGTTCTTGGCTACTGTGAAGCAAGATTTGGCAATACCACTTCATCTCTAGAATCTATCCACCATCTCCTTAAATAGTGGTATCAGAGAAAAATCAAAGCAAGATGGGAGATGGATTTCCATCATTCATTGACAAACTAGACAAGGGCAACTATCCAGCATGGTACCTAAGGATGCAAGCCTACCTCCAAGGAAGAAGCTTATATGGATACATATCTGGAAGATAGTATTTCTCCTCATTTTATTGAGCATGTTTTGGTTGGGGACTCAATAGACCCACTTTGCTAAGTTCATACCTTTAGCTAAGTCCTATCAAATACGAATAAATTATATTTGTATTTGAAAAAGGATTATAAAAGAATAATTAAAGAACATCTAAAGATTCCTCTCATTTCTATTGGAAGTGGAGTATGAATCTAGTTTTTTGCCTTTCTAGATAGATATAGAATCTCTATTGTATACTCCTAAAATTTATACATTTCTAAAAAGTACAAAGTGTACAGAAATGTAAAACTTTATGGAGGTTTGTGAAACTATCAAAAGGAAACAATTAAGCTAAGACCACCAAAGAAATCCACCCATTTCACTAGTCCACAAGTATGAGGTATGTATGTACATTCAATTGGACTAAGGAAATGTGATTTAGGCAAGGATTTTGATTCTTTTCCTTTCAAACTAAAGAAGGTAGTAGCCCTTATCGAATTACAAGAAATGAATCTAAAGAGAGAGATGACCATGCCTCATAGTATAGATCATGGTGCACAGGGGAATACTCCACATATTATATCTGCACACATTTTGAGGGTGAAATGGGGAAGAATGTTGATTAGTTAATGGGCTCAAAAGCTTAAATATATGGATTCTAAAGGTTAGAATATGATGTATGTTTGCCTTGGTTTGGCCCTTGAATTATCCTTCAAACATGCCTTGAACCTTTGGGTGAAACCTTGGGGTATTTATTCATGTGTGCTCCCAATTGAATGGTTGGACCCAGGGGTTAATTTATCCTAAGAAATGGGAACCTTAGGCTTGGAAGAAGCTTCCCTAAGTGCCACCTTTGGGTGTACATGAGAGAAGAATACTCATTTAATTTTAGAAGGCATTGATAGACCTTGGGAAATTAGAAGGCATGTGATCACACTTGGGAAAGTGTCCACATGAGGGCCACTTGGCTGGACACTTGGCCAAACCCAAGAACATGCACCCTCTTGGCCTAGAGGTATATACATGGTTGGAGCTGGTGTAAGGAGATGGTGGATAGATTCGAGATCAAGTGGTGCTGCAAAATCTTACTTCACACCAGGCAAGAAAAAGTTGTGGAGAGTAGAGTAGACCCATTGAGATTCCCAACAATCACAAATAATCACCCCAAGTGCTTTGGATTATGGTCCTCTAATCAATGGATCAAAAGAGATGAGTAGAAAATTCAACAATGAGCTAAGACTTGCTATTTTGGTCTCCATAGATGCTTAGTAAAATGCATAGTGCTCTCAGCCTACTAGAAATTGATCAAATTCCTTTTGGGAGTAGCTAAATGACTTAGATAGCTACCAATCACAAGTTATTTCACTTGAAATGATCAAGTTTACTATGAGAAGTGTGTTTAGCAAATCTATAGACCATCCTGACAATTTTGGGCTTCAGTAGTATGCAGACCAATGAGTAGACTTGTGAAGATATCTAAAGATTGAGAAAAGCAATGGAAATGAAACTTTGTAGCAATAAGCTAGAAAATATGAGAAATCTACATCACTTTAAAGAAAATTAAATGATCAACTATGTACTGAGAACCAAGTCTGAGTAGATCACTATTCTGAGATGAACTTGACAGAGAAGTGAAGTACATATGTGATCAATGTATATGTATTAAATCACATAGAATTACAATGACATTGGCAATGTATAATTGCACAATGTGAGGGTAGTGAAGGAGCTATGGAGTGAGCTCACTAAACAGAAAAACCTTCTCAAATTATCTCCAAATCGGGCTCTATCACACGCGAGATTTTGATCCATTTTCATAGCTTGGAGTTGGAGCCAACTTTTGAATTCAAATTCAAGCTAAATCCTAAACTTTGAGACTTACTTGATCATCAATCAAGTACCAAGTAATTTGAGATCTGATTTCTCCTAACTCCATGTGTGAGTAGTGCAATTAACATATGCACTTTTACAAAGATAAAAATAAATTGCCTTTTTGACAAGGGAATAGTCATATGTGAATATATGAATTAAATGTTAGGTGTCCAAGTATGTATGCTTGGAATCATTTGATTTTCCCTAGATTAATCATTGGAACATATCTTTGTCCTTGCATGATTTAATCCTTTTGGAAAATCTTTGACATTCAAGACTTTATTGATCCAACAAGTAAAATCATATCTTTAGGAATCGGAATTACTAGATAGACATTTCTTCTAGGTTTCTACCCAAGTTCCTTATTCATCTTAGCTTAGCATGCTCTTATAAAGGGTAGTATTACTTAACTATCTTAAACCAACTTTTTTTTAAAACCATAGATGGTTAAATATTTTAACCTTAAATCTCACCAATTCTTTGCAAAGGGGAACAAAAACAATACTCATCAAGCCATTCAGATACCTTCTTGCTAAATCTTCTATCTATTGAATGGAGCTAAATGATTCAGGTTTTGTTTACTTTAAGTTCCAAAGCCTTGCAAGAAACATACCTTTTTCTTTGCATCATATCCTAGACCCTTCTAGGAACTTAGAGAAAATTCTTGAATCACTTATTATCACCATCCAAAGAATCAAAAGGTGATCTTATATAGATCATTCTATCATTCAAGGCTTAATACTTGAATACTTTTTTACTTTATGCAAGCTCCTTACCTTTGAAGTTTAATGCAAAAAACTCCACAAAGTTCTTGTCATCTTATTTATCTATATCTATTGTACCATCTAAACTTGGCTATGCATTCTATTGAAAAGAATGCATCTACTTACAAGGATAAAGTATTGCCTTTCCTATTGTAAATGTAATTTTATTCCATTTACCTATTTGTAAATACAATCAAGTGTATTTAATTGGTTCTGAGACGTACATTGTTATACCTCTTAATGAACCTAAGATTTTACTCTCAATGGTCTTATCTTTAAGGCTTATCCTTATGTTTTTATCAAATCTTGAGTCTCTTTTTCTCTCTGGCCATCAAAGATAATTCTCCATGGGAGTTAGTTCCCATTGTCCCATACCATTGAGTCCTTTCTTTGATCCGTAGATCAAAATCCTTAATCTTTCCATTTCCTTATCTTTTCAATGATCTCTAATAATTTCTATGATCATGAATTCCATGTTGGAATTCCTTGGCATCATATTCATGAGAGCAAAGACTAAGGTTTCTAAATCTCATTCCAATCAGTCTTATAAATCAAAGATTTCTTTGGTTCTCCATAAACCTTTCCTTTCCTTGGCATGAATTACCAAACCGTGATATGTTTGACTTCTTTGACCAATTTAGGTCATTTGGCTTTCTCAAAATTCCTCTAGTCAAGTTAGTTTGAGATAAGACTAATTCTTTTCTCCTTTAGATCCCTTCTTCAATGATGTTTACCCATGGGATTTTATTGGGATCTTTAACTCATACCTTCATGAGTTTATATATTTGCTTAAGACTTCAACATGCTATTGATGTTTTTAGAACCTTTGAATGTTCTTTTTCTAGGGATCAACAATTATATGTCATCCCTATGACTTTAGCAAGTTGTCATGCTTACCTATCAAAACTTTGGATCCATCTTATCCATTCTCAAGTACTTTACCATGGATATGCTTCAACTCTTTGGCTAGCTTACCTTAATTTACTACCAATTTGGAATTTTTCAATGAATTACCTTCTTGGATATCCAATTTTGTACTTTGTTTGAGATTAACTCAAACACCATTGGGTACATGATAAAAAATAGACTCCTTACTTTTATGAAAGAGTTAAGGAATGTATCTTTTGATTAGACGTATGATATTAATGATACTTTTCTTCCCTCCTTTTGAAGAGTTCTTGTCCTTGAAAATTTTAGTTTTTAAAGGAAATTGATGTTCGTTCAATTTCCCATCAAAATTTGGAGCTTCATTTATGCTCCGTCCTTGATTGAACAAGCCATCAAATATCCTTTGATCTCAAGCTTCCAATACCCTTAAGTTAAATGTGCCATACCAATGGACCCACATAAGTGATATTGTAAATCTAGACATCCCATACTATCCAGTTTACAATCTCGCCTTAATGTAGACAACTTTAGCTCTTACTCAAGGATTACTTACGAAGAAGGCTTTTTCCATCTTAGTCTTATCATGGAAACTTTGTGACCTCAAATTCTAATCAACTATCATCAAAATATTTTTTAGTTGAACCCTTACTAGGTCTCCATTTATTCTCGAGAAGAATTTGAAGATTGAGCCTTCGTTGTAGTATTTCTTTGATTGGATGCAATCAATTGTATCTATGTTTATGTCATTTGATAACAAAGCTAGTATTGTCATATTGGATAATATCTGTTGACATAACCAGGCATCTATTTCAAAGAATATAGTCAATCATGAGCTTTGCTAAATAGTTACATCTTTAACCATATTGGTAAATTTCTTATTATTTATAGAGCACATTTTGGAGTAGTGGTATTTAGAGTTTCTTTCAACCCTTTAATCTTTCTCTTCTCTAGATATGCTCTAATGAGTTACAACTCTTCACTCTTGAAGCAATTTTCTCAAAGCTCCAAATGGATCATACCTCTTGTCAATAAAGGGATAACTTTATTGGGGAGGAAATGACCACTTAAAAATGGTTTAAACATTTTTCACTCTAATTAGTCACTCTTTGACATGCTCTTCCCCTTTAGTGTGATCATTGTCCTCAATAATCACATGTTGAAATTCTTAAGGTCTATGAACTTCTTAACATCTTTCGTGATTATGAAAGATTAACCCATGTGCCTGGTTTCTTTTTTGGATATCTTTCAATCCAAATTCTTATTACTACCATTTGTGGTTTATTAAGAAAAGAAACTTATTTGACTTCCACCTTAAGTCCTTGGCCTTGCTGATCAAGCATGCCATGGGTTTTATGGAACTTGAGGATCCATAAAGAGAACTATTAAGCTTAAGGTTTGGTATCTGTGTTAAAATTTGTTGGCTTTTGTATTAACCCAACATATAAAAAGCATAAATGTTAATGGTTATTGAGTCACATAATCTCAACATGCCATTAAAATTTTAAGCTTTTGACTTCATATGAAGAAGTCATTTTGCTATCTTAAACTTCAATCTAACTAAACTTAATTTCTCTCTCATGTCCCATCAATTGATGCATATGTGATTAAATACATGCATACATAGTGTATGCCAAGAATAGATATAGCTTTTGAAGATTGAAACAGTTCTTGTACAAAACATCCATCGAGAATGTTTAATTTAGTTATCTGGTTCTAACCGACTAACCCTAGACTTTTGTAAAAGGAATTAGATACCATATCTGAGTCAAATCCAAAAGATCAAAAAGCCAAAAGAAAGAACTAAAACTCTGTACAACCAATTCAAACTTCATAGATACGTATACTTTCTACGAGTCAAGTTCTAGATGACTCGAGACTTTAACTTCATAAAGATCTGTTTCAACATGGAATTGAAGAATTTATTCTCTCTTTGGGAGAAATAAACTAGATTCTCAAAAAGATTCAGAGTAAAGCTAAAACATCATCTAACCATAAGATACTAGTGTGGTATCCTACATTAGTGTGTCAATCCACTGACATCCTATTGATAATTTTTGACTCAAATAATGCTTCATTTGAGACTAAGTTTCTACCGATATTCAATCTTCATGACTGCTTACTGGGAATGCAATTCTCGTGCATTGATTTGAGTCAATGGATTGAACTTATCAAGTTACACTAGGAACTTGGTGCTTGACTTATTCAGTCCTTAGTTGAAAGGGTTTTTTCAATGTCAAAGTCCTACTTCTTTAGAAATTTATCAAATATTTCCAAACACTTTATCTTGAAGTGCTTTAAGAACATCTTGGAAGTTACTTACTTCATATCTTCTTACGTACTTGATCTTGAAGTATCTTGAGATCATTATATTATGCTCCTTGAATTTAAGCTTCTCGTTTGAAGTTTTAATTCCCTTGAGGATCAAATCTAACTTCAACATTCATTCTAGGACTAAAAGATAATTATCATCCCAGAGTTCGATGTCCTATACCATCTTTCCTACATCAATCTGAGTATAAAATATGGTCTCCCATACCACACTATTTTATATTCACATTGATGTGTGAGTGATACTTATCTTAAATTCTAAACATATCTTTGATAGAGTACCTTCTCACTTCAAGAATTTTGAAGTTTTAGGCATTACCTGTAAATTGATATTCTAGGTTTTGATTCCTTCACATGATTGTTTCACGATCTCGTGCTTTGCCATGGAAAATTGAAAACCTCTTGATAGAATATCCAATTTTCTTTGCTAGGGTTTTCAACTACAAACCAATTAGAATTGCAAGTACTTGAATTTTCACAGATTCAAGTCGATTGGTTTATTCTTGCGAACAAGTTTCTATGGATTTTATTACTCATCTTCCTACAAATTTATCTCATTACGATATGATTTGTACAATTATTGATAGGTTTAGTAAACAAGTGTATCTCATTCCTTGTAGAAAGACTCTTTCAACACCTCAAGCTGCTAAGTTATTTATTAAATGTATTTTTTCACATCATGGTTTTCCAAAAGTTATTCTTTCATATCAAGATGTTTGTTTCCATAATCACTTTTGGGTTGAATTATTTCAGAATTTAGGTTCCAAAAATAGAGTTTAGCTCTACATTTTATCTTGAAAGTAATGGGCAAAATGAAGCTACGAATAGTACTATTCTAGATTTATTATATTGTTATTCTTTAGATAATCCAAGTAATTGGGAGGAGAAATCTCCTTTACTATAGTTTGCATATAATAACACAACACATACCACTACTGGATGTGCACCATATGAAATTATGTATGGTAAAAAACTTCCCACTCACATGTCCATCACTCAAACTGATATCCCTATGGCTGGTTCTTTTGCACAAGATCATATTTCTATGCTTCATGAGGTTCACAAGCACACTAAAAAGATTCAAGAATGTTACATGCATAATGTTAATAAGAAATGAGTAGCTAAAAAATTTAATGAAAATGGTTTTGTATGATTACGAATAATTAAAATATATTTTAAAAATATTTCACAACATCCTAAGGTTAAACTTGCACCATGTTATTATGGACCTTTTTGTATTATTGAAAAAAATTAATGAGAATGCTTTTCGATTAGACATACCTTCTCATTGGAATATACATAATTCTTTCCATGTTAGTTTATTGAAATCCTTTAATGGAACTTTACCACTCACTCCAATTTTAGATGATCCTCCTTTATTAGAAGAGGATGCTGAAATTTTAAATCCAGAGAAAATACTTGATTATGATGTTACTACTATAAGTAATGGTAAGCAATATCATCGATATTTAGTTAAATATAAAAATCACTCACTCAAGAATCTCAATGGATTCATAAAACATCACTAACTTCACATTATGATCATTTGATTTCTACATATCATTCATAGTCACACTAAATTCTAGTTTTCAGCCAATTCAATGCATGTGTTTTTACATGGAACATGCTTATGATTCTTCAATGATGGGACATGTGACTGGCCATCCATGTCTATTTTATTATTATCAATTGAGGTCAGTTGATTGTCCACTGGGAGGCATTCCATACTTTATGGAATAATGGAATGTTATATGGATTTTAATGTCTTGAGGTCTTGAATGCGATTTGTGTTTTGATTTAGCATGTGAAGAGTCATGAGGGTGTGAACACATGTGGATTTATTTAGATATTTTTTAAGATATTTAGAAGAATATTCAGAAGATAGTAGTTTAGTTATTTTTTGTGTCGAAAGCAACGTTTTTTGTAAAAATAGTAGATCGCTTAGAAGGGGATGATTTTATAAATAAAGTGGATTTTTATGAATGCATGCTTTTTGAACCAATTTTGTGTCTAGTATCTCATCACTCTTTCTTTTGTGAGATTTTCTTTCTCTACTACCTCTGTGTACATGCGTCTGCAAGATCTGGTCAACAAAGGTTCCCACACCTTAGGATAAATCAAGCTAACGTCCCAACCATTCAACTGGGAGCTCATATGAATACATACCCCAAGGATTAAAACCAAGGGTTTCACCCAAAGGTTCAAGGCATGTTCGAAGGGTAATTGAAGGGCTAAACTAACACAAACAAACACCATATTCTAACGTTTAATATCCATATATTTAAACTTATGAGCCCATGAATTATACAACACATTTTTTGTAGTTTAAGATGTGTTCCGAATGGAGCAATGTGTTTATGTGGGCACCATCAAGTGAACCATCACAAGCATGTTCATGTTGAGAATGTTTACTGGTGATACAAATGCTCTGTTTCCTTAATAATTAAGAGATTTCAAAGTGTTTTTGGGAGTTTATAAAAATGTTCTGCATGGAACCTAGTTCCAAGGTCAACCACAAGAAGATTGCAATTGAGTCCTTAGTTAGGTCTTCTCCATAGTTTCTCCTCTAGTAGGATAATAAGGAACTCATTGCACCAAAACATTTTAGACCATGTGTTCAATGTAATAATCTTAAGCGAGTCCTTAATGAGATAAAATCAAGCTTGAGTACTAGAAGGATATGCAACTTAAAGCTATGCATAAAACTATGATGATTAACATGTTTCTAATTATCCGCACAATCATCTCCTTCCTCTCATGTTGGAGACTAATTGAGAAGAAGTTACTCAAGTTGGAAGTTGTTTGCAAGAACTTCGAATGGACTAGGGATTCTAGTGGAAGGGATATCCCTAAGATTGAATGGGACATGTATAATTTGTTGAAACTAGACAAGGAGATCTTGGAAATCCTCAACATGAGTTGATGGACAAACTTGTTTTTTTAGAGAGTACAATGAATTGGAAATAAACACTCACACACCCAACCTCGTAACGTAGAGGCATCCATCATGAGAGACTCATGGATATATCAAGCGAAGATTTGAACTCAAAACTTCCTCCCACACTTTCAAGGCGTCTGCCACTAGACTACACGGGCTTGGACAAACTAGGTAGGGAATGAATGACCATGGCAGCTTTGTTCAGCGGAACGCCATGGGATCCCGGAGTTATGCGCTCCTTGGCATAGCGTTGTTCGGTGAAGGAGCGCCATGGAAGTGAAGCTCTGAGTCACAGCGCAAAAACCGACGTGGAAACGAGAAGAAATGGAATGAGAGAAGGATCAGGTTTTACTAAGTTATCGCGGACACCTATCTAATACACATCTTTTATTGACACGTTCCTTCGAAAAGCAGAAAAGAAAAAAAGCAAACGTAGAAAAATAAACTGCAGGTTTGAAATCGAGGAAAGCTCTGCAGCCTTCTCGCAAACATCTGAAGAAACAAGCTTGAAGAACGGTAGAATTTTTCTATGACGTGCAAGATAGAGCATATAAAATCTCGCTGACGTGTGTTCCTTATGGAAGAATTGGAACAAGGCCAAACAGTTCATGAGAATCAGCGATGATTGGAAGTGGGCGGCTGGCATAAGACAAAATGACTCTATTTGGTTCCCGATCAGTGGCATTCGGGGAGTGGAATCTTGGAACCTCCAAACTGCAAGGCGGCTATGGAACAAGGGGTTCAAACAGTGGAAACAGCTCTGGAAACAAGAGACCAGCCAGTGGATTAGGTTCGAAGATTTGGATCCGAGACTTAGCGTTACCTTTGAGGAATGGACTCTTCTTCAAAGCAGGTGTTTAGCCTGGGACCGCTCAACTACCCGCCTTCTCTGCGGTCAGGATCTTCCTTGCTCGGAGGGCCTCAAATGGAGCAATGGTAAGAAGCTCTCCAGAATCCGAACTTCAAAGGGGATTTGGATGTTCACCACACCCTTAACAAGAGATGATGCCTTGCTTGGTCCAAACTTCGGTGGGAGCTAAAATTCATGTCTCTTTGGCACCCCCTAATTGAGGTCAAAAAGTCCGTTCTCATGTGGCAGGTCTTGCATAAAGGAATCTGGACCAATGCAAGGGCTAACAAAATCTGTGGTGTGCCGCCATGGTGCAAGCGTTGTCATCGGTGCATCGAAGATCTAGCTCACCTGTTCTTTGACTGCCCCAAGTCCCGTGTTATCTGGCTTCACGTGTCCCGGGTTTTGAGACTCACGAGTCAAATCAACTGGCAACAGGTGATGTTGGGTGAGGCGATCCGATGCTCATCGAGGCTGTGGAATGCCATCAGAGGTGAGGCTCTCTGGAAGATTTGGAGAGAGCGCTGTGCCGTCAATTTTGGCCAAACTCCTAAGGAATGGTCGATCGAGAAATCCTTGTTTCTCCTTGGTAAAAGAATCTCTCGAGTCAAGAGATCGCCACCATTTAGACATCACTGTATTTATCTCCTCGAAAACAACAAGTTGAAACCCAAATGGGTCCCACATGAGGGTGATGGTAATGTCATCCGCCTCATTTGTAATGCCCTGTAGCTTGCCATACTCCTCCCCTGCGTTGTGAGATTTGGGGGGTCCCATGGGCACTAGTCCCATTCACTTGTAACTTTTTCTCTTTATTATAATTAAAGTCCGGGAGATTAGGCTAAGGCCGAACTTCCTTTATTTAAAAAAAAAAAAAATCTCGCTGACAGAAGCCAATCTTATTTTGAAACTCTATCTTCAAAGAAGCTTACCGCCCACATGAAGAAAATAACGCAGGCGGCAGCCTTTGACCTTTTCGCAAAAAACTCTCTCTATTTCTATCGTCTTCAAGTTGTGATATTCCACTCTTTTGAGTAAATTCTACTCTGTTCAATTAATTGGAGTCGCGACAGACGAAAATGATGCGATGGCATCAACTGGCTTACGAGAACGAGGACGTAGTGCATTACCTGAATTGCTTGGCAAGATCAAAATCTCGTATTGAAACACGTTTGAAATTAGGATCACATGTTCATATATTTCAGTCGCATAGGCTTCCCGAATCCCTACATCACCGTGTTCTGTATATGGTCTCTTTGGATCCTTCGTAATTAGTCTCATCTTTTGCATCATCCGTATCTCTTTGAAAATACTCGCACGGAGAGAGAGAGAGAGAGAGAGAGGGGTTGTCAACCATAACCAGGGTAGCCGTAATGAAGAGCACATCAGACGAAGCCAGCTTCCATCGCCCTGGTCATGCACGCTGCGAGACTCAGGGTCACTGCCTCAAACCAAAGGACGTAGCTGCTGAAAACATACATAGTCTAAGGAAAACCTCGCGAACCAGTATGTATCGTGGAGTTCGTAGACGCTCCTGGGGGAAATGGGTTTGTGAGATTCGCCTCTCTTCCACATCCATAACCGAAAAACGTGATCTGAACGCCAACTGTAGCAGTGCCTCGTCGTCGTCGTCGTCATCATCCTCAAATCCGAGTGGCAATGGCGTTGGCGATGTGCAGGAAAAAAGGCGCATCATCGGCAAGCCCCGTGCTCGCCTTTGGCTTGGTTCGTACCACACCCCACAAGCTGCTGCGCGAGCCTATGACACAGCCGCCTTCTATCTCAGGGGACAATCGGCGCTGCTTAACTTTCCACATGAAACGCTTCCCCCTCGACCACCCACAGACGAGCTATCTCCGACGTCCATTCAGGCCGCCGCGATGGCGGAAGGTACGCGATGCGACCGCGAATATACAACTCTCGCCTTCTCATCAGGAATTCATTCAACTTCTGAGCGAGCACCTCCGGTACACACCCAACAAGATCCCACTCCCTTGGAAGATCCTCAATGCTTGAGCGTTCTGGAAATCCCGGTCTGCAGACTCATCCCGGAGGTCTGCATAATCGAGAAGGATAACCGATGCAGCATAGATCTTGTGGGTTCGGTGGAGCAGAAAGCGGTTGTAACCCACCCTGAAGCAGCGATTTCCGAGGTAGGCAATGACCCTTTTATGGATATTGCAAGCGTTGATGGTGAAGTCTGCGCGGGTTCGTGCCGACAACCCGCCATGGCTGGTGTTGATAATCGACATCAAATCGGTGACGGTGGAAATGAATCTATTTTGCACATTGGCAACATTGCTAGTAGAGACTGCGTAGGCTCGCGTCAACAAACCACTATGGCTGTCGCTGATGATCAGCACCCAGTTGCTCACGGTGGTGATGGAGCTTCCGTGCACATCAGCGAATTTTGCGTGGGTTCGTATGAGTTTTGGGACCCTGCGTTTTGGAATCTCTGATTTCCATATCCAGCTAAGGCACATTAAGCAGATCAAATTGTTATTCCGACCTGTGATATTTTGTATAAATGTAAATTTTGAGCTGACATTGAATGACATTAACGGCTGAACATATACATTTTGAGTGATAAGCATTCATCCCTGCGTTGTGAGATTCGGTGCTAACTATGAGTTCGAACTAATGGAAATAATAATTAAACTATGAGTTCGAACTAATGGAAATAATATATATACACAGGCTTCTTCCACGAGAGTATAGGCTTGTTAATGATGTGATCTGCTTGGATCGAGTCGAAGGCTTCTTCCACGAGAGTATAGGCCTGTTAATGATGTGATCTCTTTTGTATAAGCTACCCGCTTCAGCTTAGCTTATCTCTGCACGTCGTTACAGATATTTCCTTAGTCATGTCTCAATGCACAAGACTTGGATTCATTCATTAGTTCTTGTGGTAAGGATTATTTCAAATGTAGAGCATCGTAGCTCGATAGTCTATTCCTTGCATATTTTGCGGCCAGATGATTGTGAGTAAACACATACACACACATACCTTATTTGGAAAATCATTATCCTTTCTTGTGCGGGAAGGTTAGTACTCCACCTACAGTCCGACTGCAGTATTCAAAGATTGTTGAAAAGCCCCAAGCGTCTTGTTTGAGCGTGCAAAGTAGGAAAGGTTTAGTCTAGGAGAGTAGAGAGAAATTGAGTTGTGGCTGACGGTCGTAGCCAATTGTGAGGTCCTAGGAAGGTTCCAACACACGTTTGCTACAGTTCGGAATGCATATTATCCATCACTGGTATGGAGCTCAGCTTGGATCATCTGATACATCAAGGGAAGGTCTTGAAATTGAAGTAAGATTATATTATTCATCACTGGCATGAGAGCTGAGCTTGGATCATCGGAGACATCAAGAGAAGTTCTTGAAATTGAAGTAAGATTAAAGTTGAAGCAAGAACGACATAAGCTTGGAAGACACATTGAATGAAGAGGGAGTTTCTATCACTTGCAAGGGAGGCGTTAGAAGCTTCTAGGAGGAAAAAACACTATGGATGACCTCAACGCACAAATTCAAAAGCGTGATAAGAGAAATTATCAACCTATGAAAGCCAAAATTGTTCTGCATGGGCATTAGTGAACCATGCACCTCACCACAACTAATGATTAGCTATCCATGAGCATAGAATAGTTATTACGGAGAAATTTTTGTTTGCAAATCTTTACAAATCTGTATTTTTGGAAATGAAATAGTGTCAAGATCCTTAAGTTTGAAGAAATGGGACAATTCTGGAGATTTGAACTCGTATCATAATAGAAATGGTAGAATATTTCTATCCATGATGTCATCTCTCTTAAGTATGCACTGAGGAAAATAGACCCTTAGTTGCCTTGCAACGTGAGATCCTACAGTTGCAAAAAGCATGACAAGACTTGAAATTGCACCCTCTAGGTGCATAGCAGACTTGTTTTATCGAAGTTCTTCAAGCAATTGGTATAGAGCAAAAGGATATTATATTACATCGATAGCACAACGCAAATTCAACCTCAGGACCTTGGAGGAATCAAGCGATCACCTTAACCAAGATCCACAAGAGGGGATCGAACCCTCGCAAACCATTAGAGAAAGTTTCGTCTATTCATTGGATCATTGGCATACTGATTTGTGAAATCAAGAGTATTCTAAAGTATCTTTATAGAAGAAATCTTTGAAGGTGATACAATGCATATTATACTTGAGATGATGGTGATGGTCCTTGCACGGATGTCGAACCCAAGCCCTTTGGGTGTAGATAAATGAACTATACACGAAGCTACAATGTTTCATTTGAGTTTCTTGGAGAGGGTAGAATGTAGGAGTATCATATGAAAACGAAGGAGCAAGAAGTAGGGTGGCTCTTCTCATGGACAATGGAAAGATGAAGTTGTGTGAGCTAGAGCTAAGTATTTTTGAAGTTGATGTTTTCATTTCAATACTTGCTTTTCTCTTTGCTTTCATATAGCTTGCATCTTATTACTAATGAAGCATGATATTAGTCTTCATTTTTTATAATGATTATGCAAACGCTATGAATTCAATGAAAGAAAAATAGAGGAGCATAGCCGTATTGAAAACACTTATCAAGCACATGCATCATCTATAAATCATTGCATGAAAATGAATGAAATTTTGTGCATTCCACCTTTTGAAATAATTTTTTATCCACAACATAAACTTTCTTCTTGCTTGGAAAAGATGTTAGCTGCACTCAAGTTTGTGTACGTGCATGGTTATATCTTTTTAAAAGATAGCAATTAGTATGTTTGTGCATGGATGCATGATATGCATGCAAAGCAAGCCCACGAACTGCTTGAATTAATTTTAGTGCATTAAAAAAAACTTGCCAACACATGCATGCACTCACATGCATTTGCATATAAGCACATGTATTTGCATATGACAATGCATAAATTTTTATTAAGTAGATGAATGAGTACTTTCCTAATAGTAGTTTTCTTTTAAATGCTCAAGATAGACCTTAGGAAAAAATAAAAACTAGTTAGTTGCAACAGTATGCTAGTTATCTGGCAACTCAAGTAACTAGTCCATTCTTTTCCTAGGCGATACTTGAGTTATATTGAGTATACTCTATATCTTACTTAGTAAAAGTAGGAACACTGAAAGTCAAGTAGTTAGTTTTCTTGCCATCTAGATGAGCAAGAAAATAGGACTACTTGCAAACTTTTATGATGACTCTAAGTCTAGGAGATACTTAGAGATTCCTTAAGACAAGCTTACAAAGAAATTTTACACTTTCAGCTTGTGTAGAATTCATGTATCCAAGTAGGATGATAACTTAAGAAAAGTTTCCTTAAGATCCTTGAGCAGTTGCTAATCAATGCTCTTACTTGATTCTATCCCAAGACGTGATAGAAATCAAATAAAGCTAAGTGGAACTTACACTAATTAAACTTTTAAAGTTCAAAAGGTAGATCTTATGTTCCATATGTTGCATCTCCATTATGGCTACAACGTCTTAAGAAAACATGGATACTTTGAAAGAAATCTTCTTTTGAGAAGGATTAAAGAGTTACTTTTCGGTTTCATTTAAGCTAAGTGTGGCTTAAGAGGAAACCCTAGTCAAGTGATCTTTAGGAACTGGGATACTTCCTAAAGATAAGCTATTGAATAAAATAGTCTAGTATTCCATTTTGTTAATCGCATATTCCTATCATATTCAAGATGATTTCTCTTTCTGTGAATATAAGTTTCAAGAAAGGGATCAATGGATCTCCCTTGATTCATGAATGTTTTGCAAAGTAAGACATAAGTTCATAAATATTTTAGGATTAGTACATGAAAATGTCCTTTTGAACAATATTCTACAGATAGAAGCAATCACATGATGAAAGCTTGAAGTTCTCTCCAAATATCTATCCTAGAAAAGCAAAAAGGATAGAATTATTAAACCTAAGCGTAAGTTAAAGAAAGTAAACATCTTCATGATATAGATGTTTATTCAAGAACTTTATCTAGAAAATAGATTTTTACATGCTAAAATCTAGAAAAGATGGAATGCCTAACCCTAAAAGTGATTGTAGTTATAAGCATGTCCAAGTTTTACCTTGTATGAGGAGCAAAGCATTAGATTTCTTGACACTCCAGTATCCATGCACTAATTCAGGTCGAAAACGTATATCTATTGGACAAGCTATTTATAAAGCTCAATCATTAGAATCTTTCAAGATATTAGTGAGCTATCACTTCTGGGAAAGAATCCTGATGATTCTTAACTGATAAAGAAGATAACCAAGTGTTCATAGTATAATTATTGTACATTGGTTCGATCATCAAAAGATGCTTGTACTTTAAACTATGCAACCAAAGTGGATTGTCGAATTATGTTTAAAGTACTCTAGTAATATCAAACGATTGAAAAATGATAATAATTTTTTCAAACTCAAGAAAGGAATATTTATCACATATAAATGAAAGTTCAAGTTAAAATCTCATCAAGAAATGGAAAACATGTCTTAAGGTGATACTTTAGTTTGACTGATTTTCTATTGAAACCCTAGCAAATAATGATGGATGTTCCATCAAAAGGTTTTCAAGTTTTCAAGGCAAAAGCATGAGATCGTGAAACAACCGTGTGAAGGAAAAAAATCTAAAATATCAAGTTAGAGGTTGTTAGAGTTCGAGGGCTGTGGAAGCATGCGAGCAACACAAGGAAGAAGAAGAAGCTTGGAGCACAACACACAATTGAATGTATTATCACTAGAATGTACAAAGATAAGTAACACATTAGGGTAGTAGGCGTATATAGAAGCCGGGGGAAAAAAAACCTCTTAAAGAGGGAAAAAATGCCCTAGTGGTCCTAGTGTATTTCATCACTACCTAAATATATCAACAAATCCCCCTTGGGAGTGATGCGATGAACAAGGAGCTCGCACTCATGTATAAAGAAGTGCCAATCTATGTGGAATCAATCCACAAAAGGAAGTAAGCCCAAAGCTTTGCAGAAAGTTTCAAACTTCTCCCTAAGCAGAGCCTTCGTGAAAAGGTCCGCAATGTTCTCCAGTGTGGGCATATATGCAAAGCTGATCTCTCTAGCAGAGAACCTCTCCCTGACATAATAATAATGCACCTCAATGTTCTTAGTGCAAGCATGGAACATAGGGTTCCTTGCAACTACCAATGCGCTCTAACTATGAGTGAAGATGGTGGTGGTAGAAGACTGACCAACACCCAAATCAACCATAAGGCATCTGAGCCACACACACTCAATAGTCGCTATGAAAGCTTCCCTATACTCAACCTCATGACTGGAAGTGGCCACAATAGGTTGCTTCTTGCTCAACCAAGATATACATGACCTACCACGCATGAAGCGAAAGCCACTAGTGGACACATGAGTGTCATAGCAACCATCCCAGTCAGAGTTAGAAAAAGCATGTAAATCTAGTGATAGTGATCCCCCCTTGGGATAAAACAAACTAAGTAGTCGGGTACCACTCAAGTAGCAAAAGATGTGCTTAACCACCTGCGAATGCTTGACACATGGGCAATGCATAAACCTGCTCATCTGTGAGATAGCAAACTGAATATCTGGCTGAGTAATGCATAAGTAAATCAAGCATCCAACAGTTTGCTGATAGAGAATAGCATCAAATGCATCTCCATCATCATGAAGACTCAATCAAAAACATGTCTCCATAGGAGTGGCAATAGGTTTACAATATTCAAGGCCAAAATAATGTGTCAATATATTTCCTTTGATGCAAAGTCATTCCACCATCGACTTGCATAAATTGAATACCCAAAATAATGATGCGAATGCCCCAAATCAGACATCTCAAATGAGGCATGCAAATCAGCCATAAAATCAGCAATATGCTTCTCATGAGGACCAGTGAGCGGCATGTGATCAATAAACAAAATAATGATCACAAGCACATCATTAGCACGCTTAACATATAAGGTGCTTTTAGTTGGAATGTTCTCAAAACCATGTGCAATTAGATAGGCATGTATCTTTTCATACCAAGCATGTAGTGCTTGCTTTAAAGCATATAATGCCTTCTTCAACTTGCGCACTTGGTTTTCATGCCCTTTCTGCACAAAGCCATGGGGCTGAATTACATACACTTCTTCATGCAAGACACCATTCAGAAATGCAATTTTAATGTCCAACTGATGTACATTCCAACCACGATGGGTTGCAAGTGCACATATGCTAGGAACAATAGTGATTTGGCATGTAGGAGCAAAGGTTTCATCAAAATCGATGTCTCTTTCCTGTGCATAACCCTTTGCAACAAAGCCTAGCCTTATACCTATCAACTAGTCCATGAGGCTTATGCTTTAGCTTATATACCCACTTAGTGGCAATGGCCTTCTTTCCACAAGGCAAGTCACATAAAGACTAGGTACCATTTTTCATGATAACAACATATTTTGATTGCATAGTAGCCATCCATTTTTCACAATTTTGTGCTTCATCAAACGAAACATGCTCATTCTCATCAGAGAGACTAGAGGCAGCCATAGCATAGCAATCTGATGCAAAAGAGGCAGTATGAAAACCTCAACGACTATGGTATTACAAAGGTGCATCTAATTTGCTATCACACAAAGTCTACACCAACCATTTTGGTATAGTTTTTGCCTCCTCAATATCAGCTCTCTCATCAACAAGTGCATCATGTAAATCTGCATCATATATGGAATGATCTCCATCATCACATGAAACCTACAAAGGTTGAGAATTTGCCTTGTTAGGACTAGCACTAGACTATTCACCTTTGAAAAGAGGCAGAAAAGTATCATACATGTCTTTGGAGCTAACGGATGTCTCCTTCCTACATGAAAGTAAAGGCTGAATAACATCTTCCACAAAAACAACATCACGACTAACAAAAATGTGTTTAGTTTGTGGATGATATAGAGGATAGCCTTTGCTTTCAGAATTGTACCCAACAAAAATACATTTTACTACTTTATCATCCAATTTCCGGCAATGTTGTTTAGGCACTAATGCATATGGCTGACAACCAAAAACATGCAGTTGAGCTACAGACGGCTTACAACCATGCCAAGCCCATATGGAGTGATAGATGGCAATGCTTTAGTGGGACATCTATTAAGTACATATGCTGCACACATAATGGCCTCAAGCCAAAAACTATGTGGTAAAGCCTGACTCTTGACCATACACCTCACCATCTCCATGAGTGAACTGTTCTTCTGTTTAGTAAATCCATTTTTTTGAGGTGTATACAAAACTATACACTGATGTTTTATCACATGTTTAGCCAGAAATGCATTAAAGTCAGAAGACATATATTCCCTCCTTGGAACAAAATGGAGGGTGCCATTTAACATGCTAATAGATTTTCAACCAAAACTAGAAACTGTTTGAAGCACATAAACACTTTGGACTTTGCTTTCAATGGATATACTCATGCATGCCTAGAAAAATCATCAATGAAAGTCACGAACTGAAGATAATTTCCAAAAGAAGGTGTTTGCATAAGACCATAGACATCACTATGTACAAGATACAATTCTGAGTAGCTCAAACTGAACCATCTTTTGGGAAGAATAAACATTGCATTTTACCCAAAATACAGCCTTCACAAACATGTTTACTAGCTGCCTGAAGTTTGGACAAAGAGGACACCATTTTAGATTTCTACACGTGTAGCAAACTAGCAAAATTCAAATGACCAAAGCATGCATGCCAAAGCGTTGCATTTGACATAGCCTGAGAATCATGTACTACACATGCTGAATCATTCACAGATTTTTCATAGTCTATGAGCTTATATAGCCCATGATATAAAATTCCAGAAGCAATAATCACGTCGCCATTTAATAGATCATGAGCTGTACATCTATCATCACTAAATTTCACAACCAAGCCAATCTTAGCTAAAGCTAAAACTGATAACAGATTCTTCTTGATACCTAACACAAATAGAGCATCCGATAATGTGAAAGAACTACCATCAGCAATAGTCAAAATGATCTAATTACCAACTCCCATGATAGGATAAGAGGAGTTTTTGGTGCACGTGATAGTATTCCCTATAGGGGTAGGCTCGAGTGAAGTGAAGAAACTATGCTACAAGGTAATATGTTTGGTTGCCCCACTATCAAATTGCCAAACATTTGAGTCTATTACAGCCATACACTTTTTAGGAGAGGACGGGTCAAAACTGCAAATAGTAATAAACACCCATTCTATATTCTGCACTAGATTGGTAGACTCTGTTTTTTTTGTACAAGCCTCTACAACAACCATTCTAGCTTCTTTTTTCTTTGCCTCTTTTGTAGCGAGTTTTGGAAAATTCTTTTTGACATGAAAATTTTCTTTACACTACTTGCAAACAATTTTAGCTTTTCTGTTTTCTTCTCTTCTCAGTCTTCCTTATTTGATTTTGCAAAATTAGCATATTTTTGCTTACTAGTAGGAGAGCTCCATTTACCTTTGCCCTACTAACTAACCAAGAAAGCTTGATCGGCAACATGCATAATGGACCTGTTCTGCCTAGACCGATCTTCCTGCAATAGAACAGAGACTAATTCTTCAAATGTCAAGGCATTTGGATTGCCTTTCATCATCAAATGAAGAGTAGAAGCAAAACTATGGTATGAATCGAGAAGACCATTTAGAATAGTCTACACAAGTGAACTGTTAGGCAAGACTTCATCAGGAGAAAATAATTGTTCCTTCAAATCTTTGATCTTTGTTAGAAAACTATCCATAGAATCACCTTCATTCATATGCTCACACTCCAACTGTTTTCATAGGTAAGCAACACGAACCTCATTCCTAGCCTAGTACAATGTGGTAAGTGTATCCCAAGCATCCTTAGTTGTTCTGCAAGAGCGAATGTGAGGAATAATGGCATGTTTGATAGACAAGGCTATTAATGCATATGCCTAAGCATCTCTGCCATCCCAACGAATTTCCTCTATGGTAGGTGCACCAGAAAGTACAACACGAATAAGAACATGAAGAATATCGTCAGTCCTCTTGTGACCAATACATGATGCATCATATAAGCCCATAATGGGTATTTCGTACCATCTAACTTATCCTCCACAGCGAACATAAAAAATACATCATTGCTTTCAGCCAGGGCCATTGACTAAAATACCCTGATGCAAAAAAATGATTGTATCTGAAAAAGTTGAACATAACTACCTTGACAAGTTGTGCTAAACCTATAGCAGACTTCGAGACGATTATATTGGCGAAGCAAAAACTATATATGTCTTCTGCACAAAAAGACAAAATAGCCTACACAAGCATTGCGATAGTGTGTTTGGAGTCCAAAACAATCTTATATCGCAGTTTCAGTAGCACACAACTAAAATATTTTGATCTAGGCTAATCACCCTGAGTATGCACCCCAAATTTCAAGCGATTCTAAGATGACCACCCGAGGGGTGTGGACGATGCCCTAGATGAAAGGGCGACCTGATCTGATACCAATTGTTGGAGTTTAAGGTCTATAGAGGCACATGAACAACGCAAGGAAGAAGAAGAAGCTTGGAGCACAACTCACAATACTAAATGTATATTACCACTAGAATGTAGAAAGATAAATAACTCGTTAGGGTAGTAGTTGTATATACAACCCGGGGAAAAAAACCTCCTAAAGAGGGAAAAAAGTGCCTCGACGGTCCTAGTGTGTTCACACACATCACTATCTAAATATATCAATAGAGGTAAAGCCTAAAACTTCAATTTTTTCAAAGAATTGAAGTGAGAAGGTTCTCTATAAAGATATGCTTAGACTTTAGGATAAGTATCACTCACACATTAATGTGAATATAAAATAGGGTGGTATGGGACATCAGATTTTATACTCATATTAATATAGGAAAGATGATATGGGACATCAGACCATGGGATGCTAATTATCTTTTAGTACTAGAATTAAACTTGAAGATAGATTCGATCCTCGAGGGAATTGAAACTTCAAAGGAGAAGTTTAAATTCAAGAACGATAAAAATATGATCTCAAGATACTGCAAGATCAAGTAAGTAAGAAGATATGAAGTAAATAACTTCCAAGATCTTCTTGGAACACTTCAAGCTAAAGTGTTGTTGATTTAGAAATATTCGATAAATTTATGAAGAAGTCAGACTTTGACATTAAAAAGATCCTTTCAACTAAGGAATAGATTAACTAAGTTAAGGACAGTCCCTAATGTGACTTGGTAAATTTAATCTTTTGGCTCCAAGTAATGCATAAGAATTACATTCCTAGTAAGTAGTTGTAAACACTCAATATAGGCATGAACTTAGTCTCAAGTGAAGCATTATTTGAGTAAAAAACAATCAAAAGAACCTCAGTGGTTTGACACTACCAATGTTGGATACCACACTAGTATCTTGTGGTTGGATGATATTTTCGAATCTTTCTGAGAATGAAGTTTCTTTCCATTAAAGATAGGAAAAATGCTTCAATACATTGTTGAAATAGATCTTTGAGTAGTTAAAGTCTTAAGTCATCTAGAAATTGACTTCTCCTAAGTTTACATGTCTTTGAGGTATGAATTGGTTGTACAAAGTTTTAGTTTTTTTTTGTGACTTTCTGAATCCTTTGGATTTGACTAGGATAGTATCTGATTCTTTTTACAAAATTCAAGGGTTAGCCGGTTAGAACAAAGAGACTAGATTAAACATCCTATCTAGATGTTCTCTACAAAAAGCTTTTCAATCTTCAAAAGATGATAAGTCTAACTTGACTTATTCATTTGAGTTTGCTTCAAGTTATATAGCATAAATGACTTTCTAGGGTTTAGTTCACTCTAGAAAAGAGAAGTTAGGAATTGCTCATCAGATTGATGATTCACAAGAACTTTTGCCTAAAGTCTTTGAGAAACGTGTCCTTAATTGGATAATTTATTTTGGATTTGACTTTTTCAAGTTATAGTACAGTTGATACAAAGTAAATGGAAAACTTTTTCGTACAATTTACATAGGATCTTGAAGCCCATTAGGACAAAGTAGTCCTCTAGTTGGGTGAAAAAAATCAAGTAACTGTTGGTTAAGAGTAAACCATTGTACAAACATCCAAGTTAGATGTTTGAGACAACCAAAATTCAAGTTTTCTAAATCAAATTCAAGTGAATCAAGAGTTCTCAAAGTCTTGATAGGGTAATAATCCCACCTAAATTACTATGTACATGCACCAGTCATGTCCATAAATGGACTAGTGATTTGAATCCAGCCATTTCACATTTTTGTGCCTAGATTGCACATCTAGAAATAGTGAAGTGTCTAGGGATGTTTCTAGATCCATCCTTATTACTCATTCAATACTTTGTACTTTGATCAATTTATCAAAGTGCAAAGTAAGATGATGTTTTGGATCATTTGGGTAGGAATCCCACCACAGAGATGAGACATGTTCTTCTGGTTTTAGAACATGAGGCTTAGGGGATGCCTACAATTACCAAATATAGCTTTATTTTTTAGGACAAAGATCTTTCCCAAGGGGGGAGGAATATAATAAAGCAAGTCTATGATCTAAGGGTCCGATCGGTTCAAACATATCTGAAATTGGATATTGTTTGGTCATGTGTGTATGGACAAAGATCTTGAGACTATAATTAATCATAAGTTTAGTGATCTCTTGAACACGTTATCGAATTAGCCTAGTGGATAAGTCTCAAGGTTTTGAAGGAGGAGGTCTTGGGTTCAACCCCCATGGGGAGCATGGGGGAGAGAGTTTTTCCCAAGGAGCTCTAGAGCCTTCTAACTCAAGTTAATGTGAGTTAATTGGAGTCTAGTGAGACTTAACTCAAGTGGCGAGTACACCAACCATAGTGGACTCTTCTAGAAGGTACTAAAGCAATGGTCAAGATCACTCCAACCACTAGTAGACTCTAGTAGAAGATTCTAAAGGAGTGGAGGAGATTGCACATGCACTTGTGGACTCTAATTACATTTGTGGTCCCCATTCATTCAAGTAGCT
Source organism: Ceratopteris richardii (assembly GCA_020310875.1). NCBI lineage: Eukaryota > Viridiplantae > Streptophyta > Polypodiopsida > Polypodiales > Pteridaceae > Ceratopteris > Ceratopteris richardii. Next base: position 4,208,190 of record CM035418.1, read on the forward strand.
ATATATACAAGCATAAGGTTGGGAGGAAACTCATCTTTCTAGCGCGTGGTGGTCGTAGTTTGTTAGTCTCTTGCACTTTGGGGGATTAATTAATGGCATATACATAAATCCATACAAAAATCCAGTTCCAAATTGTGAATTAGAGGAGACCTATCAAGGAATGCGAAAAAAGAGATAGAAGAGTGATCTTTATATTGCTGCAATACATAATAACTCTATGATAAGACATATTGAGGACCTAGACACATCAAAGAATATATGGGAGTTTCTAGAAAGGTTGTGTTGTACGTCTATAAAGACCAAAAAGGTCTAGCTCAAAAATGAGCTTAATAACATTAGGAAAACATCCATCCAAAGCATCAATGAATTCATTCTCAAGGTTAAGGAGATATTGGGTCAATAGGATGTGTGATAGATGATGATGATGATTTACTAGCCTTCTCTTGTAATGGGCTTATAGAGGATGATAAATGGAAGCCTCGCACAAGCTGAATCCATGTTAGATAGTCCTTGCTAGATTCTGAATAACTTAGATCACTTATGCTCACTAAAGACCCCAATCATAGAAGGACAAGTCAAAGGCTAGCCAATATCAACTTCTCTATGTAGACAAGGGAGGAAGAAGTAGGAACATTATGGTGATTCTAGAGGAAGTGGTAGACATAGATACCAAAAGTGGAACACCATCAATCAAGGACGCTAGTCAAATCCTCATGAAGGATAATCTTCAAGAGGAAGAGGAAGAGATAGACATAGAGGAGGGAAATTGGAGGCAAAAGCAACTACGTCAACTCCAATGGATGCTATAATTATGGGAATCTAGGACATACATACATACACAAATATATACATATATACATGCATGCATGCATGCATTACTAGATTAATCTCAACCAAGATGGTGAATGCACCAAATCTTTGATGGTCTAGCTTTGCACATAAAGGCCTTGAAGTCTACAAATTATTTATGAGTAACCACACTTCAACCTCAATCTGATAGGATGGATTTGAACACGATGCTGATCTACATAATACTTATATTGTTCTTGAGCTCCATAGATCTCCTCCTTGAGTTATTTGTGAATATCCATGAGGTACTGATCCTTATCTCTCGCAGTTGGGTTCTTGAAATGATTTCATAGTTGTATATCCATCCTTGGATGTTTTCCATAATCTGCAAAGAAGGGAGTCTACTTGGTAGATATATGAACATTGTTGTTATAGGCAAACTCTACAAAGGGTAAAAGCTCAAACCAACCATTTTGATGATAGTTGATTGTGTAGCATAGATATTGTTCTAGGACTTGATTGAGGCCACAAAAAATCCCTTGATATGATTTTTTTGTTTTATTAAATCCAAAATGTGCTTCTACAAGGTTGTCATGACATTGTTCAAGTACTTGGATCTTGGGCTTTCCTGGAGGGATATACAATAGGTTCTTATGAAATAGTAACCCATCCTTTCTTAGGAAATCATTTAATTCTTGAACTTTTCCTTCTTGAATTTTTGTCTTGAGATTACAAAACAATTCATCATGTGTTAGAGTCTCACGAATCAAATGAGTCAAGGCTGAATGTTTATGATGTCTTGAACAGATATTTGCTAACTTGACATTACAAAACAATTCATCATGTGTTAGAGTCTCAAGAATCAAATGATTCAAGGCTAAATGTTCATGATGTCTTGAAGAGATGTTTAGGCTTTAGTAATGCACTCTCTTGTTGATCAAAGGCCTCTTCACCTTTTCTGGTGCAAGATAAGATCTTCTTGACAAGACGACTGAGTGACATTGTTGATGTCCTGGACGGTATGTGATGAAAAAGTCAAGCCTAGATTAAAAGTTACTCCATCAAGAGATTGCCTTCTATTGAGGATGCAGATGGTCATAAGATGCTCTAAATTCTTATGATCTGTTTACACAATAACTTTATGAGCTGCTTGTTCTAGATGGTGATGCTAGGTTGCAAATGCATCCACTATCGCAAGAATTTCTTTAGTATGGATTTCATAACTAATCTATGGAGGGAAGAATTTCCTTGAATGATATGCAACAAGGTGAAGGTGTTCATCATCTCCATGTTGGGATAGAATGACCCCGAAGGTGAAGTTTGATGCATTTATCTCTAGGAACAATGGCTTGGTAGAATCAGGATCATGAACTAGAATCGGAGCACTGGTGAATGCTAATTTCAAGGTGTGAAAGATGTTTTATGCTTTTTAAGTCCATGATAATTTTTGATTTCTTGAAAGCTTTATAAGAGGTTTCACAGATTAATCTCTAATGAATATCCTATAAAAATTGGAAAACCCTAGAAAACATTGTACATCTCGAATACATTAAGGTAGTTGCCATTCAAGGATTTTCTCAATCTTTGTAGGGTCTATAAAGATTCTTTTCTTTGAGACAATGTATCCTAAAAAATCCATTTCAGTATTATGGAAAGAGCACTTCTCTAATTTAGCATATAAACCTTTTTCTCTTAACTTCTCTAGAGCTATATTTACATGATATTCGTGATTCTATAGAATTTTGGAGATAATTAAGATATCATTGAGTTATATTACCAAAAATCATCTAAATATTCTTGAAAGATATCATTCATCATATGCTAAAAGATGGTTGGAGCATTTGTAAGACTAAATGGCATAACTACATATTCAAAATGCACATATCTTGTTCGAAATGTTGTCTTCCATTCATCTACTTTTCTAATCATGACAAGATTATAAGCTCCTCAAAGTTTAATCTTTATGAAGAACTTAGATTTTCCAAGGCATTCCAAGAGTTCTGATATAAGTTGTAGAGGATATCAATTTTTAATAGTTACTTTATTTAGTCGATGTAATCTACAAACATTCAGAGAGCCACATCCTTCTTCTTTACAAATAGAATAGGGGTTCTTTCTAGAGACTTTGCGTATTTGATGAACCCCTTGGCTAGATTCTCATGAATATGCTTGTGTAATTTTTTAAGATCCTCTAGGGATAGTCTATAGGTTGGTCAAAAGGATGGTTATGCTCCCTCTTGAAGTTCTATGGTGCAATCATAAGGTCTGTGCGCTAGGAGGATATCTGCATTCTTCTTTTCAAAAGCATCTTCAAAACCTTGGTACCAAGGTACATTCGCTAGATCATCTTTCTTGGAATCTTGAGTCAGTACAACATACATCATGTACGAAGGCTTTGTATCCTACATATATCAGGTTGTCTTGGATATCTTGACGAGTGATTTTATTCTTTTCCAAAGTAATGTTTGTATTATGTTTCTTTGGCCAAGACATTCCAATGATAATTGGATTTATTGGACTCGATATTACATTGAAACATATGTGGGATTCATGTGCACCAAAGTGTACTCTTAATGGTGTGGTTTCCATAGTAATATTCCCAAATGCTAGAGGTCATCCATCTACTACTTCATCTACTATTGGTTTGCTCTTTTGAAGCATTGAAATCCTGTGTTTCTTAACCAATCCTTCATGGTTGAAACATGAGGAAGCTCTTGAATCTACTAATGTTGTAAGGGAAAGGGTCTTCATAGGCATGATTAACTTGATAGGGACAAGACATGTTCTGTGGGTTTTTTATCTCGAATTATAAGTCGCTTTCTTATATCATGGTCTGACTATATGGTCCCTTTACAAGTGAATTTCCTCATTTCCTTCCTCTACAAGGGTTTACACATATCTCTTCTTTAGGAGTGGGCTAGAAGGGTTTCCATCGGAGAAGTCTTCCTCTGCTTGTTTTTCTTGTTTTGTTCAAAAAGTTGGTTATTACATTAAATGGCATGGATGATGTATTCATTCAATGTCTTAAACTCTCACATTGTGAGTAGAAAGTCCTTCACATTATCTCTTAAACCCCATCTATTGTCTTATGAAATAATCTTTGCGTCAAGTGAGATCGCATATCAATTGCCTAAATTCTAATGCATAGCTAGGGGTAGGGCAGTTACCTTGACGTAGCTTCCATAGTTTTGTTTTTGCCACTTGACTCATGTTTGCATCTCAGAATGTGGCAATGATCTCTCGGAGAAACCCTTCATAGTCACTAAGTACTACCATGTTCTTCTCCAAGCTTGGGGTGAACCATGATAATGTTTGACCACACACCAAGGTTCCAATAAAATTTACCTTAGATGTCTGATTAAGGTATCTATCAGGGATCCTTCATGAGGGATGAACTAGGTGGTTGATTCACTTTAATGCTTCCTTGTTTTGCTTGAAGATTCTGAATTCGTTCTTGTAATTCTTGGATGAATGCACTTACATGCACCGGATGTCCCACCTCAACTTGTGTCTATCGATGAGTCATGTCCGAGACTCACTTTGGAGACTTTGAAGTGATGCCACAATCTCTTTCACCATGTTCTCCATGATGCCTCCTCTTGGATAGAAGTTGGTCTTGCCAAAATGTTAGGGGATCACTAGATTGTGCCCTCTGATTGGACTAGACAAGAGTTTGGAACTATACTTTTGATTACAAGATCACCCACACAGTGGAAATACTACAAGGATATGGAACTATTACAAGAAGTCCCACAACCCGGCATTGATAGGTATGAATAACTAGACTAGAGATGATACAGGATATCCCACAACATGGGATCATAGGTATGAAGCAATATATCTAGGTTTTTTACAAGAATTCCCTTTTAGAGAGATGAATTAGATACAAGAAATAACTTGATAGGATCTCATACTACAAGATTACAATCGGACAAGGCAAGATGTCAAAGATACTAGACTAGATAAAAAAGAAGATTAGAACTCGAGCTAGAAATTGGAAAGTACTTACTTGGAGATCATGACTTCTTGAGCTCCCAAGGCTGGCATTGGCAAGATTGAGAATGTATGTGGCCAAGTCTACCAATTGATGATATCATCGATGATGTCAGCAATCCAAAAGAGGACATTCGAATGTCTGAATCTAGCAAGTAGATAGTCGATCTTAGGGTTTCGGCACATTGTATTCCAAGTTCTGAACCAAACATGAGATACAGAAATCAGTAGGCAGTTTGAGTCAAGTATTACCTCCAATACCATGTTTGCTTGGATTATAAAAAATATGTGAAAGAGGAGCGTCTTTTCTCTCTATGGTATTAAAGCTTGTACGACTACGGGCACATATTGTTTTGCTTAGGAATATGCCCTTAGATACTCTAGTTAATTAATGTGTGTACCTATAGCTGCATTGTATTACTGTATCTCTGTACCTACCTATAGCTGCATTGTATTTCAGTACCTATCGCTGCATTGTATTTCAGTACCTATAGCTGCATTGTATAGTCCTCCTTGTTTAGCATTTTATTTGTGTACTTCTGTTCTGTTCTTAGCAAGTAACAATTTCAAACTTGTTCTTAGGCCGTAAACAATGTGAAGTAATACATTGGTGCCCCTTCATAATAGCGTTGGATGTTACCACTCAAGTATCGATTTTACCGCTAATGATAGCGAGGACTACCTATGCGAGCCTGTTAGCATGGTTTACCCTTCGGACTACACAAAAGTAAATGGTCTTTCTTGCTGGGAATCAACTCATGCTCATAGGAATGTGTTAAGCACCTCGATCTTAAATTAGTTAGGGACCTCACTATTACTTCCATTCCGTGGTATCAGCTATGTGCTTGGTCTGATTGCTGCGTGGGGAAATTGCGGCTAAGTAGGAAGTAATAGTGATACACTCATACATGCATGCATGCATACATACATAGATACACTCATACATGCATGCATGCATGCGTACATACATACACACAAACATGTATGCATATATACATACATACATACACAAACATGCATACACACACACATATATATATATATATATATATATATATATATATATATATATATATATATATATATATATAAAAGCTTGTGGTTGATTACCATAAGATTATAGTTGCACTTTCATTTGAGGGTGAATTTCGGGTTTGCTTGGATTCATTCTGGTATATATGATCATCATATTAGCGCACGTGCAATTTTCACTTCTCATTTATTTCTCCGAGTTGAGAACAAATGGTAATTGTGTATGCCCTATTATCTTTGTATTTTTTGGTAGTTTTTTCTATATTTTGTCTACATTTTGTACTAAGACTCATATGACTTAGTTTTTCCATGACTTTTGAAAATGATAGGAACTCACTTCACGGCGCTTCTTGTGAGTTCATGCTTGTGATGTTTGTGCATTGTGGTGGTGTATATGAGCATGCATTCATTCACAGTTCTATACCTTGTATTAAGTGGTAATGATGCTAGTGGGGATGTCATAGTATTGATTCGATACTATGCATAATGGAGCTACTCTACTTTATAGTTTGCCTGAATCCATTCTCATATATATATTATATACATACATACATATATGCACATAGATACACACAAAAGTATGCATGCCTACATGTGTATATGCGCACACATGCATACATACATTTCCCACATACATCAATATTTACCCACATTTCACATACATAAAGTCTTACCTACATATATACATTAACATACATGCATATATACATAATACATATATACATACATATTCTATAAATCATGGGTTTTAAAGGATAAATATATGGATGGATTTAAGGGTTAGAATATGATATGTATTAGCCTTGGTTTAGCCCTTGACGTACCTTGAACACATGCTTGAGCCTTTGGGTTGAACCCTTGGCTTTAGCCCTTCATGTACTTATTTATATGAGCTCCCGATTGAATGGTTGTGAACCATAGGCTTGATTTATCGTAAGGTGTGGAAACCTTAATCTTGGGAGAATCTTCTCTAAGGGTTTAGATGGGAGAATGATACTTATTTGAATTAGAACACATGTGAAGGACCTTGGGAAATTTTCCATATGAGGGAGACTTGGCTAGACACTTAGATGAGCCCAAGGACATGTACCCCCTTGGCCAAGAAGTATACATATGGGTGGAGTTGGATGAGTGGAGATGTGCTCTCTCTGAGACATGGTGGCCTTGCTATTTATCTTAGGTACTTAGTTAATGAGAGATGTTGATTTCTCAACATTTGTTATCAGAGCTATGTTTTTCCTTTATAATTTTCTAGTGTGAGCTTTTTATTCAAGTAAATCTCATGCATTTGTGAGCGTATTGTGTCCTTTAGACTTGGAAAAAAATGATATTGGAGATAATGGAGTGGGAATGCCCCCTTCCCCCATTTAGAAGAGCACAAGCTGTCCCTCAAGAGGCCCCTACAGATGACCAAGAAGGCTATCTTCACCCTCGATGAAGGCCAACTATGCATGCATAAGTGGGTGGAGCTCATGTACCACCGTGGTGATTCTCTCCTCCTCCCTCATGAGAGTGTTATAAATTTTGGAATAGGTTTGTATTAAGGAGGCTCATAGAGCCAATTTTCCAAGCTTTGTAGGATAACTTTCACCACTAGCCAACAAATATGACTCTTCATGAGTACAATCATGACCTTCTTTAGCCAAAAGGAGGTCATCCAATCATTGGAGAAGATACTTCTCTCTAGAACTCTCAATTACTAGTCCAAAGAACACTTGCACCTTTAATTATAGGCTCAAGATTTTTCTCGATTCATCTATGTGGGATGATACCATTTTCCTCAACCATTTTCACTCTACACAAGGATGAGTATCACACCAAGAAGCTTCACCACCTTAATTGTCAATCCGTAGACTCGTGAGGATGATATGACGATGGTGAACGAATGATGTGCATGTAGGTGAAGATCAGAGGCACACAAGATGCACACAGACACACACACAAGGTAGAGAAAAGAAGAAGAGCAATGGAAGGAAGAATATTATCTATTAACAATGCTCTGAATTACAATGCAAACTCAAATCCCTCAATGTCAAAAAATCCAACCTCAAAAATGTGGTCTGTAGATCTTCTTATAGTTCTCCTACTAGTTTTAGCTAGTTTCAAAAATAGTGTCTAGCATAGTAAAAAATTAGGTTCTAAGACTAATTTGAAACACCTAACGAGCTCCAAATATGATGAATTTTTTTATGCAAACAGCGTATTGTTTGTCTTTTATACAAACAAGGTATTGATATTTCAATTGCGAAGTAATTCTGTCGGTACTAAATAGTTATTGTGTAAAGCATATAAATGAGAATCGGTTGTTGTTAGTAATAATGCTATGCGAGTTCAATTAATGGTACTATCTCATAAGAATAAAGTTCCATTAGCTAGTGTTAACCTGTGTGGAGGAGGTTCATCGGCTTACTGTTGAAACCTCTATACACTAACAAGTTGTAATGAAAGGTACCAATGTCCAAGTATGAATTCACATTTTTCTAGGTGTACAAATTCATGAGTGTATTGACTATTTCTTCTTCGTATCCTCTTAATGATCACTAAATACATTTTACAAAGAGTGTCGATAATTTTGCCCCTAGAGAAATAGGATCTTCAATCTTTTGTTAGAATCTGTGAATGAAGAGGGAATGATAAGCCAAATTCTTTTGTTTCTTCATTTAGACACTCTGAAAAACCCTGTATAAAATTTATTCATAAAAAGATAGCCCTCCTAACATGTGACTTGACTTTGTCTGCATCTCAAATACAAATATAGAAACGTACACCACTACTTTCATAGTCTAAAATAACCTTTACCCAAACACTATTACTCTAATAAAGCTTATATGGGTTTTGTTTTGCCTATAAGTTCTACACTAGTGCATTTGTATCTTGATATATTTAGGTAGTGATGTCTCTAAACACACTAGGACTTCCGGGGAGCTTTTCTCCCTCTTTAAGAGGTTTTTCCCCCAACTTGTATATATGCCTATAGCCCTAATGGGTCACTTATCTTAGTACATTCTCTTGGTAATACATTTAGTATTGTGTGTTGTGCTCCAAGCTTCTTCTTGTTCCTTGTGCTATTTGTGTGCATCCATAGACCTCAAACTCCAACAATTGGTATTAGAGCATTTCGTGGCTTCATCTAGCCCATCATCAACACCTCTATTGTCAGAGTCTTAAAATAGCATAAAATTTGGTAAGCATAATCCAGACAATTAGGAGTTCAAAATGGCTTCTGTTTGTGGTGTGGAGATCAGGATCTGAGCTCATTTCGGCCTCCAAATGCACTATCATAGCACCTATGCATGAAATTTCATCTTTTTCTGCCAAAGATATATATAGGTTTTGACTTGCCAATATAAGCATCTTGAAGTCTCCTACAGGTTTAAAAAAACTCGATAGGGTAGTTCTATTCAAGTTTTTAAGATATAGTCATTTCTCTACATCAAGGTATTTTCACTACAAGAATAATAGGAGCATAGCGATGCCCACAATTGAAAGTAAAGTGGGGGTCACTTATGTGATGCTTTTCTTTTTTAAGCATCGCATAAGCAATGCCCAAGAGAAACTACTAAAAAAATAAATCAAGAGCATCGCATAAGTCATGTCTAGCATCACTTATGCGATGCTCATGCCAACAATCACTATAACCATCGAAAGCTAGCAATGCTTGTAGCAATGGGGGCAAGCTACCTATGATGTTTTTGCATGGCATAAGTGATGCTAAAGGAATTGAAAAAAAAATCACTTTCCCCTGGCACATTTGTAACACAATCAAGTGAGAGAGAGCAAACAAAGAGAGCAAAGAGAGCAACCGAGCGTGTGACCAAGCAGGTGATGTTGCAAAAGTACACACACATATACACACATACATACACACATATGCATACACACACATGCACATACATACACACATATGCATAAACACACATACATACACATATAGACATATTCACACACATACACAAACATACACACATATACACATACATACAATCATATACACACATATATACACACATATGCATACACACATATACACACACATACATACACACATATACATAAACACATATGGACACATATACATACACATACATAAACATATACACACATATACACACACATATATATATGTACATATACACATACACATATACATACAGACATACACACACACATATACACACACATATACATAGATATATACACATATACACACATATACATACACACATACACTTACATACATACACACACATAAATACACACACATACATACACACATATAGACACACACATAGACATACATACACACATATACAGACACATACATACACACATACACATACACACACATATACATACACACACAGACACATACACATATAGATACTTGCACATATACATACACACATAGACACACACATACACTCACATGCATACATACACATGCATACACACATATGCATGCACACACATACATACACACATGCACATACATAGACACATGCGTACACACATATGCACATATACACACACAAACACGCTATACAAACGCATGAATACACACATACGAATGCATGTATACACACACATATGCACATATGCACACACAAAAACACTATACAAACACATGCATATACATACATACAAACACTTGCATACACACACATACACACATGTATACATAGACATACACACACTATAAATACATATGCATACACACACATACACATGTATACATACATACACCCACATATACATACACACACATACACATACACACACATAGAGAGACACACATACACATGCATACACACAAAGGTGCACACATATACACATATAAAAACACACATACACACACACTATACATACATATGCATAAACACACATACACATGTTTACATACATGTACATATACGTATACACACATATATGCACATATACACATGTATACATACACAGACATACACACACTATACATACATGAGCATACACACACATACACATACGTATATCTACACACACATAGATACACACACCCACATATACATACACACACATAGAGACACACACATACACATACACATAGAGATACACACATACACATACACATACACACATATACATATACATACATATGCATACACAATGCACATGCATATGCATACATACATTCATATACACACACATTCACACCTACATACACATATATGCACACTCACATACACACCTACATACACATACACACACATATACATACATACATGTACATACATGCACATATACATACACCCATATACACACACATAGACATACATATACACACACATATGCATACACACACATATACATACACATATAAATACTTACACATACACACCTATACATACACACACACATATACATACACCACATTAGACACACAGAGACACACACATAGACACACATACACATGCATACACACAAACGTACAGACATGTACACATATAAAAGCACACATACACACACTAGACATACATATGCATACACACACACATACACATGTATACATACATGTATACAAACATATACACATATACACACATATACATACACACACATACACACGGTATACATACATATGCATACATACATAAACACACAAGTACACATACACACACATACACATATAGATACTTGCACATACACAGGTATACATACTCACACACATATACATACACCCACATTACACACACACATAGAGACACACATATACAGATACATACACACACATGCACACACATACACATGCATACACACAAATGTACCCACATATACACATATAAAAACACACATACACACTACACATACATATAAATATACACACATACACATGTATACGTATAGGTATACACAAACATACACATGTATACACATTGATACATACACACACTATACATACATATGCATACACACACATATACACATGTATACATACACACACATAGATACATACACCCACATATACATACACACACATTGAGACACACACATACACACACATATGTACATATGCATACACAATGCACATGCATATGCATACATACATACATGCATTAACACACACATACACATATACACACATACATACACTCACATACACACCTACATACACATACACACACACATACATACATACATACGTACATATACATACACACACATATACATACATGCATATACACACACCTACACATATATTTACACACATATGCATACACACACATACACATACACATACACATACACACATTGATACTTACACATACACACACACATATACATACACCCACATTACACACTTAGAGATACACACATACACATACACACACACACATAGAGAAACACACATACACACACATGCACATGCATACACACAAAGGTACACAAATATAGATATATAATTGAAACACACATACACACACTACACATACATATGCATAGGCACACATACACATGTATACATACACGTATACACATGTATACATTCACACACATACCACACTATACATACATATGCATACACACACATACACACATGTACACATACACACACATACACATACACATACACATATAGATACTCGGACATACACATGTATACATACATGCACACATATACATACACCCACATAACACACACATATGGATACACATATACACATATACATACACATAGAGACACACACATACACATGCATACACACAAACCTACACACATATACTCATATAAAAAC